>PRKT01000342.1:312648-382777 GCA_003671525.1 Saccostrea glomerata
TCCTTTATTTCTTAAGAAAGCCCATTTAGGCATTTCAACTAATTTTTCAAGTTGCACATATGGTAAAAAAACATTGTATAGATAGATTTATAGGTACATGAAATTATCAAAAAAGATAATAACTTATGCATACTTTTAATTACATCATTAAAAATTTTAATTATTTATAATTGACTTTTCCGATGTTGTGTTTAAGGACAATTAACTCAGGTGTGAAAAATGACCAAGTTAGTGCCGATTTATGAGTTATCGTTTATAGGAATGTCATATAGGCTGCTCAAAAGGGTTCTTTACATTGTTTTGTACACAAAAAAGTCTTAACCAAGAGAAAGAGAATGCCTTCACTCTACCTGAAATAACAAGGTCAAATGAAAGGGGAACAGACTATATTCAATAGTTTTAACTCTCTTTGACGATTATCATGAAGAAGAAAATTTAATGTCATGTTTTTTTTGTGTTCTCACATTTTCGCTTCCTGTGTAAATATATATATTTTTACAAGTAAATGCAACAATTGATCATCTTATTTGTGTTACTAAGCACGAAGGGAACCACCGAGTATAAATATTTAATTAGGTTAGAACTGAGAAGGAGGGTAGATTTCACTTTTTATTTTAATTAAAAATTTTTATCATATGCAGGAAACCGGTGTCCGCAACTACACAGTAAATAAGTTTAACGTTGGTGCTAAATTTTAAGAGCAAAGAAACACTGGGAATACTAAAAAACTGCCTTGCGTGTAAACAGTTAGATACCCCGAGTCTTATATTTTACAACGTCTTTTACAAACATTAAGTAAGGATTAAGTCCTTTTATCGTAAGCATGAAAGTCAAAATATTTCTAAATTGTCGTTTAAAACATTTTTGGCTTTACCTATCTAACCTGTAGGAAGTGGTCGGGGATATATGAGTCAGGGATTTTATATTTTCTTCTATATACTCGTACTATACTATATTATACGTTAAAAAAACAAAATTTCTCTTGCTTTGTCACTGAGCTGATTCGATTCCCCCTTCTCTTCTTTATTATTTCGCTTCACTCAAGTCTTTGAGCTTACCTGTGTAAATCATTGATTCCCTTTTGCTGCCCCTTTTCAAACTTAAAAGGGGATGATTTGAACTATCGATCTGGCCAGGCGGCAATAAAACTTAGACGTGTTGACTTTTGAACTCAAGGATTGATTGTATATTGTATACAGTGGGAAAAGTGAGACTGAGATCAAAAGTAAGCTCATCTAAGTTTTATTGCCCCCAAGCCAGATCTATATAAGAAAATCACTCTTCACGTCTTTTGAAAACATTCTTATAACAGACAAAAATAACATTTGAAAAAAAAATTGTTGTACTGCCCAAATGAAATATCGAAAGCCCTTTAAAACTCCTTTCATAAGACATAGAAATGTTACAAATGTCTCAAGGGAATTAACTGTCCAATACAATTAAGAAAGATTGATTGATTGATTGTATATTGTTTAACGTCCCTCTCGAGAATTTTTCACTCATATGGAGACGTCACCGTATGCCGGTGAAGGGCTTCAAATTTTGACCTTTACTCGGCATTCAGGGCCATTGAGCAGTGAGGGATCTTTATCGTGCCAACGCCTGCCGCTGACACGGGGTCTGGGTTTTTAAGGTCTCATCCGAAGGACCAGCAACTTTCACTTCAAAGTGCCGAGCTCATTGCAAAGGAACAGTTGCTAAAAATTGAATGACTAGTACAGTCGCGGCCGAGATTCGAACTCACGACCTCCCGATCACGGAGCGAGCACTCTACCGACTGAGCTACCGTGAACGGTAAATTTAGAAAGAAAAACCAATATAAATTAATACCATTATAATTGTTTATGCTATTTATTTTTATTAGACTACACTTTATAATTGGATGAAGAAGGATATGGAGATAACGAACAGTATTAAATATCAAAGTCCATAAAACAATACAAATAGGAGCAGAGCAAACACGGACCTCCGAAACATCTGAGGTGGGATCAGGTGCCATGGAGGAGTGAGCATCCCCTGCTGACCGTTCACACCCACAGTGTGGTCATTGTCATGATCATGAAATGACGGAAAAATGCGTCGTCAATTAAGTGTATAAATCATGGACTAACAATTCGTATGAATTTAGCATTTCACTCAATAATAAATTGTATTTGCTGACAAGGTCATTGAATCGACCATAGAACTTTCGAAATGATGACTTTAAACGAGACTGCTGATATTCTTGTTTCATCAACTTGCTTGTCAATAATTTACCTCGTTTTAGAAATTTTTCATACGTACAGCATGCTCGTGCGTATAGAATCAACTGAGATATATACACTCCGCATACAGGTGATGAAGGTATATTGCTGCATAAGTAAGGGAAGTTGACGATAGAAAAGTTAAAGTCGTCACGTTTATCATATTACTTGGTTGTTAGGTTACCATTAACGTCTTTTTCAAGTTAAATATCCAAGTATGAAACAGACGTATCAGACACTGTGGTATCTTTTATCTCAAGCTCTCCTGGATATATCGTATCGACGTAGGAATGGAAATTAACATTGTTAATTGGCAATACGTCGCCGATATATCTGAAAGTCGAGTTGAATGCCACAACAAGTGTTTTCTTTTTTTCATGCATAAGATTTTGCATAAATTCTGCTTCATATGAATACAAAAATAGGTCTGCTAATATCCGGGCTAAATTGGATCCCATGTGAATTCCAATAGATTGTTGGAAGACCTGGTCTCCAAAAATCACATAGAAATTGTCAATCAGAAATTCATGCATTTTCTTGATGTAAATTTCAGAGTACTTGTGTGTGCAATCAAAATCTGTTTTAACAAAATAATTTTACAAATAACCAAAGAAAAGGTAAGTAAATTGACAAGTTCCATTTTCATTGAAGAAGCAGCTGTCAATGATATCAAGAAATTTTAATTGATCGGGGGGAATAGTTGTGTATATCGTTGAAACGTTGTAAGTTCTTAAGCTGTTGATTTTGGTAAAATCTTGTGATTTAAAATTGTCCAAAATGGTCTTTGGAATTTTTTAGTTTTCCACATCTGGTTAACACAACTTTTTTAATATAAAGTTGCACAGCACAATACTCTTCAAGTTTTTCCTTCACTACTGTCAATATCTTAGTGAGGAGTAACGAAAGAGGCTTCGTTGAACATTTACTGAACCCGCAATGTATCTTTGTTTGTATGGATTCCTATGAAGTTTCGGAGTTCAACATAAAGAAGGTAGTTTAAATTCATTTTGGCTCTGTGGAATATTAAAAATATTCAAAACTGCATGAAATATGATTTTGAAGAATTTCTCCCTTAGAAAGGAAAGTATGAGTATAAGTAGGATTACCAATTGTAGAATTAAATTCAAGTTCTTCTAGAATACAATTTATACAATGACGAAGACAATGTTGTTATCTGCTTTGTCGGCAGGGATCAGTACGTTATGATCATGTAATCTATCTAATTCTTTTTTTTTCGCATCCCGTTTCTGGAACACAAAAGGATAAATGGTTTTCATATTGCCCCTCTATCTTTTAATACGTGACTTTAACATGGATCACATACAATTAATCCATTCTGACAAGGTGTCAACGTCTTCTTTTTCATATCTGGCCCACTGCCTGGCGTAATTTTCAACAGAATTCACAATCTTAAGGAAATTCTGACGCCAGTTGAAGGATTGGGGATCCCTATATTTACACCTTTTAAAATAAGTGATCTAAGGTCCTCATTATTAACTATATTTACGTCACCTGTAATAACTCGTCCAGCAAGACTATAGTTATAGTGTGAAGAAGAACATGAACACGATGGAGAATCATATTTCAGATAGAGGATTATGTTTCAGATACTCTGTATCCACGCCACGTTACTTTTTTTGCAATTGAAAAGTTTGGAATTAATGGTCGATGTTTATTTGTAGGAAATACAAGGTGTAGTCTTTAACTTGAAATATAGTGGAATACAAGACAGGACCCTTTTGTGATTAAGAATATTACTTACAGTAACCAATTTTATATATGCCAATAAAGGAATTAACGCAATTCCTTTATTGGCATATTGAAGTTTAAGGAAACGACGGATTGTTAAAAGGTTTAGAAAGCCTATGATAAGCAATATCCATAATCACAGATCCTAGTCTAAATTCTGGTGTCGAGGTATCAAAAATCGGACTTTCCGTAGCCTTTTCAAGAAGACTATTTAAAAGCTTCAAAGTGATAGAGTTTTATGCGAATATGATGTAGACCTAATTGTTGATTTACATAAGGTAGTAATGAATCAAAAGAGACGTCGTGTATTGCAGGTTTATTGTACGACCGATGCCGATGCATTTTTCTCAGGACTTATTATGCATTATAAAATTCTTTAGCTTTTGTGCCTGATCATCATCGCAGTCCTTTTTAGAGCTTCATTACCCTTCCAGCCCTGCCATACCATGCATTTAGTATTTGACACGGCAGACTTGGCGTTCTGTCCGTTAAGGTTTGAGTTGTAACAGTTGTTGTACCACCAGGCTCCGTGAAATGATTTTGCACAGTTACCGCCACTGTCATTGTTCTGATCCTTAGTGGTGAATTTACTACCATTGTGATGTTTTAAACTGTCACCTACAACAGAGTACATTGTACTGATGAGGTTAAAGAACAATATTTATCGAGACAATTATGACTACCACTCGAGTATCCATTGTCTTGTTACAACATAGTTACTTTTACTCATGTCATTATTTTTATTCTTAGTGATAAATATGCAAAAATTATTTTGCCAAAATCAACCTCAACACTTGAAATCGGCTATTGATAAAATTGAAGTCTATTGCTGAAAAGGAACAATTAGTAACAAGGATTGAAAAAGCATCAAGATAAAAAATATTGTGTCATTTTTTAGTGGAAATTCCAAGTAGCAATAAAATATAAGTGAATGTGAAGTATTTACAATGTATATGAAATTAAATTTCCTGCATGCAGAGGTGAATGTCTGATGCCTATTTAAAAGAAATATTGGTTAAGTTGCGTAAATCAACATAGAGGATGTTAAATGAATACACTTTGACACATAATATGAAATGTTTGGTACTTAACGACGTTGAATCCTGATATTTGGTCTTAAACATTTTTTTGCTAAACATTAAAATATTTCAATGTACATGTACTGATAATTTGCCACTTGTGATGACATTAATTTAAATTCATTGACAAACATTAACAAACATTAGACAATTAGGTAAGTCAGTTGATGGATATACCTACCTGCGGTTCCTGAATACCCCGTCACAGTGAGTCTGTATTTACTGCTTTCGTCCAAGACATAAAACGTGGAGTACTGAGCGTATGCTTTGTCTCCATTGAACCTCTGTAGCTCAACCCGGAGTTCCTGGTCCTTGTTCTTAGTCAGATCAGAGATGGCGTCATTTCCTTAAAAAATAGTAGGTTATTGTAAAATTGTGTCGCCTTTTTCTTGCTTATTCAACATGTGACGTAAAGGCTTGATAAAATGATAAGCATTAACGATGGATTCTATTAAAATCTTTCGAGACAATCAGCTGACGAATTGCTACATGTATTTGTCTTTGCCTGTTGTAATCCTTCACACATTACATTTTTTGGAAACAATTAAACATTTTCATTTTCAGCCTTTTCTCTTTAATCTGCTAAAGGAATTAAATTAATTTTGGCATATAACATCTTTTGACAAAATATGTATATTTCGTTTTCCTAGGGCCTAAGGATGGGTCTACATCCTTCAAAACTAAAGTAATCTTTAACAATCTTCTATACATGTTGACATTTCTCAGTCAAATAATTGTAATAAGCATTGAACCCTCTTGCAAAATTATGAGAATTATTATATGCATGGGCCTAATGAACAGGAGTTCCTAAATAAGGGTATTAGTGAAAATGCATATATTCTTTGAAAATCTTAACCCTGCTCCTATATGTGCTTAGGAGACAATCTAAATACAGAATAATAACGAGCCAGAGTTGTCTTCCAAATTTTTGAAATTCGTAGCCTCAGGGTCAGGGGTTCTGTGCTATCAAGGTTTTATTAGTGGAAATGCATCAATTTCAACAAATTGCTTCCGGGTTCTGTGAAATCACATAATTTTGAAAGGTCAAATTTTCGTGGTTTGAGGAAAACATATTGGTTCAGGAGAATTTGATTTCGTGTTTGAAGAACTTTTCAGTAGTGATATACATGTATGTGAACAATAGCATTTGTGTTGGTCATAGTTTCGTGTGTCTTTTCATACCTTGAAAACAACAAAAATACCCCCTTCCCTCGAAAAGTAGTGATTTCAAAGTATTTAGCAAATAAAATAAGGAACTGTCTATGGTGTTATGGCGGAGCTCTATTGATCTAACAATGAAAATGCATCAAAAATACTTTTTCAACTTATAAACATTTGGCAGCCAATATACTCTCCTCTCTTTGGGTCGCTCATGTTTTTATATACAGGTGAACTTAGTTTTTTAATAGAGAGAATACAGTGTTCAATTTTGTTGGAAGTCATGACTTGAAAAAATCTATGAACGAGAATACAGGTGTACTTTTCATTCAGATTTAATATCTGTTAACAAAACAGAGAAATGGTAAATGTTTATTTTTCGTGAGCTAGCAAGTCTCTGATTGTTCTTGACGTACGTTACTAGTTTGTCGTCGTCAAAACATTTTTTAAAATTATTTTTTTTAACTTTTAATTTTTAAATTGATAAAACTCGTAGAAATAAATTGACAATTTATTTGCAATGATTGCAGAAAGGTGTTTTTTCCTAAATCTAGATAAATGTACATGTATTTTGTTCTTTTGATGCATTTAACATTAATTTATTTTATCATGCAATATTATACTAAGCTGTTTCATAAGGAATAAAAATATTGAATTCTATTTCGAAATTCTAATTCATTTATTCTTAAATTTCATTGGAAAAGGATAAAATATCACAATGGATCAAATTTAAAAATCTGCAATATTACGTTAGGGATGTCTGTGCATTACTTAATAGAAAATTTGTGCCTTTTTTCGTTTACTTCCTAATTATATTTTGCCAAAGCAGGCATGTTCTGATTTCATAGTTTACATTTAAGGAGACACTTCATATCGCAAATTATACACAAACTAATCTTACCAATCCAGTAATTTTTAGAGGGATCACCAAATCCTTGTTTATACTCTGACCACGTCCTGTAAAAATCTGTTGACCCGTCCTGTCTTCTTTGTATGGCCTGAAATTAAATTTAAGAAGGTTACCTCTTAGAATTTCTTTTACATGAAAAAGCTTTTATCAACAAACCCGTTTGCGTTCCAAAAAGAATGTTACTATAACATGTAACTTACCGTCCAGCCCCCTCCTTTTGTTGTCATGTCACAGTATACGCTCTTTTTTCGTTTTCCATCCAGGTAAATTATATATACACCATCCTTTCCTTTCCGACTTGGATTTTTCTTGAGTATGGTTGCACAATCTCTGTACTTATTACCTGAAAAAGGAGTCTGATACACTGTATATTACATGACTATGTAATGCAAATTCTTAAAAAAAGGTATTGCTTGAAAATAGGACGAGGCTGATTTCTAAAGGCTGTGAAATTATTACGTACTTGTATATGCCGTACAGGAAGACAATGATAACATTTTTACAAAAGGAATTTAAAGACATTGAGAAAGTAGTATAACCTTATCATTCTTTGATTGACGAAGTTGATATCAAAGTACCTTTGGAATAATCACTAACTACAAATTACTGGGAAAAATACTCAAAATGTACCGTCTTGAAATACTCCTTTAGATATTTTCGTCACATTATATATGGAGACGACATTCACTTCGAAGGAAACAGGATGTACAGTCTTAACACGGGATCCAGCCAGTTTCCAAAACCAACGAGAACTTTGAAGGTGTTGTTGAAGTTTTGCTGCAATATTTACAAATAATGTTAAACATTATTTTGTTTTAAAATCTATGAGTTATTTATAATGTATTACGAAATAAAGTAGGATTTAAATGTTCGTATTTTACTGTGACCTTGATCTTTCAATAAATATATATCTGGCTGGAACACAGAAGAAAGGATGCAGTTCAGGCTTTTTTTTTCACAATATATTTTTGTTATAGTTTATTTGTCTCATGTACAAGTTTTTTTAATAAAAATGTTAAGAAAGAAATGTAAACCTTTTTCATCAATATGATATAAATATACGTATACACATGACAGCTTTGATATTACAATTTGACTTGAGTATTTACACGCTGCAAACTATTCTTAGAAGTAAAAACTTTGATACAGTATCATAAATTTTGGAGAAGAATTATTTAAAGAATCTGAATCATTGAATCATAGTATGAAAATTGTAGACTACATACTACCTTTGAATGACGGGGGAACCTCATCACCTTTTGCGTAAACTGATATAAGGACAACCCACAAGATTATCTGGATTACAGACTTCATACTGCTCTATACACGGTACAACTATGAATTTACTTTTATATAATGAATAGCCAATGCAATCCCATCATTACTGTGAAAGGTGATACCATTTTCGTGCAAGATAAATTGATTCTTATACATCACCATATATTTAAAAGTTATATACTAGTATATTAGAATATATATTTTGATTAATGAATTTTAAAGTCTCCTTATTTTTGCTTGAAATAACATTTTCTTTGCTTTATAACACAGCCCTTATGTCAATATCGTTCAAAGAAACTAATTTTATGTTTTTTAAAACAAAATATATTAGAGCAATTTAAATTGAAGAGAGAGAGAGAGAGAGAGAGAGAGAGAGAGAGAGAGAGAGAGAGAGAGAGAGAGAGAGAGAGAGAGAGAGAGAGAGAGAGAGAGAGAGAGAGAGAGGCAAAGTATTAGAAAATATATTTACAAGTTTATTTCATGAATAAATTTGATTCATATATCATGCAACATTGAAAAGTGGGCGTAGCATAACATATTGAACTGATCAACAAAGCTTGATCTGCATGACCTCCGCTATGGAAAAATATCAATACATCATAGGAAACTACATAGCAAAATATGTGATAGTTAATGAAAAATATAAAAGTTAAATATTTGATAGTTATACTAGATAGTACCAAGAAAATATTAACATTAATTCATTTGTTATTTTATTTCATCTTATTTCTGTCAATTTTATATACTATTTGCACTGACATTGAATATTAGCATAGTTAACTTCATACGATCGAATTGTAATAACTTATGGATATCAACTCATACTCATTGTAAACTGAAAGAAGGCGGGTGATCAAGTGTGACTCAATTTGTAAACAAAGTATTTAGAGAAAAGCTCCTAATAAGCAACGTACAGAATTATTAATTAGTAATGAACAAAACGTAGTATCCTTTTTCTTATCAATCGACATTTTCACTGCTAAACCACAACTTTTTACAGTTAACATTTTAAAAGAACTTTTCCGACAGTGGAGTGAGGGTCCACCGATATTGTGAAGTTAGCAAGTTAAAATGTAGAAATGATCGTTTTTGTCCCATTTAATACGTGTGCCATGTTATTTTCTATAAAAATAATTTTAATACTTTTGAGATTGTATGTAACGATTTCCCATCAAGTTTCATTCAAAAGTATGTCACCGTGTAGAATTGATCAGTTTTTTCTTAAATCATTTTGGTCTTTCAATCTTATAGATTATCTTAATGTTTCTTTTAGTTTTATATTGTATTTCATATTTTATATAGAAATCATATTGGTTCCAATTTTACATTTAACTAATCTTTCTCATCCTCGATTACTAATAACTGAATGAAAATTGCCAGACAACAAAGAGGCAGAGTGTAAAGGTATCTAAAGACCTTTGACATCACTTATACAAACATAAAGTTTATATGTATATATCGATGCTTTTTATGACCATGCCATCAAATGTCATTAGTCGGTATCTGTATCATTTTTATTTTATTGTCAAACATACATTAATTATTTTTCCATCGGTGTTCTTTATTTCAATGCCATCAATGGATCTTATTGATAGTCCCTGTATCACTTTAACCTATTTTCAACACGTGTCATTTGTGAATACCATTGTCACGTTTTTATTGGGCAGTTTGGAGACATGAAAAACTTCCGGCAATGTCCGACTCAAGAAAGTTAAAAATATCACGAGATACATTAGATAACTGTAACAAACAAGATAAAAGATGTAAGTGATATACAGATATAACAGTTATTATGTTAATAATAATACAGTATATTATAAAGTTCTTAATATTATTTATTTAAAAAAGAGTACACGTTTAAATTTAACATATCAACATTCTTGCAGAACTGATAATGCATTTTTAACTCTCTAGTTTTTGTGTCTGATCATCATCACAGTCTTCTGTAACGCCTCGAATCTCCTCCAATCCCGCCATACCGGGTATGTACCATGAGACACAGCAGACTGTGCATACAGTCCATTAAGGTTTGAGCGATAACAGTGGTTGTACCACCAGGCTCCGTGAGATGATATAGCACAGTTACTTCTTCTAGCATCGTCATTATCATGATCCTTTGTTGTAAATTTCAATCCATTGTGATATTTCAAACTGTCTCCTTGAAAACATAATTGGTAATATAAAAATTTATTGTTTATCAATTACAGATCAAAACAAGATTTGTTTATGATACACTGATGATCCCCTATGTAATTTTATGGCAACAATAGAAGTTTCTCCAATGCAAGTCAAACCCAAAGGTTAAGGTCAAAATTGTATCCACAGGAAGGTCTTGTTAAAAGGAATACACATGTGAAATATGAACTTTCAGTACTTCCAATTAAAACGTTATGGCTAAGGATAAAGTTTTTCAACAGTGGGTCAAACTCTAAGGTCAAATGTTCCAAAGAAGGTTAAAGTTTGAGGGGTTTTTTTTGGCAAAAGTTGGTCAAAAAAATAAATAAGTCAGGAAAGAGAACTATCATGGATCAGAATTGAATTCCAAAACGTAAAAAATTCATTAAAAATACATATAGCATGATTAGAGCGTCTGCTCTAGAGTCATGTAGTTAGGAGTTGATCTTTACGTTGCAGTTTCGAATCCCACTGTGGGACGTCGAGACCGGTCCTTCGGATGTGATTGTATAAATTGAGGACCCGTGTCGCAGTAGGTGCTGGCACGAAAAATATCCCTCGCCGCTCAATGGCCCTGAGTGCCGAACACATATCAAAATTTGCAGCTCTCCACCGGCAAGTGGTGGCGACTCCATATGAGTGAAAAATTATCTAGAGGGAAGTTAAACAACAAGCAAGCAAGATAAATAGAGTTTTTCGGTAAATGTTCTACTATGCCTTTCTTTACACTTTCATGAAATATTAACAGTTGTGAAGGGGCAAAATCATGACTACTGTGCAATACATATTCGAGAAGTGGTATTAATCGAGAGGTGGTGTAAATCAGATGTGGATACTGAAAAAAATACCAAGGAACGTTTTGGAAAATTTCAAATCACACGATTTTTACCAAGATCAATGACATAAAACCCTTCTCTCTCTTTTATTGTTCTCATTATACATGAATGCTTTTAAAATGCAGTTTGTTAAAGAAAAAAATGGTCAATGTAAAGACAATAAGTTTGTTCCTTCTTATTTATGCAGACGGTATTGTGATTATGTCAGAAATCCCAGAGGGTTTCCAGCAAATGTGAAATCCATTATGTAATTAAGTATTTGGAATCTAATAGTCAATATACAAAAGAAAAAAACTAATTATATTCAGAAACGGATGGAAGATTAGAGAGGATGAAAAATGGATTTATAGTAATAAATTTTTCATATTGTTGATGAATTTAAATGCTATTTACAACGAAAAATTTTTGAAAACTCAAAAACACACTGCATCTCAAGGTAATCAAGCTTATTTGCTATTTGTAAATCATTAAAATCACATGCATTTGACTTGTAACGCAGTTATCTGTTTTTGATACTTATAGAAGTTGTGAATTGGGTAGATATCTACTAGCACTAAAAATTTATTTTTTTAAATATTAGCTTAAGTTAAGAAGGTCTGATAATTGTACATGTATACTCAGTGCCTGTTATACATATGTTACAATGGATTATGCGTATCAAAGAAGAGTTGGGAAGCATAGGTCTGAGCTATTTATTAGACTATAACATTATTAAGAATTGTAAATATTTAAAAAAAAATAGAGCAAAGGATGACTGATATTTATAGACAAAATATTTTTCAATTGTATCTTCTTCAAAAGGACAACTGTACCAGTATCTTGTGAATAATTCTGCATTACAAACATATTCAACAAAGCCTATTGATAAGAAAATGTCAAGAAATGCTAACCAAGGTGAAATTGCCAATTAAAAATGAAACCGGTAGATATAATAATACACTAAGAGCTCAAAGAGTTTGCAAAATCTGCTTTTTAATGATATTGAAGATGAATTACACGATCAGTACGTACTGGTTCCTGCCGACAAAGCAGGTAACAACATTGTCTTCGTTTGTAAGGCTCATTATATAAATTGCATTCTAGAAGAACTTGGATTTAATTCTACAAGTGGTAATCCTACTTATACATATACTTCTCTTTCTAAGGAAGAAATTCTTCAAAATCACCTGTCAGTTTTGAATACTTTTAATATTCTACAGAGCCAAAATGAATTTGAACTACCTTATATAAATTGGATTCCGAAACTTCATAAGAATCCTTACAAACAAAGATACATTGCAGGTTCCAGTAATTAAATGTTCAACCAAGCCTCTTTCGTTACTTCTCACTAAAATATTTACTGTAGTGAAGGAAAAACCTTCAAGAGTACTGTACAACTATATATTCAAGAAGTGGTGTAAATCAGATGTGGATACTGAAAAAAATACCAAGGAACGTTTTGGAAAGTGGATACTTAAAAATTCTAAAGAACTTTTGGACAATTTGAAATCACAAGACTTTACAAAAATCAACAGCATAAAAACTTACGACTTTTCAACTTTATACACAACAATTCCCCACGACAAATTAAAATCCAGGTTTAATGGACGTTGAGATTGAATACTGTTCGTTATTTCCATATCCTTCTTTCATTTTATATCAAATGCCCATTTTATGATAGTGTAAGATGATATGATGAGCCTTTGGCTTAAAGAAAACAAAACAAACTGATAATGATGATGAGAAAATAAATATTGGACTAAATTGTTGCATGATATGTTTTCTATAATTGAAAATATTTCAATGAAACTATATAACTTGGCAATTGTACATCATGTACATTATAAAATGTGTAAAATGATATAAATACTCGTACCTGCGGTTCCTGAATACCCCGACACAATGAGTTTGTATTGATTGTATTTATCTCCGATATGAAATGTAGAGTATTGAGCATATGCTTCAGCGCCATTAAATCTTTGTAGTTCAATCCGGAGTTCCTGGTCCTTGTTCTTTGTCAGTTCAAAGATTACGTCATTTCCTTTTATTAAAAGACGTAACAGTGCACGGTTATATTTTTGAATTTTAAAGTGTAGTTTAATATCTGCTTAAGTTAACCGTGTTCTTGAAGAAAAGGTCTTTGTCATCGAAAGATCTCAAATTTCAAATTGTCATATTTAATATAAGTTCCTATACTTAATTCAGGGATCACGTGAATAAATATTTTCCTTTTCAAAGGTTTGCATTCATCATTATTTTGTATTTAAAACAAGAAACATAATCTTTCACACAAATTCCAAACTGCTTGTTGAATGTAATGCGTTCACTAAGGTTATGATTTTATACTAAATTTCTAATCAAGAGAAAGAATTTCACTTTGAAATTTATTAATGGGTCTCTTGCATTATAAACCAAAAGTTTCATCATACCGAGAACTTTTAATGTTTCAAAAATAAGAGATTATAAAGTATAATTCTATCTAGGAAGTCTTTTGTTTATATGTGGAAAAGCTTTTCCTTTTCCATGAAAAATATATTCCTTTTAAGGATATTACAAATTTAAAAATAGAGACAATTTTATCGGCTCTATTTTAAAGCAAAAAATTTTTACCTCGATTCTCCTGAAACACTGATTAATTATATTATATCAGAATACAGATGGGCTACTGATTTACATGCACAGATCAAGAAAGATTTCCAGAGGGCAGGGGGTTTTGAGGAAAAAGGTAAAAAAAAAACTAACAAGGAATTTTTTTAATTTGATAAACTACTTAAGATTAGAAAATTTTCGTTAAACCTTATTTTTGCGTGATTTTTATTAATTATTTAAAAGCGAGACAAAATTCTCATGAACTGTGATTATTGCTCTATAAAATCTTAGGAAAAACCAAATTGTATAAATAGAGTTTTCGCCAAACCACTGTCTAATTTACGAGGACTAATTAAAGAATTATAATTCTAGAATTAAATATATCATTATAAAAATAAAGTTGATATCGTTTTGTGTTCAGTTTCATGCCATATGAAACATAAATTGATTATTATACCTGTAAAAATTAAATTATTCATTTCAATAGAGGAATTTGAATTCTTTGTTTTTGTTTTATACATCGATGGAACAAGCGTCGCATTCCAAAACACACTGACATGAATGTAAAGAGCTCAAAAGATTTGCTTGTAGGGTGAGTAGAGAAGGGAAATTTCTAAGAGTATGGATAGAGACCTTAAAACGTCAATAGTCAATAAAAACTGACATGTTTTGATTTTGTACACACATTTAAAGAGATACTTTATATTCAAGGGTGACATAAATTAATCTTACTAATCCAATAGTTTATAGAGGGATCCCCAAATCCTTGTTTATACCCCGACACTATATTTAGATAAACACCTTATACTGTAAATTTTACATATTTAACTTAACTTACCAATCCAGTAGTTTTTAGAGGGATCCCCAAATCCTTGTTTATATTCTGACCACGTCCTGTAAAATTCTGTAGACCCGTCCTGTCTTCTTTGTATTGCCTGAAACATTCAAGAAGGTTGTCTCATAGATCTGCTCTGACATGAAGCAGGTTTTATTCACAAACGCTGGCATGAGTCATCAAAGAACATGTTCCTCTTACATGTATTAAGTTTTATTTAACATGCTCTTTGTTGACAAGAACTAATTTCAGTCTTTATCCCTCACCGTCCATCCCCCTCCGTCTGTTGTCATGTCACAATATACTTTCTTCTTCCCTTTTCCATCCGGATAAATTGTATATACACCATCTTTTCCTTTCCGACCTGGGTTTTTCTTTAGTATGGCTACACAGTCTTTGTATCTATTGACTGAAAGCAAGTCTAAATACTGTAAATCACATAACTGATATTTATGGCACGACAAATTCACAAAAATGAGATAAACCTAGTTTAACATTTGATAAACTAAGTTTATCGACTGTAAACTATAGTTTACAAACAGTAAACTATAGTTAACGATTCGTTAAGTATAGTTAACGATTCGTTAAGTATAGTTTTCATCTGTAAATCTATATTCTAATGCAATTGTTTTGTAAAACACTTTTTGATTGGCTAAAACACTGATGTTTGAAGCAGTAAAACGAGCATTTAACGAGCGTGAAAGCTTTTTCATTGTGACGTCATAATAGAGCGACGCAAAAATACAATGCTCCATGACGTATTTCATGTAACAAAATTCAACAAAATAAGACGTTAACAACAAACAAAATGCATGGATTGCATTAGAATGGGAATTACTAAACTTCTAATTTGGTATTTGCGACCGTTAATGCTGATTTACGCGTCGCCGGTAAAACTCAGTTTGCGACCGTTAAATCAGCATTAACGGTCGCAAATACCAAATTAGAAGATAGTTATTCCCTAATTTAATGGCTGTTAACTATAGTTTACGAATGCTAATCTAAGTGTATCTGTCTGTAATAAGCGTTAACAATAGATTTTGTTGATAAACATAGATTCACGTTTGTAAACTATATTTTACAATCGTAAACTATAGTTAAGAGTTGTTAATCATAGTTCACAAATCGTGAAACTATATTTATCAGATCGTTAACTATAGTTAACGGTTTGTAAACTATAGTTTACAAATCGTGAAACTGTATTTATCACATATTTTCCCCTTTATCCCGTTGATATAGCTCATGTGATATCGTTTTCGTATCAACACTATGTATTCCTACGCCGTGCGACTTTATGTAAATAAACAGATACATGTGTATGATAGAGAGAATGATTTAATTTGTCAAATTCCACTTTATTTGATGTATTTTAACAAAATTTCATTCCTGAACTAAAAAAATAAGCGCTGAAATATTTTCTTTCTTTTATATTTGTACGAACTATTTCATACAGCGTAATTTTATTTATTGCGTTATTTGGACCGAGGTAACCAAAAAGGAACTTTGGATTAGAAATAACGACAAAATACACATCTATAGTGAACAAAATTATGTGATAAAAAGAATCTCCCATGGTTTGTGATTTGATATGATTTTATCCAACTCGTTGTGTGTTTTCTATCCCCTCGCCAAGGCGAGGGGATAGAAAACACACAACTCGTCGGATAAAAATCATATCAAACCACAAACCATGGGAGATCCTATATTTATCAAATAATCTATGTTTTGCAATCGCAAATGCTTGTTTTCGGTGTTAAGTAAAGTTTACGGTCGTGAAACATAGATTATCGCGTTAACTATGGTTTACAGATGTGAAATATAGATTAACGTTGTTAACTATAGTTTACAGTCCGTAAACTATAGTTAACAACCGATAAACCTAGTTTATCAATTGTGAAACTAGGTTTTGCTCATTTTTGTGAATTTGGCGTGCCATAGATATTTCGTCAAGCTGGAAAATTATTGAGTACCATTATATGTCTTGCGAGAAAAAGATGTTATGAGGAATTTTTGTTATGGCACGACAGAATAAAAATAAATTGTTCCACTGATGAAGATGGAATATAAGCACCTATCTGTGGTACACAACAAAATATACAACTTTAAAAGAACATTTTTTTTTCATACAGTATAAAAAAGCTGCAGATTTTTTTCCCCTAATAATAGTTTTTTTTTAACATGATATCCTATATATAACTTCGTATGTTTTGCATATTACTGTGCATTAAAACTCTATCATGATTTTTTGTAATGTACTTGGTATCAAGTTATATTATGACTAAAATCTTTAACCTAATTATTTTTTTTCATTACTGAACTACCGTGTCTAATTGCCTGTTTGTGACCAGGTATCTCAATCACCTCAATAATCACCTGGTGTGGGTGCTAGCTAGCCTGTGTTCACCTACTACCATTGGTGACATAATGCACTTAAATAAACATCCAATGTTTAGTTACTTGTTAATTAAACTTAAAAGGCAGGTTTTAATGCTGAATATCTATTTGGTCCTCATAAGCCCTTAGCATGAAATGAGATCGGGATCGACCTCGAACGTCTATTTTCAAAATGGCGCTCGATCACTGGACAGACAAAAACGTGATGTTTATGTTTTAGATTTTAATGTTTATTCAATAAGTATCAAAGCATAAGTAAAAATATTTATTTTCTAATGTTGTTTTATTCCTAAAAATCGCCTTATATAATTATTAAATGAAATAAAAGTATGTCTGTAGTTGTTTTGAACCAATAACGTGGCATGCTTGACTGAAATCGAGAGTAGGAATCGGAAATTATGTAGTCGTTAAATTCAGGTGAAATTGCTTGAAATTACATAAAATGGTCAGGAAATTCAAGGTCGTTGGTCGCGTTAGACAGGTGGTCGTTTAATACAGATAGAATATATAGGGAAAAGCATTGGGGGGATTTTTACGGTCACATGTGACAGTGAGTTGCTTAATACAGTGGGTCGCTATGGCAGTTTTGACTGTTTGTGTACCAAATTTGGATATAATATGACGCGAAATAAAAAAGTTAGGACAAAAGTGTACGAACTTTTTGAATGCCCCTCGTATGTAGAGACAACATCCATTTTCAAGGAAAAAGGATGCACGGCCTTTATTATAACATTGGATCCAGTCAGCTTCCAAGACCAGCCAGAACTCTGCAGATGTTGATAAAGTTGTGCTACAATTTTTGCAAGACATATTTTAAAAATCATTTTTTTTGAAAGTCATTGGTTATTTAATAAGAATAATTTAATTAATCAGGATTCGAATGTTTGTATTTTGTATTTTAAGGTGAAATAAATCTTTTAAAAAAATCCTCATTTTTTTAGCAACATCACACACAAAACTCATAAGCTTAAGAAAAAGACTTTATTATACAAACCTTTTCACTCACTACACAGAAAATAATTCCCCTACGTTACTCAGCAGTCAATTTTATCTTTAAAGATTCCTTATTTAACTAAGCATTGCATAAAAAGCGCTGGATTATAAAACCATATTACTTTCAAAATTAATAGATATTTATTAATTTAGAGGGACGTTAAACAACATACGAGGCCTGTTCAATAAATAATGACCTCGGTGCTTAGAGAGTAGCAAAAGACGCTTTTAAATGATTGAGTCTTCATGATTTTTTTTATTTATCTCTTTTAAATAAACCATATGTCCGTAACATTTTTTATCCAACTGATTTTGGGTATGACCTTTACTGGAATATGGCAGATCCAATGATTTCCTGGACTTATTTCTTCTTTCTGAAAGGTGTTTTTTTTCAAGTTTGGAAATAGAAACAAGTCAAAAGGTGAAAGATCTGGTGGATATTGTTAATGTGAAAAAACAATAACATTCTGTTTATCCCGAAAGGTCTTTTACTCTTCAGGGCATGCGGGTTTGGACACTGTCATGAAGAAATGAATTTATCAATGTAGTGGATTCCTGATTCTGGGTTCTTCCTTTAAAAACTATTCCATTTTTTTTTTTTGCAAAAAAATGTTTTCTAGACTTATCCAGATATTAAACTGTCTCCCCGAATACGAATTTGAACAACAATACTACAAATATTTAAGAAAATTGCATATAATTTTGTCTTTGTGCTCTTGCATACCTTTTCTCTTGTCAGACCTTCGCCAGTTTTATCAAATACATTTTATGGTAAATTTTGTTTTGAGGGTTTTATGCAATAGAATAATGTTTAAATATCTATTTGAATATAAAACAAACGTGGATAACTATAATTACTGTTATTTTAAAATAATTGTAAAGACTTCGTACAAGCTGTCGTTTTCACTCATTTTTCAAAATATAGGGTGACCTTTGAGTTCCAAGCTTTTTTACCGTCAAACGTTTCTTTAAAACAGTGTAAACTACTCCCGATATGATGTCTACCAAATTTGCTATGTGTCTTAAAGTCAATCAAACATAATCAAGTATTTTTGTTGAAATTTGGCGAACAGTACATAAATTGTTATAATTTTTGTTGGCAAGGACGGTACCCATTTTTGATGCCCATTAAATATTTTTTTATCATTGAAATCCACCTGCTCATTTGTCTATAAAACAGGCCTTGGTTGCTGAAAATATCACATATTTTTAATATTTCTTTCAAAATTGGGATTTTTAACAAGTTTTAAAGCAGCTTTAATGAAGCTTTTATTTTCACTCCATTTTACTGGATCTTTATCATTCATTTATAATGTAGTGTCTCGAATAGCCCTTGTTTCCCAGCTTCTCACGGTGAAACTATGTGATGAAAAGTGGTCACATAAACTGTTGTAAATTCATTAAAGATTCAGTAATAAGAGAAAGTCACGTATAATGTCATATGATATCTGCATTGTATGTCATACAGTTCATGACATCATTTATTGAACAGCCCGCGTACAAACATTCAAAGGAATCACATGTAATTATTTACATGTCATTTTCTTTGTTAAATAAATAATCAACTTTTACATTCTTCTTATGATTGACCAACTATACAAAGTATAGGGGTCTTTTCAATATTTATACTCCAATGATCTGACATTTCTATTCCAACTCAAGTGGGACAAGAGGAGAGGATGTTCAGACCTCTTTTTTGTTGCAAGTTATTTTGTTATTTCTTAATTCTCTTTTTCATTATCAAATAGTTTTACATGAAAAAAGTATGATTAGTAAGAGACATTAACCCCTTTTATAAATTTCATAAACGCACGTCAACGTTAAAATTACAAATTGCCAAACTGTTCTGACAAGTTAGCTCCATGAGATTAAACTATTTCGGACAAAAGTACTTTCAGTCGATCGAGTTGAACAATATTTAAAATCTTTGACCAGATTAGTAAACACAATAGGTTTATAGCACAAAAAGCACGATTAGGATATGAAATATGACAAGATAAAAGAAACACCAGGCGTTTTTTAAACTCTGTCAAGTTGAAAAAGATTTTTTACTTTTGCAAAATTTTCTTTTATCGGAGCATTCTGATTTTGCTATAGTTTTATTCACAAGTTAAATTCTCAACGAAAGTGTGTACTCGCTTTTAGCATTAAAGCTTAATGCGTAAAATTTCGGACCTACTTTATATCATCTCAGGAACATGTTGAAAAAGCAGAATTACAGTAAAATTGTAGAATAATTACCTTTGTAAGACGGAGAAACCTTGTCGCCATTCGAATTAACCGATACAAGGGCAACACACAATATTATCTGGATCAAAGACTTCATACTGTTCTATACGAGGTACAACCATGAACTTACTTCTATATAGTGAGTTACCAATGCAATCTCATAATTATTGCGAAAGATGATATCCTTTTCATGCAAGAAAAATTGATTATTTGACAAAATAAATACACCTCAAAATTATATATATATTTTAATTAAAAAAGGTTTCAAAGCCTTCTAAATTAAAGTCGTTTTGCTTTAAACTACGAACGTTGATAACCAAGATTCCATCTCCAGCCCACAACATAGACAAAGTCGTTTACAGGAATTTATTTTTTATTGATCTTTTTATATATTTACTTATTTGCACAAAATATATTTTCATTTGCATGACAAAATTTAGACAGGAGAGACGAGGTTGCATGACCAATGTTTATTTCACGAAATGCATTGTAACATTATATTTTTACAATGATAAGTGGGCGTAACATAACATGTTGTACTGTTTGGCAAAGCTAGATCCGCATAAGCTTCGTGGAAATCGATGAAGAAATTACTTGGTCACTTATATGTCGAAAATTAACCTTTTTGTTTTAGTTTTAAACGAATTAATTGATCGAATTTAAGGTAAAGCATGTGACAAAATATTAGATAATTAGCTTATTTTTCTCAATATAATATTCTATTAGCATTAATATTAAACATTAGCTAAGTCAGCTTCATTGCTAGTATTGCCAATACGTCAGACTCATTGTATACTGAAAGAAAACAGGCAGACAAGCCCTGACTCAAGTCGTAAATCAGGTGTTTAAAGCAAAGTTCTTTTCAGGGAAATGTATGAAATGATGGCAAACGGAAATGTTGTGTTGAAAATTAATTGTACCAAATATAGTGGGAGAATTTTATAAGATTTTATCATAAGGTTAAACATTTGTGAAACATTTTTATGGAATTATATAGAGAACAAAACAAAGTCTCAAATCTAAGCACCAGGGAAAAACTACGATTTCTTTATATTTCAAGGATTAATTTTTTATGTCATTTCAAATTAAATCAGTCTAAAAATATATCAATCCATGCCTTGAGTTTTTGTCTGTCTTAAATACCCTTATTGCAGTGTTTGTTGAATTTTTAACCGAAGTTATGATTTTCAAGTCTTTTTTTTAGGGATGTCAATTTTACTCGGACAGCTTAGTCGAATAGTCGGATGCTTTAGTCGAACGATAGTCGAATATTCGTTTAATTTTAAATATTTTTTCGTACCAGTTTCACTGTTTGTTTTTTACAGACTTGATTACAATATTGAACCTACGCTATCACCATTTTATAAGAAATTTCTGAATTGTAAACATGTACGTGGTGCAATAAAAATTGTACATCAATATTGTATCCAATGTATTTAATTTCAAAATTAATATTTTAGCTGCAAGTTTTATCTAAATGCAGGATATTAAACGCCCGTATTTGTCCTGGCTTTCATTACATAACGGTATTACATGTACCCCATAATTGAAGCCAATTATTACGTGTCCGTCAAAGATCTTTCACAGGGAAAAAAAATTAAAGCGTGTCTCTTACAAAAACAAAGAGAGAGCGAGAGCTTGGGATAAATTTAAATTATGAAATTTTGTGCAAACATTCAATGATTGTATGAAATTAAAATCAGAAAAAGAAAACACGGTTTAATTACTCTAATATTAACTGACTCTGATTTACATTCATTTACAAGTTTGTAATATTATAGCTGTTTACGAGTAATTAATATTCTTTCTTAATAGTTGTGTCACTCAGATCTTAGTTGAATCTACAAAAACTAAACAATTGCCCTCTCCATTTAAAACAGTCAGAGAAAGACAATTATTAATAAACATGTTTGATTTTCTTTACCATTCTGCTTTTTTGTCATGTTTGCGGAGAACTTACTATCGGAAAGTTTCACTTGAAGACTGTGTATATGTTTGACTGATCGGCATATTATACATCGTTTGATGTTACACTGCAGAATATAGTTCTATTTCACATTTATTTTTTAGCACTGTTTACCTTTTTAAAGCTATACCAAAACTAGATTTTGAAGACATGTTTGCCGAACATACATCGACGTACAAATAATTTGCTTCGAACAGTTATACCATACCTTAATTTTACATATGGAAATATTGATCTGTAAGTAAATGAAATGGGCAAATGTAAGTTTATTGCCTTGAATTCAAAATTACCTTGATGAAAAACATTTTTTACGAATAATCGACTAAAGAAATTTTAGTCGATAGTCGGTATGATCGAACGATAGTCGAGTACTCGAATATTCGTTGACATCCCTACTTTTTTTACACTTGCCATTAGTAAAATTTATATTTATACCTATATTTTTGTAAATTTTATCTCTCCCTCTCAGCTATAAAACATCTGATAGTGTAAGAAACAGATACTGTTTGTTTGATACTAACAATAAACTAATACTCAGTTCTAATTGTTAGTCCATTATTTATATTCTGAATTGAAGGCAGATTTCTTTTTTGTTATTTCCCGATCATGACAATGAGCACACGGCGGGTGTGACCGTCAGGGGATGCTCACTTCTCCTTGGCACCTGATCACACCTCTGATGTTTCGGAGGTCCGTGTTTACTCTGCTCCTATTTTGAATTGTTTTATGGACGTTTGATAATGAATACTGTTTGTTATCTCCATATCCTTCATTGAGGAATGTTTTTAAGGTTTTTTGCGAGTTATTAGTGTGTAAGTTAAAAAAAAACTTGTCACGAAGGTATATTTCAAGAAAGGCACTTAAACATCGTGAAAAATATGTCTAATAGTCTCTCTTTTTGATTTAAAAACTAACAATTCACCGGTACTAAACTTACCTACATTTGTTATATATACCATTTCATTTTCAAAGCAGCAAAATCAAACTCAATATTTTTCGTAACAGTTTGGAGCCAATGGGTAAATTTAATTGCTTACTGTATATTGTCAACAATTTCCATAGTATGGACTTGTTAAAAAAATCGGATACATATTTCTTGTTGCTTTTGATTTTACCCATAGAAGTGCTTTCGAGAGGAACCCGTGGAATTCGGACTTTCTATTTCCGGCCAACAACACTAATAATTTCTCTGTCGAAATTCCTTCTTAACATTACATTCTTAAGACCCACAGAAGGAAGTTATATATAAATGAGAAGTGAAGTGAGATCTTAGATCAATTTTGTTAAAATAGATTTAATTTTTCAAATTCTAATTTGTCGAAACATTTTCTACATCGTTCAGCAGCTATTTATGTTTTCCTTTTTTGGCTTATTAGATACTATACACTGTACATATATAACATGGGTTCGAGGGCAGCATACGGCATCAGGCGACATAACACTCCAGGTCTTTTCTGTCACCGAGGGACAAATATTCTGGTATTACTCCCCGAGAATTAATCCAACTTATACTCATAGTTTCCATTATAAGGCAGAAATTCTTTAAAATCGTATGTCAATTTTGAATATCTTTAATACCCTCCACCCCCACCCCTAACACACACACAAAAACCAAAATGATTTGGAACTACCAAAACTACATAAGAGTCATTACAAACAAAGATACATTGCAGGTTCCTGTAAATGTTCAACTAGGTCTCTTTCTTTACTCCTCGCTAAGATATTAACAATAGTGAAGGAGAAACTTCAAGAGTACTGTGCAACAAACTGTTAAAGTTTTAACTTTATACCTCACATAGTTTTGGAGCTTTGTAAAAGTTAGATTGTTGGACATGTTGAGCTTTGACGAAAACCTTATCTTTTCTGTCGTCAACTTCCCTTACTTATGCAGCGATATACCTTCATCACCTGCATACGGAGTTTATATATCTCAGTTGATTAAATACGCAAGAACATGTTCTACGTATGAACAATTTCTAAAAAGGAAGTAAATTATTAAAAACAAGTTCGTGAAACAGCAGTTTCGTTTAAAGTAATCATTTCGTTAGTTCTATGGTCGATACAATTACCTTGTCAGGAAATACAATTTATCGTAAATTGTTAGTTTATTATTTATACACAGAATTGTCGACGGATTTGTCATTTATTTCTCACATGACAAGGAGTACACAGCGGGTGTGACCGGTCGGCAGGGGATGATCACTTCTTCATGGCACCTGACCCCACCTCTAATGTTTCGGAGGTCCCTGTTTGCTTTGCTCCTGTTTTGCTTTTGAACTTTTTGAACTTGAATGCTGTTCATTATCTCCATATGTTTCTTTCATAACATCTTAAAAGGTAAAGATGAAGAGTTTGAGAACTTTAATCGCAGGTATTAAACCCACTTATATAAACAACACTGATTTCTGCTCACCAGTACTTCATTGACTTGTAATGTCTTTTGATTATTCTTTAGATCTAATGTCCATTGTTTTCAATTTTATCACCAATACTGCAGCAATAGTCTTAGAAAAGTGGGAAGGGATTAAATTATTTCAGCATTTCTCTAACAAATGAATGTAAGATTCAGTATTTTAATTTCTTTATTGTACGTCTAATGTACAGATGTCTCGTTTTAAGTCATCATTTCGTAAGTTCTATGGTCGATACAACGACATTGTCAGCACATACAATGCATCATTGAGTCATATGCTGACTGACGTTTTCCATACAAATTGTTAAGCCATTATTTACACACTGACAGTACGCCAGAATTTTCCATTGTTTCCCAACTATGACAAGGAGCACACGGTGGGTGTGACGGGCAGCAGAGAATGCTCACTCTTCAATGGCACCTGATCCCACCTCTGATGTTTTGGAGGTCCGTGTTTGCTCCGCTCCTGTTTTGAATTGTTTTTGGACTTTGAACCTGAATATTGTTTGTTATCTCCATTTGTTTCATTGACTTATATAATCATGGCTCAAAAGCAGAATGAACATTAAGATGTTTGGCAAAATGATCCTCAAGTGTTATTCAGATGTGTTAATTTAAATAAAGTAAATAAACAGGCATAACATAGGGGTGCCTGGCAAAGTTATCCTTAAATGACATTCTGCTATGTTAATTAATAAACAAAAAATGACATAAAGTTGTTTATACCATCCGTTTATTGAAAGTAAATATCAAAATCATTATAAACATATCATGATCAGTTTTTTAAAAATATCGACGTTAGTTTTTCTGCCTAACCATCATTGCCGTCATTTTGAGCGCTTCTCCATTTTTAAAGGCGTTCCATACAGGATGTTTCCAATTTTTCATGGCAGACTGGGAGTACAGTCCGTTTAGGTTTGAGCTGTGACAGCTGTTGTACCACCAGGCTCCGTGCCATTTTGTAGCACAGTTATCACCATTCCAGTTGTCGTTGTCCTGATCCTTGGTTGAGAATTTATATCCATTATGATTCTTTAAACTGTCACCTAGAATAGGGTATTGATAACAAAAATTATTGCCTACAATAACACGGTTAGAAATAATATCATAAACAACACTCATATGTACAGCATCTTTTAAAAGTATAACTCTAGTAGATATTTCGGGAAAAAAAATTCAAGTGTTATTGTTCAGAAATATACTAGATGTGCAGTGTATGCAAATATTCATAGCGCGACCGAATCGCTCGACGAGGTGATATTTTAATTACATATATTTCTGTTTGTTTTCGGAACTACCAAGTAAAAAGCAATGAAAAAGATAAAATAACTGACACATATATATATATTTGCATTTAACAGATATCCAATAAATCTTCCTTTGGTGTTAAAAATGTTTTAAGTTCTATGATTTCAGCCTTTTTAACCAGAAATTCGTTTAAAATATTGGTTATCAAAACAGGGGATATCACCGCTTTTGACTTCAAATATATTAAAACTCATAAAAAATTAAGATTATTCTCAGTAAGGATCATTGTTCTTACATTATTAACACAGAATTCCTGAACTGGACTGCTGAACATCATTGTAAATATTCAAATTTTGAAGCGACACGAACTTTCAAACCAAACATCTTCTAGGCCTCTAGGTCATTGCTCCAATCGCATCATCTCGGGTCTTTCCGTCAGAGGTCGGAAAAACAACCTCGAATGTATTAACATCACCGGATGTTAAAAATTTATACATCTTCCTGTTTATTCAAATATAGGATAGAAAGATTTAGAAGTCCCTTCTATAGTATATTCTAAGTAATATCATTACATTGAATAAAGTTAAACTCCATATTCCGCAGATAAAAGGTCTCCATGCATTTATTTTAAAGATCGTGAAAAAGGAGGGTTGTCATGGCGTCTACCATATACATTCGAGGTCGTTTTTCCGCTAGTCGGAAAGGCCCGAGAAGTTGCGATTGGTCATTGCTCGTCACATTATAGCAATAAGAAGGCCCATTTGTGTTATAAATGCAGTTTTACTCTGAATTTAATTGTCTAAAATGTAAATGCTAGTAATAAACAACAATGTTAAAAAATTCACTGGGAAACGGACTTTTAGTCGGTAAGTAGTCTAATCTACTGAGAAGCCCTTTGGGTTTCACAGGATTTAATAACGTGAGCAACTAAAAGTTCACTTCCCAGAGAGCCTTTTCACATTTTTTTTGTATCTTTAATTTAATTTCGTTTCTAACAAGTCAATGTACGAGGGTTGATCCAAAAGTAATGTCACAACTCCGATAAAATCGCTATCCGTCGACGTAAAACAAGAAAATTACAAATGATCAAAGCTACATTTATTTCAAATCAGACCTGAAAATTTCAATTCAACATGATTTATACTTTTCAAAATATCGGATTATATACAATGTGCGATTTTGGTAGTCGCCGCAGCTAAATAACGTCATATGACGGATACGCGCCGTCATACATAAAAACGCTTCCCTTCGTTTCATTGAAAAATATTTAAGATTTGATATCCACAAATACGTTCACAAATTTCACTTTCTCTCCCTTAGTGCCCATCGTACACTCATTCTTTTCATAATTGATTTTGTCAAAATTCATAGAG
This sequence comes from Saccostrea glomerata, assembly GCA_003671525.1. NCBI lineage: Eukaryota > Metazoa > Mollusca > Bivalvia > Ostreida > Ostreidae > Saccostrea > Saccostrea glomerata. Next base: position 340,096 of record PRKT01000342.1, read on the forward strand.
CAGTAGTAAATGACCAACTTAAAATTTCACATACCGCTCTATATCTTTTTGACAACGTCACGCACCATTGAACATTTCCGTCCGCCCTCCCATCTTTCGGTTTTCTTGTTGACCCAAGACTCATTAAATGACCCATTAACCACCGAAAATCGCTGCCACCATCTAAACAGTCTCTTTTTTTAGATTCTTTCCTCCAAAGGTCTGGTGAATCAACGTAACTGTCTCTACTGGCGATGGCCATTTTGAAGCAAAACTGCATTACACTTTGTTTTCGCTTTTTTGTCCATTTTGACATTTCCTTTTTTTCAATGCACCGGAATAAATCACCGATGTTTTCATAAAAATAGCAGTGATGTCATATAATTTTCAATTTAAGACTAGAAAATGATGTAATCTTTTGTCTTTAAAAGTATTTTGCGTTTAGGCGCATTTAAAAGATGCTTTTTAAGTGTTTGTCTTTTTTTATACTAAATAAAGTACACTTTAGTTTGTGACGTCGGTTTTGACGCGGCGACACCCCCTATCTTATATGTTTTAAACATCTATAAAATAAATTCAGTTAAAAATTATTTAATGAAAAATTAAAGTTTAATTAAATTTGTATTTGTGCGACTTTTGGTATATGATATTTGATAATTTGACGCCAAATATAAAAGATATGGACACTGTGACATTACTTTTGGATCACTCCTCGTGTAAATCGTATAACCTGTGTTGTACATTGACTTAAAAGATATTAAACCGCTTCACATTACATTTGAAATGTGAACAATTCAAAGCCATTTTTAAGGATGTATTTTTTTCTAATCTCAATGATGAAAAATTAAATTTTAAGAAGCGAATTTAAAGGCTACCCAAGTTATTCTTGTCTAACATGGCTTGGAACAGCTAGTTTACTCTTTTTTGAAAACCACTTCGCGGTTTATCAAGCTAAAACTGTCCCAATCCATGTCATACAGTATAATTTGGGCTGATAAATTCATTCCTTTAATGTTTTAGTTATCGATTAATATTCATTTTCATGAAAATATTTCAGACTTGTCTCAATCTGGTATTAACATTATGTCATGTACAAATGAATAAAAAATGCACTTTCATATTGAAATAATTTAACTTTAGTTGCAACACGCCATTTGATTGAATAACAGATTTTATCCATTTTGTATAATATAACTTGCCTACATCACAATGAGTTATGTCAAGAAACGCATTACTCCGCTTGACGTTACTTTTAAATTTTAATCAATGTGAAGACTTATTCTGGGGAGAAAATAATCTCATTGTCTGCACTGAAATTAAAGTTTCGTGGTATATAAAGCGTAAACTGCCCAAAATTATGTTATATTGTATGATATAAGTTGAAATAGTTTCAATTTCTTTAATATAATTATTTGAAATCTGTACAATATATTTAAGGAATCGCTGTCTTATCTGTTGGGTATCATAAGTCACAATTAACAGCCGGAAATGTGAGATTATTTGCAAATGGGTTGAAAGGGGTAAATAAATTATCCTACTTTTCAATTGTCTTTTATGTCCTAAATTTACCACAAAACTTAATTATAACATGTAAATGTAAACTTCTATGGGAAATAACACGTAATTCTATACAGGTTTTATAAAACCGGTAAATAACTGTAGTTTTCTGAATATTTTTAATTTTGGTTAAAACAGCCATTTTGGTTAAAAATCTGGTATTCATGTATCCATGGTAGCAAATCTTTCATTCCTGTTTCCAAAGTAACAGAGAATAGATAGGAAAAGAATAATATGTATCACTTTCAACCTAAGGCATTAATTTCAGGAAACTTGAGACATGCCGTGTTTAGTACTTCAAAATTGTAAATTTTACAGAAAAGGGGGGGGGGGCGCATTTTGTGCAAGAGTTTGTGCAAGAGTTCACAGTTCTCCTATCTAAGAACAGCTTTATAATGTCTAAGAAACATTTTGCATCAAGATAAGCAGGAAGCAATAATACATGTACTTTGGATTGAGATGAATAATAAATTGATCATAGTTAATTCACTGTAAATAACAGGATACACATTCAATTATGTCATGTTACTCATATTATTGCCTGTGTTGTTGGATAGACAGACGAACTACTTCCCACATTATCCAGAAATTGAGATACAGTGAAGCCTCATTTATCCGGAAACTTTAGTTTCCAGTCAATTTGTCTGCTTATGTGCATATGTGAAGCGTCCGAATACCTGAATTACCAATTTAACAATACAAGAATACCATTAACAAATTCCAACCCCATAAAAATGGCCCAAAAACAGACGCGTCCGGGTATCTAGCTTCCAGATATCTGAAGGTCCACAGTACATGTATTTATGCTCATGGAAATGGGATGTGAATATTTTACATGAAACATCTCCTAGATAAGGACTACTTTTACTATAAGTGACATCAAAACAAGTAGACAGGAAACATTTCTTTTCTATAGGAACATGATGAAATGTGCATATGTTCCGTGAAATATGGAGAGTTTGCATATTTTTTTTTAATTTTTCATCAGCTTTCTTAAAAAAAACCTTTGATGACCCATAATTATTTCTATGTGTTAAGACTTACGTACCATTTATACAATGCACTGCTTCATTAATTTCAAATCAGTGAGCAAAGTATTTAAAAATCATTTTGAAAAAGAATCTAAAATGGAAATTTTTCTCATTTAAGCAAAATGCCAAAATCCTCAAAGGTAATCGTTGTTTAGGCATAATGTAGAATTACAGTTTCTTTTTTTAATTATGTTGTTATACTTAAGAGTTATAATAGTAACTTGGAAACAAAAGTAGATTTTCCCATTCACCTGTTTCTTTTAAGCTCATTTTTATTCAGTAAAACCTACAAAATTACGTATTTTGGTCAAATTTTAGGAAGAATTTACAGGGGAAAGAGTAGATGCCGTTACCATAGCAATGAAACATTTTTTAAATAAAAAATACAAAACCATTTATAACAACAATAACAAGAGTATATTACACAAAAAGTTAAATTAGAATTGAAAATGTAGTGTGGCCAGGCATAATTCATATTGTTTGATAATTACAGAGAACTTATAAAAAGTTCTGGTATTAAGAACAAAATTTTATGCTTATCAAAAATACATTTATTATTTATTAGTACTACTTATCAGTGTAAAAAATAATACTTTAATGTGTATTATTTGTTTGTTGACTTATCCTTTTCCTGTAAAACGCAATCACCTTTACATTAAGTAAGGTATGTAAATTATAGCTTCAAAAAAACCTACCTGCTGTTCCTGAATACCCCGATACAGTGAGTTTGTATTTATTGTCTGCGTCCCCGACATAAAATGTGGAGTACTGAGCGTATGCCTCGGCACCATTAAATCTTTGAAGCTCAACCCGGAGTTCCTGGTCCTTGTTCTTTGTCAACCCATAGATTGCGTCATTTCCTTTGTTAAAGAAAACCAGTGCAATTTTTTATAGCTTTTGATTGTAAATTGTAGCTTGTTTATGTTAACTGCCTGGTTGTCAACACTGTTTTTATCAAAAAATCTCGATTACAAATTGTCAATTTTTTATATAATGTTTAAATACCTGTATGAATTTTAAAGGCGGATTCCGCCTGGAATTTGGGTGGAATTGAGCAGGAATTGGCAAATTCCGGGCGTACTTGAGGCGGAGACGGAATTTTCAAAGAGTTTAAATCTATTTGGTCCTCATAAGCCCTTAGCATGAAATGAGATCGGGATCGACCTCGAACGTCTATTTTCAAAATGGCGCTCGATCACTGGACAGACAAAAACGTGATGTTTATGTTTTAGATTTTAATGTTTATTCAATAAGTATCAAAGCATAAGTAAAACTATTTATTTTCTAATGTTGTTTTATTCCTAAAAATCGCCTTATATAATTATTAAATGAAATAAAAGTATGTCTGTAGTTGTTTTGAACCAATAACGTGGCATGCTTGACTGAAATAGAGAGTAGGAATCGGAAATTATGTAGTCGTTAAATTCAGGTGAAATTGCTTGAAATTACATAAAATGGTCAGGAAATTCAAGGTCGTTGGTCGCGTTAGACAGGTGGTCGTTTAATACAGATAGAATATATATAGGGAAAAGCATTGGGGGGATTTTTACGGTCACATGTGACAGTGAGTTGCTTAATACAGTGGGTCGCTATGGCAGTTTTGACTGTTTGTGTACCAAATTTGGATATAATATGACGCGAAATAAAAAAAGTTAGGACAAAAGTGTACGAACTTTTTGAATGCCCCTCGTATGTAGAGACAACATCCATTTTCAAGGAAAAAGGATGCACGGCCTTTATTATAACATTGGATCCAGTCAGCTTCCAAGATCAGCCAGAACTCTGCAGATGTTGATAAAGTTGTGCTACAATTTTTGCAAAACATATTTTAAAAATCATTTTTTTTGAAAGTCATTGGTTATTTAATAAGAATAATTTAATTAATCAGGATTCGAATGCTTGTATTTTGTATTTAAAGGTGAATTAAATCTTTTTAAAAAATCCTTATTTTTTTTTAGCAACATCACACACAAAACTCATAAGCTTAAGAAAAAGCCTTTATATACAAACCTTTTCACTCACTACACAGAAAATAATTCCCCTACGTTACTCAGCAGTCAATTTTATCTTAAAAGATTCCTTATTTAACTAAGCATTGCATAAAAAGCGCTGGATTATAAAACTATATTACTTTCAAAATTAATAGATATTTATTAATTTAGAGGGACGTTAAACAACATACGAAACCTGTTCAATAAATAATGACCTCAGTGCTTAGAGAGTAGCAAAAGACGCTTTTAAATGATTGAATCTTCATGATTTTTTTTTATTTATCTCTTTTAAATAAACCATATGTCCTTAACATTTTTTATCCAACTGATTTTGGGTATAACCTTTACTGGAATATGGCAGATCCAATGATTTCCTGGACTTATTTCTTCTTTCTGAAAGGTGTTTTTTTTTCAAGTTTAGAAATAGAAACAAGTCAAAAAGTCAAAGATCTGGCGGATATTGTTAATGTGAAAAAACAATAACATTCTGTTTATCCCGAAAAGTCCTTTACTCTTCAGGGCATGCGGGTTTGGACACTGTCATGAAGAAATGAATTTATCAATGTAGTGGATTCCTGATTCTGGGTTCTTCCTTTAAAAACTATTCCATTTTTTTTTTTGCAAAAAAAAATGTTTTCTAGACTTCTCCAGAAATTAAACTGTCTCCCCGAATACGAATTTGAACAACAATACTACAAATATTTAAGAAAATTTCATATAATTTTGTCTTTGTGTTCTTGCATACCTTTGCTCTTGTCAGACCTTCGCCGGTTTTATCAAATACATTTTATGGTAAATTTTGTTTTGAGGGTTTTATGCAATAGAATAATGTTTAAATATCTATTTGAATATAAAACAAACGTGGATAACTATAATTACTGTTATTTTAAAATAATTGTAAAGACTTCGTACAAGCTGTCGTTTTCACTCATTTTTCAAAATATAGGGTGACCTTTGAGTTACGCCCGGAACCTGTGTATCACCATATATGAAGAGAGACAAATTGACGCCTCTCCAAGTACGCCTCAATTCCCCCTATATTCCAGGCGGAACATTTCGTACAGGAAGAACGCTTCTTTACTATATGTGTCGGGGCAGGTTGGTGGGGGTGGAAGGGAGACTTAGCCCCACCCCCGACCCCGATTTTTTGGCTTATATATACATAATATAGGCAGTGAAAATGGGGGAATACCTTTTTTATTGATAAGCCCCCCCCCTTTCAATTAGCCACCCCTACTTTCAATTTGCTTCTGACGCCTATGTACAATATACTAAGTACTATGGAGGGGAGTTTTAAGCAGCTTCGTTGTTTAGGCAGATGAAAGTCAAAATTAGATTCTGAACGTAAAGTGTAAGTATTAAACCAGGGTTCTCCATCGTTTGAAATTTTACTGTGTCGCAGAGTTTACGCGAAGCACTAAAATACTGCGGTATTTTCGCGATCAAATGCGCATCTGAATCTCTATTCATTATAATTACAAAAGAATTATGCATACACTTTGAAAAAAAATTACTTATTCGTTACACGAATGGTATGGTCAAACATGCTGATAAAATTAAACCACGTGATCTGAAAAGCAGAGGAAATTCTGGTCGATACAGTCGAACTACTTACCACTCTTTGTCAGTTTTCTTGATCGAATTACCGAATTACAAAAGAATAAAGACACTTCAGAACATTAGCATCTTTTAGGAGTTCCTCAAAAATTTTTAACAATTTACCAATTAAAAAATTTCGGTATGATGTTATATTTGACATACAGTGCCAACATAATTCTAGAGTCGTGACTCAATACAAAAGACACATTTAATTTTTTTAATTTAAAAAATAATACAATGTATTTTCAATTCAACTACCAATTAACCGTTACATAGAAGTGTGAAACAAATTATTAGTGCTTGTTCCTTCGTGCGTAACGTTGGCGAGGATCTAGGAGATAATTGATTATGCAAGGTGAAGCCAGGTAATTAAATGCTCTACCTGTTAGATTTGAAAGACGGTAGAATTGTTTGATTTAAGTTTCAGTTAATGAGAATTTATATGCTTTGATTTTCTGTTTATCTCAGATCTTACGGTGTCGGCAAAACTTTTACTGTGTCGGGAGCAACACACACTGACACAGTAAAACAGCTCTTGGAGAACCCTGATTAAATTAGATTTTGAACGTAAAGTGTAAGCATTAAACGTTTACAAATGAAGAAATCTTCCGGGTTAACAGGCGTCTGGTTGTTAAATATTTTTCACAACAAGATACATTTGTATTTAGTTACTAAATCGACATAAATATAACAAAGATATAAAATTAATTAAAAAGGCCAGCCCAATATTTTTAAATAATGCCTTGAAGCATCAGGAGCAGCATCAAGTATACTTCTAGCGGCCCGTTTTTGGAGCTCATAAATTATCTTCAAGTAACCAACTGTTGTATTGCCACAGATAGGCAGATCATAATTAATAGGAGGACAAAATATAAACATTTAAACCCTTCTTGAAATTGATATACTATTCAAGAAATGTTGCTATAGCGGTTTCCAGTGTTTTAGCCAGAAGATAGACATCATTTTTTGCTCCGAATTCCTTTTGTAAAGTCTCATTCATCCTACTCATTTCTCTTTTAATTTTTTCATTCTCTGCTTCCATTCCCTGTTCCTTCCTTTCCAAACTGTGTATCCTCTGCACCATAGAAAAGCGTTCCATGGATTCCCGTTGTAGTATTTCTCGTAACATATTTGGTACTTTACCTGTAACAGTACTAAGCAACAGACCATTTTTTTCTGAATTATTGTTTTGAAGCAGAGATGTCTGCCCATAAGATTTGTAAATAAACATGGAAAATACGAAACATAATAGAATTACGGATCCCATGTCTATAGCAATCACCTTTCTTTCCAAAGAAAATCTGTTTTATTCGGTATATTAGGATAACCACTCATTTTAAAGCATAAAGCATACGGGATCTGCGCATGTTTTAAAGCAATAAAAGTGTTTTCTCGGAAGCTGAATGTCTTATTAGCTGTTTAAGTTTTATTAGCATATCCACGATGGTACTTTCCAAATGATGTTATTTTGGAAACTTTGTTGATTTTTCTGAGGGATAGATAAAGTTTAGTTTAAAAATCAATGAGTACAGGCATTATCTGTTATACATCTGATTTTTCAGACATCAAAGGGTTTTTCTAATTACTGAGAAGTATATGATCTGTTGTTATTTTTAGGTCAGAAAGTGAAAGGTCAAAGAGGCAGCAAATCGGCCACTGGCAACCATCTAGGATATATGAGAGGAGGAAAAGTACAGATTTTAAGACCTTCATAACCTACATACGGAGTTGATTCGGCTGATTCGATACGCAAGAGCTTGTTTGGTAAATTATAAACAAACAAGTTGATGACAAAAGAATATAAGCAGTCTCGTATGTTCTAATGTCCATACAGTGATCATGTCAGCTTATATAGTAATTTGTTATACAGGTGCGATCAATTAATGTTTGTATAAATTAACACATAAATTTTTCAGTGAAGCATTGTGTAAGAGTAATCTTCCCTTTTTCTAATTTACCTTTTAATTTGCTGTCGTCATTTATACATGAGATATAATTATAGATATAACAAACAACTACTAAAAGACAATTATATCCATAAAATCTTATTAAAACTCATATTTGTGCGAAAAAAGTTAGCTTCAGTGAACTTGTAAAATTACACTGGAGAACACAAATTACAATCTATCATTGAGTCTAATGCTGACTGTCATTTTTCATACTTATTGCTAGTCCCCTATTCAAAAAATTGATTTGACGACGGTTTTTCCTGATCATCCCATCCGAAACATCAGTATTGGTGAAATTACAATATGCCATGAAGTAACTGATGATATAATTAGTGATGGCATAATTTCACATATTCTTAAAATGGATACAACTTGCATAAAAAATTTGAATAATTAGAGAGTTTGAATTAAATTATAATTTATAGATGAAGAACAGTTAAATCCTGTCTCTTCCCCCCCCCCCCCCCCAATGAAAATCAAGAAGAGATGAGAACAATACCAATAATAAGTCAATCATTGAGAAAACCTCATAAAAGTTAGATCTGACTTTAGGAAAATGGATAGTAACGATACCAGTAAGTCTACATTGTCTATTTAGAAATATTAGGGTAATTCCACCCTTCTATATGTCAAAGGTTTTTGCTAAAACTGTTATTAAATCTAATTAGATTCATACCTAATAGAACAAAATGTTTTCGAAGAATACTTTCCAATTGGTATTAAGATTAATATTGTTAAGTAAAAGAATTTTAAAGATGCATACTTTTCTTATTTAATCAAATTTTCAATCTTTAAAAATATGTTTACAAGGGCAATAACTTTTCATAGAAGGAAAGGATTGTCCGCGAGAAAGTTTTAAAATTCCATAAATTAAGCCGCAGTTAATTAACAAAGATACTTGAAGTCTATGGGGAAAAGCATATATAAATAAAAATTCTTGACAAATGATTTGAATATCAATATACACAGTGATGGAAAGATGAAAAATTACAAATGACACTTAAAAAAACATTTTTTTACTGAATAAAGTTTTTCAATTTGATTTTTTAAAAGAAAAATAGAGGAAGATAACTTTTACCAAAATTCAAGGTACATGTAATAAATTAGGACACATCCCATCCTTATATGCTAATACAGTGAAAACTGTCTAATCCGACACGTGAATAATCCGACACACTGTGAATTTCGACGTTAAATTTCTCTCCCATTTTAGTACTTTCATTAATTTTGACACTGTGCGATCCAACATCCTGTCAATTCCGACACAAAATTTGTCTCCCAGTGCATGTCGGATTAGACAGGTTTCACTGTAGTAATAAATGAGAACTATGTCTAAATATACTAAGTATTTAATGCCTCAACAGTTCAGTGTGTAAATAATGTGTAAAACATCAGAGGTGGGGTCTGGTGCCATGACGAAGTGAGCATCCCCTGCCAACAATCCGTCATACCCGTGTGTTTCTTGTCATGATAGGGAAATAACGGAAAAATCTGTCGCTAATTAAGTGTGTAAATAAATCTTTAAAATTTAAAAGGCGGAGATCACGAACAGAGATTGATCTAAAAAAATCTGTAAACAATACAGAAATATAAAGAAAGCATAAGACACGGACACCTGGGAATTCTAGAGGTGGATTAGGTGCCCAAGATGGGTATAAATCCCCTGTTGTTCGGACACCGTGAGCATTTTGCACTGATCATAAGAAGGAATATTCCGTAGTCTAATTAAATATAATTTTAAACAAAATAAAACTAAGGCAAAAATATTTACATGCGCCGGTTACTATGTTAAAGGCTTGTCAAGTTGTGCCTGAAGCTGCATTATATTGATTCTGACGTTTAATGATAGATGATCACCCTTACATCAACTATAGTAGACAGATATTGCTAGGATATGCATGTATCCAGGAGTTTTTTTTTACAAAGGTATTACGCAAAAAAAAGAAATATATCTTTTGACGGAAACAGAAAAGCCAAAACAGTAAATCTGTCAGCATCTGAAAAATCTAGGGGTGGGGGTTAGGACAAGTCTTTTTATTTTCACACTCTTTGCCAATTTTTCCTAGGGGTTCGTGTTTTCGAGAGATGAGGGATCCAAAGTAATCTTTACAAGTTAGAAAGCTGAGATAATCCCAGGGGAGGCAGATTACTCCTCCTTGTGAGATTTCATCGTGAGGGACGTCTTTACACTTGTATCTTTTCATTGCATAGATATCTCTAAACACTACACACTGAAGAGATCTTGGTTCAGATTCTTTTAAGCTATAGATTGATTAGTAATTCGTTGTAAGATAAAATAACCTGAAATTTATAACTTAGATTATTTTTAGCATTGTGCTAGACTAAGATATATTCAAAATGGATAAATGCATAATTTACATGCATTCTCAAAATTCAACTTTTGATCAGTGTTTCACGCAACAAAACTTTTTAAATAATGAAATATTAAAGCAATGGAATGGAGTTGCTTCACATCAAGAAAATAATAGAATTTGGGCCATAAACTTGATAGTTATTATAGTCCGAATTTCCTCTGTCATATTTATTTTCTTTCCCCATTTTCAATCAAATGTTACAAAAATCTGACTGATAAGAACTCTAAATTATTTATAACCTCAGGTTAGTACTTTTGTTGCCTTAGTGGACTCTTAATCATCAGAGGTGTGGTTAGGTGTAATGGAGGTGTGAAAATCTTATGCCGAACCGTCACTACTACCGTGTGCTCCTTGTCATGATCAGGAAAATTTTTGGAAGAAAATTATTTTGCAAATGACCGATAATAGATACGTAAAGTTATGAGTTCCTTTTCTGTTAAAAAGGAGCTGTCAAAGATATCAAAAAGCCTGAAATTTAATCTATCGATGGGGAATAGTTGTATATAAATGTGAAAAATTGTCAGTTTTATGTTGTTGATTTACGAAAAATTTTGTGAATTTATATTTTTCAAAAATATCTTGGATTTTTTAAAGTATTCAAATCAGATTTACACCATTTTTGAATAATACTTCCCCTGACATTAGAGTTTGATCCATTATTTTAAAAAATCACATTGGTCTTAACCTTTAACATTTTAATAGGGATTGGAATATGACCTACTTTTGAATAAAAAACTTAGAAGTAACGAATTATGTATTTTCAATAGTTGGTGTTAGGTCTTCTATTTCACATCTGAATTTCTTATGACAATGTCCCCCCATGGGGAAGCTTTAATTAACTTTGACCCATTGTCATTGACCTTTGAGTTTCATTTTCTGTCTAATATTAACTCTAGTCAAAACGTTCGACCCATTGGTACTTGGATTTTCATTTTCACGAGTTTATTCAGTGAGACAAGAATTGCTTTTTATAACAACATTTTTTTTCTTCTGACAAAGTCTGTAAGAAACTGTACTTTTCAGCCAATTAAGATACCATACGGGGAAATCAGTGTTTTACAAGCACACACCTCTTGTTTTTGATAATGGTTCATTCATTAGCACCTTTAAATTTTCATAGCATAGTCTAAATCATGAGTTTCAAAGATAAAATTTATGTTCCTTCGCTTCCAGTTCAACAAAAATGTTGAGAGGTTAAATCAAATTATGGCTGAAATTTCTTCTCACTTCTCTAATCTTTCAGGAAAAAGAATCTCTGTAAATGATGATTTATATCAGCTGTTTGAGTAGCTGGCTTTTACATATATATGATGAGTTTTTATCATATTGGAAAAACCTGAATTTTCAGACAGATACTCTCAGTTTTAAGTTTTTTTTTTTAAGTTATCGCCTGAAGTTCCCTTGGTATGAAACTAAAAGGAATGTACAGACTTGAACTTGTTTACGCATGCAATCATTTTCTTGAAAGCTCTCTTATCATTGAAAATTTCAACTCTTAATTTTTGTTAATAGAAAATTAAAACAATCTCCCAAGCTGTCTCTCCGTTATTGGATATCATAGAAGACTTAATCACTGTACCTTTAGACAGCTTTTTTAAAAAACACAATTACCCAAGATTATGTTTTTAATCTATAGACCTGTAAATGGTTGTATTGTATTTAGAGGAATAATGTACATTGTAATGTTTGTCAGCTTCTGCATGTGTGTGACTATGCGTAATCGAAAAGTATATTGCATCTCCTCTTTAATGTAGCACACTAATTATTAATGCATCTTATCTGACTTTAATAGAAATCAGTGTTCGGGTTAAAGCCATATATGGCGTAACTGATCAAAAAACATATTTTTGAAAAATACAAAATTAAGTAAAGAAATATAGTTAATACATTTAAATGAAAACTTTTCATACAATTCCGAACACTGAGAAAACCTCGCTTCATCTAACAATACGATTTCATCTTCTCTGTATTGTGTTATCTAATTCTTTTGCATTTTCTAACCCAAATTAAATTGTGATATCTTTATAACGCAATTGACTTACGTTAGATTTTGTAATTTGAAAAGTTCTATCTTGATATAAAGTAATGATACAAATGATAAGTTCTTATAATTTTAGTCTAATAATTTTCATTGTACACACGCCATATATGGCTTTAATTATGACCAATGCTGATATTATATTGGTGTATTAGAATGTGTTCGTATAAGGAATAAGTAATGTTTCAGCCATCCAAAGTTACTTCCACGAATCTTTTTTATCGTCGTCTGATGTGCGATATTCTAGTAGTGTCTTTCAATATTTAATGACTTTGTATTACATATTAACCGTGCTCAATTCGGTAATACAGGAAAATGGAAATTTTCTTCATATACATGTACAATATATTTTTTTTGTCTATTTAGGCATACTTTGTGCAGAAGTTTTCTGAATGCTTATGGTAAATTATATTCAGTTTGAGGCGTGAGGTATATGTAGATAACAAAGAGTATTTCTGCTCAAAAGTCCATTTCACAATACAAATCAGGTACAGATTAAACATCAGAGGTGGGGTCAGGTGCCATCGAAGAGTGTGCACTACTGCCAACAACCGGCATAGCCGTGCGCGTCTTGTCTTGATCGGGAAATATCGGGAAAAAAATCCGTCAACAGTTCAGTGTGTAAATAATGTGTAAAACATCAGTATGGCACGCCGATTGGTTCAAAAATATTTTCTGCACGACCTTAAACAAAAATTACACGAGCAAGTCAAAACTTACACAAAGTGCGGAAAATACACACAAAGTAATTGAAATTTACACAAACTATACAAAAACTACACAAACAAGAAAATATTTACACGATATAATGAGAAAATTACACAAACGTAAAAACGAAAACTTTAAAGTGAGAATACAACATCGACATAATATACGGCGCATCCTCATTGCGCATATTTCATTAATATTCATTAGAGAACAGCTCAGTGTGGCTTGGATGCTTGAAACGTTATAAAACAAGAGGACGAGTAATGTGTTAACAATATTTATTCAATCTTTTAAAAAGGATTCAGTCTTTCAGAATTACGCTAGACTCTCAAGAATACGCACGTTGTATTTATACAATGACTACAATATGCATTTAAATTAACACCCTCTATTTAAAACATTCTATACAGTCATGTACGTATAGAAAACGTAAAAAAAAGGGGGTGCATTTATATTATCAGTTGCTTGTTTAATTGTTAGATTTTATTATGTCATTCCTTTATATAGCAATATCTTTTAAAAGCTAAAAACAATGATAATATCATAGTAAAGGTAAATAAATAAAAACAGCGTGAGGTAGAGAGAGTTAACAACAAATGAAACTCTTTTCCTCCACCACCCACTGTGTACTATGGTAATAATTGAGGTTGTGGATGCGTGACCTTTTCATATCGAGAGATTCCTGGCTCCATGCTGGTGCTTGAATGAAAGACACCTGTACGCTAATCGATTTATAGTTATTTGGTACATTAATAATACCTTTTGATTGAGGGTTACTAGCCATTCATTCAGAGATTTTGATGTAATGTTGCTGCCATCTGGGTTGTGGAATTTGCCCTATACATTTTTAGAAGTAAACAGTAAAAAAAACCAACAAATAATTGCGCAACTTTAATTTTAATGCTAAACTAATTCATCATTTTTTTTTAAATAACTCGTAGTAAAATTATACAGTGTTTTACTAAATGCAAATTTCTGTTTTTCTATTTTAGATTATTTTGAATAGGTAAAATGCATATAAAGGAGTTAAGCAATTAAAAATTATATTATGCTGATACACATTTAGCTCGCTTTTTAAAGTATGGAGGGGGAGGAGGGGGCAAATTATACCTAAACATTCTAATTAACAAGCAGAAAAAAAGGTAAAGCGTCCAATCTCGAAAACCCTATTTCGTTGAGGGAGTGATCTATTCCAATCCAGCAACAAAAAGGGGGCTTTTCAGTGGACATTTTACAATGGCAGTGGGTTCTGTTTGCAAAAACATAACAACAACAAAAAAAACGAAGGGGAGGGGGGGGGGGGAGGTCCCTTCTGATGCTACATGCCTGATATATATTTTTAAGGGTACGATATCCTGGGATTTGCCTGCGCTCGACCTAACAACAATTAAAAATTGGGGGTTGGGGTCAACGAGCATGTAAAGGAAAATTTAATATAGCAAAATCAATACTCGAAAATGAGGAGGGGAGAGGTCTACAGGCCTGATTGACGATTAGTTTCGTTTCATAATACAAGTACATGTATAATCATGTTCTTTTTTCATAAAGGCCATTTACATGTATTTGGGTAAAAAAAGGAATCTTACAAGAAACTTAGTGTTTGGAAAATAATTCTAAAAATCATGAAGTCGAATTTAAAATGTAAACAGAATTTGTTGTCTTGGAAGACAGTTGCCACACATCGAGCTTCATAAAGAACATAAATTATTTGCATTTTTCAAGATTGATAAAACACGTTCTATTACACTGCTGTATCCATTCTAATTTTTTTATTGCTTCCTATTTGTAACATTGTATGCATAGATATACTTATATAGTAAATCACAATGTTTTAAAAGTAACAAAACACAAAAGCGCATGTACATAAAGCACACAGAGTATACTGTGGAATCACAAATTTTCGTGGGGGTTTAATTTTCATTGTTTTCGTGGTATGACAAGACCCACAACGAAATGTCAAATTTCACACACATAAGTACTCATTAATTCTTGATCCACGAAATCAAATCCCCACGAACCAAGAAATTTTCCTCAAACCACGAAAATTTGACCCCACGAAAATATGTGATTTTACAGTATATATTCTCCTTTTATTTGGTCCTTTTTATTAAAATGAAAACATTTATCATGCAATCGCCATTACGAATGAGGTTACGCTTACAAGAAATAATCAACTTTATAAATCGTTTGATTATGCAAGTGTTAATTCAATATTTATACAAGTAATTTCCGTTAAAGATGTATCTATAGATTAGAAATTTTCAAAAGCTATAGAGAGTTTATTTAAATTAAAAAAAAAATAATAATAATAATAATTCTAACAAATCAAGATCCTAGTCAGCCGCACTGTTTATCGTTTGGTACTTTTTCGTTCGAAGTCGAGAGCATCATATGCAATGTTGTTGTTGTTTTTTTTTTTACCTCGCATTATACGATTCCTTCTTGTCACAATTTTTGTCATCAAATAATACCCCCATATATAAGTTAGGATCTCGATCAATACAAGAAAAAGCATAATATTTTGAAAAACTTTGAAGTATTCTCATATATAGATCACATTGAAATACTTCATTTGTTCGATTGGCATAAGTTAGAAATCGGATCGAGGTTTAACAAAGAAATAAATAAGCAAAGTAAAGCACATGCCATCGTCAACGCCATTTAATTTCCATTCTCAATTACATCCAGCTAAGTACTAGTATAAATGACTGAAGAGATAAAGAGTACAGAAAACCCAGAACACGATGATTATTCTATGTGCATACTAATGATATGCGCAGCTGTATGCGCAGTAAAATTGTTTGTGTAATTTTTAGTTTCCTCTGCTCGTGCAATTTTTGATTTTTTGTTTTTGCATATTATACCCCTAAATCGTGTAAAAAATTTCGGATTCGTGTATTTTTCGTTATGTTTGTGTTAAAATATTTCAAACTATGTGCAATTTTTTCCTATACGTGCATATTTATTTTACTCGTGTATATTTTTCATCTAGCTCGTGTATAAAATCTTGATCGTTGTGCAGAAAATAATTTTGAACCAATCGGCGTGCCATACATCAGAGGTGGGGTCTGGTGTCATGAAGAAGTGAGCATTCCCTGCCAAAAATCCGTCGTACCCGTGTGCTCCTTGTCATGATCGGGAAATAACGGAAAAATCTGTCGCTAATTAAGTGTGTAAATAAATCTTTAAAATTTAAAAGGCGGAGATCACGAACAGTGATCGATCTAAAAAAAAAATCTGTAAACAAAACAATAATATAAAGAAAGCATAAGACACGGACACCTGGAAATTCTAGATGTGGATCAGGTGCCCAAGCTGAGTATAAATCCCCTGTTTTTCGGACACCGTGGGTATTATGCAATGGTCATAAGAAGGAATATTCCGTAGTCTAATTAAATATAATTTTAAACAAAATAAAAATAAGGCAAAATATTTACATGCGCCGGTTACTATGTTAAAGGCTTGTCAAGTTGTGCCTGAAGCTGCATAATATTGATTCTGACGTTTAATGAAAGATGATCACCTTTACATCAACTATATTAGACAGATACTGCTAGGATATGCATGTATACAGGATTTTTTTTTTTACAAAGGTATTACACACAAAAAAGAAATATATCTTTTGACGGAAACAGATCAGCCAAAACACTAAACCTGTCAGCATCTGAAAAATCTAGGGGTGGGGGTTAGAACAAGTCTTTTTATTTTCACACTCTTTGCCATTTTTTTCCTAGGGGTTCGTGTTTTCGAGAGATGAGGGATCCAAAGTAATCTTTACAAGTTTGAGAGCTGAGAAAATCCCAGGGGAGGCAGATTACTCCTCCTTGTAAGATTTCATCGTGAGGGACATCTTTACACTTGTATCTTTTCATTGCATAGATATCTCTAAACACTGCACACTGAAGAGATCTTGGTTCATATTCTTTTAAGCTATCTAGTGATTAGCAATTCGTTGTAAGATAAAATAACCTGAAATTTATAACTTAGATTAGATTATATTTAGCATTGTGCTAGACTAAGATATATTCAAAATGGTTGAATGCATAATTTACATGCAATCTCAAAATACAACGAAAGATCAGTGTTTCACACAGCATTTTATTCACTGTTAAGATATATATGGAAAAGAAATTTGGTCAAATTATAACACATCTGCATAGATCTCATGATAGTGTTTCGTATGACAAAGAGGTAGCCAGGGCTTAAGTCATCTCTTTGTTGCATTTGTCAACAATGATAAATTAAGGAATGTTTTTCAGTTTAGTGTGAGTTATTGGTGTGAGAATCACACAGACTTGTCACGTAGGCATATTTTATGAAGCGCATTAGCGCTTCATGAAAAATATGCCTACGCACAAGTCTGTGGGATTCACACACCAATAATTCACACTAACTGAAAACATTCCCTATATGTTTGGAAGCAACTAAAATATACTCAATATTTGAATTTCTTGCTGTCCTATATCGCTGCATTTTACTAACGTCGCTGCAGTCTCATTGTGACGTCACGTTAAAGCACGTTTCTCCGTGTATATTTCTACGCGTGAGTTTACACAAAAATGACTTTGAAATCAATTTCACAGTTGGCTTAGTAGAAAAACACAGCGAATGTAAATATTTAAGGTATACATGTACCTTTACTCAGATTACTAAAAATTCCACGGATAAGAACGAAAAACCACTCATTGCACATTGTACACCTACAATTCTGGTGTTAAATTTCAATTTTAAATTATAAGGTCAATGGGCTAATTTTCGTGCTAGTGGTCCCTGAGTATTTTGCGGGAAATACATCAATTTTTATACTATTACAAAGTTTTTCTTCACTTACAACATTTCACAAGTAACAAAACTTTTTAAATAATGAAATATAGGGAAAAATTCGTCAACAGTTCAGTTTGTAAATGATATGTAAAGCATCAGAAGTGATGTCTGGTGAAGAAGTGAGCATCCCCTGCCAACAATCCGCCATACCCGTGTGTTCCTTGTCATAATCGGGAAATAACGGAAAAATCCGTCGCTAATTCAGTGTGTAAATAGTTTGTAAAAATGTGAATAAAGCTTTAAAATGTAAAAGGTGGAGATCACGAAATTTGTAAACAATGCAATAATATAAAGAAAGCCTAAGACACGGACACCTGGAAATTCTAGAGGTTGATCAGGTGCCCAAGATGGGTATAAATCACCTGTTATTCAGACACTGTGAGCATTATGCACTGATCATAAAAAGGACTATTCCGTAGTCTAATTAAATATAAAAACAATATAAACTAAGGCCTTACACTAAGGCAAAAATATTAATATGTTAATGGCTTGTCAAGCTGTGTCTGAAATGCATAATTTTTATTCTGACGTTTAATGATAGATGGTCATCTTTGCATTAACTATAGTAGACCAGATATTGCTAGGACATGCATGTATCCGGGAATTTTTTATGAAGGGGCATATCAACAAAAAAGAAATATATCTTTTGACGAAAACAGATAAGCCAAAACACTAAACCTGTCAGCATCTGAAAAATCTAGGGGTGGGGGCTAGAACAAGTTTTTTTTTTTATTTTCACACTCTAAACAACTTTTTTCCAAGGGGTTCGTGTTTTCGAGAGATTGGGGGATCCAAAGTAATCTTTACAAGTTTGAGAACTGAGAAAATCCTAGGGGGAAGCAGATTCCTACTCGCTGTAACATCTCATTATGAGGGACGTCCTCACACGTGTATCTTATCATTGCATAGATATCTCTAAACACTGCATATTGAAGAGATCCTGGTTCAGATTTTTAAGCTATAGAGTGACTAGCAATTTCTTGTAAGATACAATAACCAGAAATTTAAAAGTTAGATTAGATTATTTCTAGCATTGCGCTAGACTAAGATATATTCAAACTGGTTGAATGCATCATTTATATGCAATCAAAGAGTCCAACTAAAGATCGGTGTTTACACAGTCTTTCATTCACTGTTAAAATGTACATGGGGTAGAAATTTGGTCAGATTATAAGACATTTGCATAGATCAAATGATATTTCGTATGGCAAAGAGGTAGGGCTTAAGTCATCTCTTTGTTGCATTTGTCAACAATGATTTAATGTCGCTGATGTTTGTAATTTCTGAACCAATGCGAATCTATTTGTCATTTGAGAGATAGTTACGAATGCAATCTTATCATTATTGCGAAAGTTGATACCATTTTCTTGCAAGAAAATTCGTTTCTTTGCCATAACCAATAAACCCTAAATTTATATATATTATTTTATATAGTTCTGTAGATTTTTAATAGAGTTTATTTTGATTTATTTCATTTAAGACACAGCCCTCCCCCGTGTGGTTCAATGTCGTTCAAAGGAGCTTATACCCCCGTTTGAAAAGAGGTGATCGGGATGTCCGTCTGTTCGTCTATCTGTTGGTCCGCCCACCAGTTTATTACGCTTTGGGGGTACTCATCTCTTATCTGCAACTCTTCGTATATCACTATATGAAAATTATTTATATTTT
This sequence comes from Saccostrea glomerata, assembly GCA_003671525.1. Classification (NCBI taxonomy): domain Eukaryota; kingdom Metazoa; phylum Mollusca; class Bivalvia; order Ostreida; family Ostreidae; genus Saccostrea; species Saccostrea glomerata. The sequence continues at coordinate 359,815 of PRKT01000342.1, forward strand.
AACAGAATATTTGTTACATAGTGGCATATTGACCTCCTTGTTTACCTTTTGATCGAACACATATTATGGGTTTCCAAAGCGAAACATGGTCACTGCCAGTCTTTCTATAATATTGACGGATACTCATCTCTAATCCTCAACTCCTCCTATACCACTGAACACCAGTCCATTACGAAAATTCGTAATATTACAAAAAAGTAAGATTACGAAAAAGCGTAATATTACAAATTATCGTAATATAAAACTTATATTACAATTTTTTCGTAATGTAGTTAAATTACGAATACGCGTAATAAAGCAGATTGTAAGAGACTATATTACGAGTTTTCGTAATCCAAGACAAATTCAAGCATTGCAAGAAATTGAGTGGTGGGTAGCAAAGTATGACGTCAGTAATATATAAGATTTCACAGCTACTGATAGCACGCGGTCAGTTTGGTCAGTTACGCCTATCAGAAATTGAAAACTGGTGTTTACAGAATCAAATGATACTGAACACAGACAAATCAAAATGCATGCTTATGTGTACACAACAAAAAAGATCAAAATTAAATAACCCAGTACTTGATGCAAAAACTTCTGGCAAAAACTTGGAAAATGTTGAAGTTGAAAAACTCCTAGGTATTCAGATAGATCAATCTCTTCAGTATAATTGTCATGTTGATGCAGTTTGTAAATCCCTGAGATACAAATTATTTACGCTCCGTAAAATTAAGAAATTTCTTCCATTAAGTACAAGAAAACTTTTCTATAATGCATACATTCTGCCTTCAATAAACTATTGTCTCACAGTCTGGGGTAATACGTCCAAATGTAACATTGAGAGAATTCATAAGCTTCAGAAACGGGCTGCTAGAATAATTCTTGATGCAGCACCTGACCAACCATCTAAGCCTTTGTTTGAAAAACTAGGATGGTTAAATGTTTTTGAGTTAGTTACGTTTCATAAATGTATTTTATTGTATAAAACTTTTTATGGTATGAGCCCAGAATATATCCAGAATCTTTTTATTTTTCACAGTTCTGAATCATACTCATTGCGTTCAGAATTTAATTATAATCTTCGATTACCAAAGCATCGAACAATCTTATTTACAAATACCAAAAATTGTAATATAAGTTTTATATTACGATAATTTGTAATATTACGCTTTCTCGTAATCTTACGTTTTTTCGTAATATTACGAATTTTCGTATTGGACTGGACTGGGACTGCTGAATGATTTAATGATACCTCTATAGATTTTTAATTACATAATGCTATTATCCACCTATTTTACTATTTGGTTTGACACTTATTTTGGGTTTCCCAGAGCAAAACATGGAGTTTGCAATTAATATCATATGGGAGATGGGAGTTTAATTTAGTGAATTTAGTGCTAACAGTATTTATCCCGGATTTTTGGATGTCAAATGTTCATATCAAGAGTTTTTCCTCAGTTACAATTAGGTTTAAAAAACGTAGAGTTCGAGGTTGCGCCGCCTGGACATACCATTGCTTACAAAAACATTACTAATTTATTATAAAATGAAATTTTCGATTTGAGATTTATTCTATATATAGAAAATATGATGTTTACCAGATATTTTAAAATTTATTGATGTGCCTAAAGCAGTTTTAATTTTATGGCGCTAGTCCACGAACTTTTTGATACCCCCTCGTATTTGTTGATTTTTAACTTAACTTACTATTTTCAAAAAATTTTAGCATCACTAATATTACTAAATATTTAATCTCTCTTTTCTGGGACATTATATTAGGACATTTCATGGTTAAGTCATCAGATGCTGTGGAGATATAGACAACCTTTTTATATAATTTACTTCAGGATTCTGCGATACGTTGAATATTTGTGATAATTTTAAGAATAGGTCCTCATTTTAAAATTTTTTACAAAGCGAATCCTTGTGTTTGTGACAGGTTGACCGCTAGGTCATGGTTGGACATGCTAGAAATCCCGAGGGCTTATGCCGATCACTTTTCTTATAGATGAGACCGTTTAAAGTTAAAATTTACAAAATCGATAATTCAACGTTTTCTAGGTATCACTGACAAAACAGTATAAATCCATGTTATACATAATCTTTATACACTAGATATTATGTGGCATACATTTTTGAATAAGATGAAAATCCATGTCACGTGATATCTTTAGAATTGCTACTAAGATAAATACCCTCATTAATAAACTGATCGAATCAGCCTTTATATGATTACGTTTCGATCCAGGACTCGGACTAATAATTTACCAACTTTTCCACTGTTTACCTTATATTTTTTATTCAATTAAAATGGATCAAATCTCATTCATTGATTTTTCTTATTACTCTAAATAGGAATGAGGACAACGTTTTTGTTGTTTGTTGTTTTATCGCCCTTTTCGATAAGTTTCCACTCATATGGAGACGCCACCACTTGCCGATGGAGGGCTGCAAATTGATATCTATATGAGTTACTTGACACTCACGGTCATTGAGCAGTTTGGGAACTTTTTTGTGCCAACATGCACTGTGACACGGGACGTCGGTTTATACGAGGATTTTCGTTCATCAGTACTCCTTTGTCTTCGAATATTTTTTTCTTTGAGATATAGCAAGGGACCCTTGTATGTTGAACATGTATGTTGAAAATTCAACAGATAAGCTCATTATGTAGACCTTTACACACCTCACATTTTTCGATGTCCAAAACATTTTTCTTTTGGAGTATATAGAGGGTCTTTACGCCTTAGGGATAAATATCACAAAATTCTACAGAAATCGGCAATATTTTTAAGTTTATGTGCATATTAATAACTTAAATAATACATTAATATAATCCTGAGTAAAGGATTGAGAATTTGATATTAAGATATTAAATTAAAGCGGCACCGTGATGCACAAAGGGGAAAATTGACAAACGTAGAATTTTTGCATGACCTGTGTACCATTTTGTTCAATTTCTAAAAGTGTTAGGTTTCAGAGAATTACAGAGAAAAATAAAAGAAAAAAAATGATTTTTGTATGCCCCGAACGAAAATATTGCAAATTCCATGGTACCTCTTCCTCCCTATTGTACTCGTGCACAGAAAAGTTGAATGTTTCCAGAGTTACCATGCTCCAGTTGAATGTTGTTTACAAGTTTGATCTAAAAATAAAAGTACCATGACCTTGCCATACACAAAACGGTAGATACAACCTTTGTTTTTCTGGCACTTATATAGTGCAGTCTATTCTTGCAATTTAATTGTCATATCTTTGCTATATTCTCATAATTTTCATAAGTCTTTCTCTGTATGCTACAGATATCTTAAATAGATATTTTTAGATTTTGACTCATTGTGTCCTTTAAGAAATGTCACAAAATGTGTGCATGAATTGCATGGAATTACACGTAACAAAAATGTCAAAAGGTTGCATATTTGAATACAAAAAAAAATTGTCATTATTTTCAATACCCTACCCTTATATTTACCTCTTAAGCCCCTTTCACAATTGGCGCAAAAGCAGAAGCGACAAAATATTCGTGCGACCGACTAATTTTGTTTAGGATCGTAAACTGTTGCCAAAGTAATCGCATATGAAAAAAGTGTTCGTACGAAATTCGCGCGATCTAGAGCAACTGTTGTGCATTAAATCCTGCGATATATCTTGCGTCTATATGCGACTGTTGTAGAATGAAAGCGAATGTTGTAAGATAATGCGATAGGATTGCACGACTGATCATAATAAATGAGAACTATGTCTAAATATACTAAGTATTTAATGCCTACATGTATATATCTGTTGAATCTGGTGCTATTAGGTATTAAATACCTTAACAAAATTATTTTGCAAATCAGTGACGATTTAGGGGGGGGGGGCGCTCCCGGCGCGCGCCCACCCTAAAATTGTCAAAAATTAGCATAAAACATAGTTTTGTCGAGAAAATGTTTTAATGACTACTTGGTAGACCTCATTTTTACCCTACAAAACCTCTAGAATCCAAGAGCTTCCGGGGGCTTCGCTCATTGGGCCCCCACCAGGGCTTTGCCCTGGACCCACTGGGGGCCTCAAGGCGGCCTCCAATAAAAAGTAAAGTAATGAGTTCCATTTTATTGAAGAAGCACCTGTCAAAGATATCAAAAAGCTTTCAATTTAATTTATCAAGTAGAATGGTTTTATGTCAATGTCAGTAAATGTTAGTTTTTATGTTTTTGATTAAGGAAACATTTAGTGATTATAAGTTTTAGTTTTTTCCCAAAAGTATTTTGGAATTTTTGTATTCAAAAATGATTTACACCATTTTATGAATAGTATATTGTACTTTCCTTGATATTTTTTCTTATATATATTTGACCTTTTCCTTTGACCTTAGAGTTTGATCCTTTTTTTGAATAAATAACCATGACCATCACTCTTAACATTTTTTGATAGGACTTTGATATCTAAATGTATATTCCTTGCATCATAATCTTTTTTTGGATAAAAATAATTCTGATTCTGATCTTGACCTTGTTCACACATACAATCATCTTCTTGAAAGCTAGCTCGATGATTTTGAAAAAATTATCACTTTTTTTACAGAAAATAAGAGAAAAAAATCTGTCCTGTTAACGGGTATCACAGAAAACGTAATTTTTGTACTATCGAATTTTAAACACGAATACCCATGTTTGTGTTCCCTATCTATTAATGACTATACAGTACCCAGATAATCTATCTTGCCATCTCTATTAGTTATGTACAGCATGTGTGCTCGAAAGCCATTGTTTCCCATTCGCAGGAGATGAAGGTATAGGGTAGGGTGGTGTAATTTCGACCGATTATATTTTTGTGCTCAAGATTTGTCACAGTAAGTAGCGATGGAGCTTCACTGGGACAGGAAATGTAGAGAATATCGCTTAAACGATGAGCGTACACGTGATTTATATCAAACGTGCAAGGGCATATACTGTTTTGTTTAAGCTGAAATTTGGAATATTTATTCCTTATATAGTGTTTATTTTGAAAAATGCTGGAAGCTGATCATAGTCTGCGTAACATTATTCTAATTTATAAAAGAATTTAAGCAAAATGGAAATTTTTAGCTATTATAAGCATTTTTGGCAAAATTTTCAGTACTTCGCAAACTGCACTGACTAGCTCCCAGCACTTTTTGGGCAAACGTATGCCCTTGCATTATCCACATTTCCTACATTCAGCTTAACAATTCTATTTTTGTACAAGTCACGTGACAGACTGCTTATACGTGCGATATAACTGGTAATAATTACAGCCCAGTCATATCTATTTATTGATAGCTATATAACATTTCATACAAGTATTCAGTTGCTTTGGTACAATTTTTGAAAGAAGTAACACATATTAAAGCATATTAAAGCAGAGCAAATGTCACATTTTCCGTATCGGTCCTGAACATAGCTGAGTGGTCATTATATGAAATGAATGCGTTCAATTTACAAAATATGTATGCTGGGTAACTTCGACCGAACACGGGATATTTTCGACCGATGGGGCCAATATAAAGAAAATAATTGGCGTCAGCTCTGATATAGTAAAAAAAATACATGTATAAATTAATTTTTTTCTGTTTTAAAAATACTGACAAAAAATACGGCAATTTTCAAAATGTACCTAATTCGAAGACATCGAGTGCACCCGATTTGCCAATTTGTTAAGGTATACTACACATGTACATGTATAGGCATCTAAACCGCATGTTAACAAAAGAGATGATTTTTCACTACTGTAGAACTAGTTTCTACCGAGTATTAATGTACATAATGCTTAACATACCAGTTTTTTACGGACGGTCATGAATTATTTCCGGTAACAGATAGTATTGCGTCATTTTTGATTGGTCGAAGTTGCCCACTGACGCCTTATTCATGTAGGGAAAACAGCGGCCGTTTTCTGTTAAGCTGATTTGCAATTTAATTTGTAAAAACTAAATACTGTAAACTAAAGGGGTTTGAATTTGATTTTCAAAATCATATTTTTTATGTAGAAACACAGTGAAATACCAGGGTATATGGAGATAACGAACAGAATCCTTTTCAAATGCTCATTAATACAAATTTTAGAGAAGAGCAGACATGGACTCTTAATCATCAGAGGTGTGGTTAGGTGTAATGGAGGTGTGAGAATCTTATGCCAAACCGTCTCAACTACCGTGTGCTCCTTGTCATGATCAGGAAAATGTTTTGAAGAAAATTATCTTGCAAATGACCAGTAATAAATACGTAAAGTTATGAGTTCCTTTTCTGTTGAAAAAGCAGCTGTCAAAGATATCAAAAAGCCTGAAATTCAATTTATTGTGGGGGCATAGTTGTATATAAATGGGAAAAATTGTAAGTTTTATGTTGTTGATTTACGAAAAAATTTTGAATTTATAGTTTTTTTTTAAAATATCTTGGATTTTTAAAGTATTCAATTGAAATCATACTGCTGAATGATTTAATGATACCTCTATAGATTTTTAATTACATAATGCTATTATCCACCTATTTTACTATTTGGTTTGACACTTATTTTGGGTTTCCCAGAGCAAAACATGGAGTTTGCAATTATTATCATATGGGAGATGGGAGTTTAATTTAGTGAATTTAGTGCTAACAGTATTTATAGCTTTTATCTATTTTTTTCAAAAACATGTAATGTATAGATAGCTGTGTATAGAAAACATAACAGATCCTATGATTTGTTATTTTAATTTCTTTTTATTGCTGTCAATACAATATTCTATTGCATTGGCAATAAACATTAGCTTTAGGTTTTCCTATATATATTTCATTGCACAACATTATCTGGTTTTTATCTAAATTTATCCAAAACTAATATACGAGGGGTTATCAAAAACTTCGTGGACTGAGGCTATAAAATTAATACTATGTAGTCTGTGCTTTCAAAATTTATAAGGAACATAAAACAACAAAAAATGAAGAAATGTTGAAAATTGTAGCTTTATACGTTCATTAGCTGCCAAATTATTATATGATCACCCGGCGCCGTCGCCGTTTAGTTCGTGACGTCTCACAACGTCATTGTGTTTCAGTGACCGCTTCTTCTAATTCATACACTTATTTTCATGAGATTCCCTGAAGCTAAAAAAGAACTTAAATCCATCTTATTTATATCAGTTTGCAATGTTATGAACAGAGGCTTTCAATGCATATATTATTGCAAATGGATTTATACATCGAGAGATATCCTCGCTTGATTGTGGAAACATACTTTGATTTTTGGAGTTTTATTTCTACAACACGCGATCCGCGTCATTTTTTGACGTGGTTGATTTTTCACACCTTGACTACAAATGGACATTACTTGTTCATCCCTTTTCTCTCTTACTCTATTTTGGTAGTAAAAACAAGTACTCTAGTTGCATTTTATTTCTCCATAGCAGTCAAAACATTTTCTAGGTCTAAACCAGTTTTTTCATCGGCAAAACTTTATAGAAAGTTAATAAAAGCAAACCCTTCCCCTTTTTATGTCATTTTCAAGGCTTTATTTGTTTGGAAATTCCATGTTAAATATACGATAAGTTTTCATAGAACTTCTAGAATGAGGTAAAAATTCTATATTTTATGGAACAAAAGTGTCCCATCACATACCTGAATTAACGGGATTTTTGGATGTCAAATGTTCATATCAAGAGTTTTTCCTCAGTTACAATTAGGTTTAAAAAACGTAGAGTTCGAGGTTGCGCCGCCTGGACATACCATTGCTTACAAAAACATTACTAATTTATTATAAAATGAAATTTTCGATTTGAGATTTATTCTATAGATAGAAAATATGATGTTTACCAGATATTTTAAAATTTATTGATGTGCCTAAAGCAGTTTTAATTTTATGGCGCTAGTCCACGAACTTTTTGATACCCCCTCGTATTTGTTGATTTTTAACTTAACTTACTATTTTCAAAAAAATTTAGCATCACTAATATTTAAGAAATAAGGTATCATTTTTTGAGTTTTATTGAGATGTAAAACGGGTTGGTCACGTGATCAAATCCCATAAAGCCCGAAGGGCTTTATGGAAGATTTGATCATGTGCCAACCCGTTTTACATCTCAATAAAACTCAAAAAATGATACCTTATGACTTATATTTACATTTGTGACTTATTTATACTTTATATTTGCCTGATTGTTACTTTTAACGTGTGAAATGCCTTAATTTTTCAAACCCAACGGCATGTATGTAATCCACTTAACGCGCGTCGACCCTTTATGACGTCACAGAGAAATTACGTCGAACGTTTATCCCAACGCACATCTATGACCTCTTAACCCCATACCTGTATTTACACAGTTATAAAAACGCTTGCCTTTAGCAGTGTTATATAAAGGAAAACATTTGCAAATGTAAATATTACTAAATATTTAATCTCTCTTTTCTGGGACATTATATTAGGACATTTCATGGTTAAGTCATCAGATGCTGTGGAGATATAGACAACCTTTTTATATAATTTACTTCAGGATTCTGCGATACGTTGAATATTTGTGATAATTTTAAGAATTTGTAAGAGTTTTGCAAACTGCAACTACGTGACAAGTATATTAAAGATTATGATCAATGTGAAAACCTAATAATTTTTGCATTTCTACATTTTCAAGGGGATGACCGGAAATTTGCAAATGAAAATTGTCGTTTTCTAATGTAGATTTCTGTTGGTGTGTTCCCATTTACATACACTTTGTTTCATCAGTATTTATAATCAACTGATTTTGTTGACCCCATTTTTGCATTCAAGAATAATGTTTATATCAAAATAATTTCGAAGTACAGGCATTTAATTTATGTTCATGTGTATACAAAGTCTACTTCTTCAATGAAACAAGTAACTAACTAACTATAATTAATAAATAACAATTCTTAAATATGTAAAAGGACAATATACGTTTTCGTTTGCTTTCAAATAAACAAAAATTTTTGCTCAAAGTTTGAAACAATCCATTTTTACGATTTTCAAAATCAATTAATTGTTGTTTATAATGATTAGAAAATTAGTTATTCACTAAAAGTGTTTGTAACATGTATATTTCTAATCATTTAAAATGTTTCAATATATCTTTAACTCGACAATTATGATTAGATGTACTTCAAATATGTATCAGTTTTAGTTTTGTAAAATAATATAAGAGCAATTACCTGCTGTTCCTGAATACCCCGATACAGTGAGTTTGTATTTACTGTCTTCTTCCCCAACATAAAATGTAGAGTACTGAGCGTATGCTTTATCTCCACTAAATCTTTGTAGGTCAACTCGGAGTTCCTGGTCCTTGTTTTTTGTCAGCTCATAGATTGCATCATTTCCTTTGTTAAAGGCAACCAGTGCATTTTATATATTTTTTGATTGTAAAGTGTAGCTTGTTTATGTTAACTGCGTGCTTGTCAATATTGTTTTTTTTATCGAAAAATCTCGATTACAAAATTGTGAAATTTTAACTTAATGCTTAAATAGAATACTTCTTTACTAAGACGTATTGTTGAGGGAAGTTTTAAACAAATTTGTTCGGTGTTCAGGCAGATGAAAAACTCAATTTACATTCACATAATATCAATTAACAATAGTTACCAACTAACATGTATGACACACGAGGTAATTTATGTATTAATGTTCCAGTCTCATTTACTTATGAAGTTTGTCTCCAAATTGATTCGCTTTTCAAGTGCATGTTCTGAGTACATTCAATATTAAAGCAAGGCTTGCTAATCACTGTTAGTTGGTGATATAGGAATACAGAAAAAAATAGTCGGACAGTAATTGTATACATTTTTAAATGTTTACATATTTTTGTAAGAAACATTGAGGTTTTATACACACATTAAAAGGAATAAGTTATAATTTAGATGTTAGAAAATCTAAACATACCAATCCAGAAGTTTTTAGAGGGATCCCCAAATCCTTGTTTATACTCTGCCCATGTTCTGTAAAAATCTGTAGTGCCGTCTTGTCTTCTTTGTAAAGCCTTGAAATATTTGAAAAGGTTGTTTCTTTTATTTACTTTGACTTTAAGTATGTTTCATTAAGAAACGTCTATTATAAAAACTTTGGAATGTGTGCAGGTCTCTTTCCAATTAAATAATTTTGGTGTTTGTAGATCACGTGTCTGGTTTAACTTACCGTCCATCATATTACTTCTCCATTTGAACTTGTTTTTGTACATGTATAAATCCCTGAACCCATTCTTTTGTCTCCATTCAAAATCGAGATTTGAAAGAACTAGGGCTTCTAAAATCATTGATAGAGAAATCTCAGTCTATTTCTGGATTGTTATTCATTCTTGATTGATCAATCTTCATACCTTTTGAAAATATTTTGAACGGATATATAAAATATTTGAAAAAAAGATAATTATTATGAAATGACACTTATCTTTTATGCATTGCTCCTCGGTGACATATTTCAAATAATTTTATCTTTTCCTTTCGTTGGACTTAATGTATACTTGTTTTACATATAATACAAAATTCGGTCTTTATCAGGTGCTTTCTCACTGAATAACTACAAAAGTTTTAAACAACAAATAATTTTATTGTAGGTTATAAAACAGAATTTAATTATAAATGTGAAGTTTTTTGTGTTAGTAAAGACCCTTATCTAACTTTGTATTGCTGTATCATAATCTACTGTAAATCATTTCCCAAAAATTGATGGCATGTTTAGATCTGCATTTTAATGGTATTTAAAAGACACTAGAAAGTTTAAAATATCTCTTAAAACATAATGGTGTTTTCTTTTTTAGAATAAAAAAAAATATATGTACATGACAAAAAAAAGTTGTTAATAATGTTTATTTTTAAAAGAGAATATTTTTAATCTAATATCAGCATTATTTTTCAGGACAAACTGTGTAGTTTGAAACTCTTTAGTTTTTCTGTCTAATCATCATCTGAGTCTGTTTTAATGCTTCATGTTTACTTTTCCAGTGATACCATGTCGGGTAACTTTCACCAGTCAGAGGAGACTGGGCGTACATTCCGTTAAGGTTAGAGTTGTGACAGGATTTGTACCACCATGCTCCGTGATAATCTATAGCACAGTTTCCGTAACCCCTCTTGTCATTATCGTTGTCCTTTGTTGAAAATAGCATTCCATTGTGATAATCCAGACTGTCACCTAGAAAAGGGTTCTGATAACATTATATTCATTGCTAATCAAAAGATAATTATAAGGGTACAAAAATGCAGTGAATAAGACTGATGTATAATTTATCAAGGTCTTCAGTTTCCAACGGAAGACCTTCTACCGATTCCGATGATTAAGATTATTCTTAATATTATAAATTCCCTTTTTTTTCCTTTTCCTAGACGCCAACATTGAGGCCTCATATTTCACTCACCTCTCAATAGATTTTGCTCAAATTTTCAGAGTTTATAGATGTTACTAAACTTTATCAGAATTTTGTACATTTTAGCATTCCAAAAATTAACTTCCGGTTTTGAGTTATTTCCCTTTAAACGAAAATTTATAGGCTTTCATTTCCAGACAAAAGCTGGAAGATGGCAAAAGCTGGAGCAGAAATTTTACTGATTTTACACAAAAGAAGGATAAGAGTTGTGCATAGCGGTTTTTGTTTTTCGATTTCTCTATTCAAAATGGTGCTATATAAGGGTCAAAAATTAGAACGTCTAAAAGAGCGAAAATTTACACATATTTTGCTTTTTATCTTCTAAACTAAAACTATTTTGTTAAAACATTGAGAACAAAATTTGTGCAGAATTACAAGATCTGTCAAATAATATCTCGAAAAAAGGGCTGACCTCTAAATTAAGAGATCTAGAGGGGCCAAAATTTTTTTCCAGATATCTCAAAAAGTATTGAGAATTTGTAATACGTCCAAGAGGCAAAGTTGTTCAAAATGTCAAGCTTAATCTATTGAAGTCGTCAAGATGCGTCCGGCGACGCCCATTTCGAGCCAAACCGGAAGTAGTCAGAAAATGCATATTTATGCCGTTCTTTACATGTTTTTGGGTAACATATGTCACAGGAAGCATAAAACTTAATTTTCTGACCGTTGACATCACTACCGGTCAAACCGGAAGTAGCCAAAAATAGCTTTTTTTTATAAGGTTTTGAGCAAAATTGAAATTATAAAGTGACTGGAGACGACTTAGATCATTGTTTTCTTTTGTTGACGTCACTTCCGGTCAAAACAGGACGGAAGACCTACTCGTTGCTTTAATTTGCAACGAGCTTTGCTCTAGTTTTTATTTCTATTTTCTCGATCTGTCTTACATTCTGGGATTAATTCCATTATACGTGATAAAGCAATTATAACTTTATTAATACCTACATATGTTTTAATAAAGGATTTATAACTTTATTTATAATAAAACTTTATTTTGAAAAGTAACCTGATTAGTGCGAGCACTAATCTTCCTTGCGGCCGTCTTTAAAACGCATATACAATGCATATATACAATAAATAAAATTACAATTATGAAACAAAAAAATCAGTCAGTATAGGGAGAAAGAAAGAAAATCACATATATAGAATCATTGCGTTTTATAAGCAGAAAATGTTCAACACTTCTTTTAAATATTGCAAGGGATTGGGATTTCCCGATATTAATTGGTAACTATTCCAGAAAATAATCCCTGCATATTGTTAATAATTATTACTCGTAAATAAGTTTGTTTCATATTTTGGTAATCGAAGTTCAGAGTTTGATTCTGAGCGTACCGTGTATGATCCAGAACTTTGGAATATCGGGAGATATACCATGAAATATTTTCCACATTTAGAATGCTTTTCTGCAAATATGAAAGTTCATAAACTGTTAAACAGCCTAAATTGTTAATTGAAGATGTTTCAAATTTTTCATTTCAAATAATCCTAGCTGCTCTTTTTTGTAATCTTTAGTTTTTATCAATGTGCGTTGGAGGACAGTTGGTCCAAATGGATAGAAAATATAAAATTGATGGTAGGATAAAAGCATTAAAAATAGTTTTCAAGTACGCATTGGAAGATACTTTTTAATATTTTGTAAAATAAATAATTTATATGTAAGAGTTTTGCAAACTGCAACTACGTGACAAGTATATTAAAGATTATGATCAATGTGAAAACCTAATAATTTTTGCATTTCTACATTTTCAAGGGGATGACCGGAAATTTGCAAATGAAAATTGTCGTTTTCTAATGTAGATTTCTGTTGGTGTGTTCCCATTTACATACACTTTGTTTCATCAGTATTTATAATCAACTGATTTTGTTGACCCCATTTTTGCATTCAAGAATAATGTTTATATCAAAATAATTTCGAAGTACAGGCATTTAATTTATGTTCATGTGTATACAAAGTCTACTTCTTCAATGAAACAAGTAACTAACTAACTATAATTAATAAATAACAATTCTTAAATATGTAAAAGGACAATATACGTTTTCGTTTGCTTTCAAATAAACAAAAATTTTTGCTCAAAGTTTGAAACAATCCATTTTTACGATTTTCAAAATCAATTAATTGTTGTTTATAATGATTAGAAAATTAGTTATTCACTAAAAGTGTTTGTAACATGTATATTTCTAATCATTTAAAATGTTTCAATATATCTTTAACTCGACAATTATGATTAGATGTACTTCAAATATGTATCAGTTTTAGTTTTGTAAAATAATATAAGAGCAATTACCTGCTGTTCCTGAATACCCCGATACAGTGAGTTTGTATTTACTGTCTTCTTCCCCAACATAAAATGTAGAGTACTGAGCGTATGCTTTATCTCCACTAAATCTTTGTAGGTCAACTCGGAGTTCCTGGTCCTTGTTTTTTGTCAGCTCATAGATTGCATCATTTCCTTTGTTAAAGGCAACCAGTGCATTTTATATATTTTTTGATTGTAAAGTGTAGCTTGTTTATGTTAACTGCGTGCTTGTCAATATTGTTTTTTTTATCGAAAAATCTCGATTACAAAATTGTGAAATTTTAACTTAATGCTTAAATAGAATACTTCTTTACTAAGACGTATTGTTGAGGGAAGTTTTAAACAAATTTGTTCGGTGTTCAGGCAGATGAAAAACTCAATTTACATTCACATAATATCAATTAACAATAGTTACCAACTAACATGTATGACACACGAGGTAATTTATGTATTAATGTTCCAGTCTCATTTACTTATGAAGTTTGTCTCCAAATTGATTCGCTTTTCAAGTGCATGTTCTGAGTACATTCAATATTAAAGCAAGGCTTGCTAATCACTGTTAGTTGGTGATATAGGAATACAGAAAAAAATAGTCGGACAGTAATTGTATACATTTTTAAATGTTTACATATTTTTGTAAGAAACATTGAGGTTTTATACACACATTAAAAGGAATAAGTTATAATTTAGATGTTAGAAAATCTAAACATACCAATCCAGAAGTTTTTAGAGGGATCCCCAAATCCTTGTTTATACTCTGCCCATGTTCTGTAAAAATCTGTAGTGCCGTCTTGTCTTCTTTGTAAAGCCTTGAAATATTTGAAAAGGTTGTTTCTTTTATTTACTTTGACTTTAAGTATGTTTCATTAAGAAACGTCTATTATAAAAACTTTGGAATGTGTGCAGGTCTCTTTCCAATTAAATAATTTTGGTGTTTGTAGATCACGTGTCTGGTTTAACTTACCGTCCATCCTCCTCCCTCTTTTGTCATGTCACAGAACACAGACTTTGTCTGGTAGGTTATATTTAATGGATAAACCCCGTCTTTTCCTTGTAGACTCGGGTTTTTCTGTAAAATGTCCCAGCAGTCATGGAAATCCTCTTCATGTACTGATTGAAAAAAAAACTTCATATTATTAAAATAAAGATTTTACTATACATGTTCATTATAGGACAACCTTTGAAATTTTCATTTTTTTATACATGTAATATGTTTCGTTTTACAGAATTCATTAATCCTCTCTTTCCTATATTACCAACATGTACAACATTTGTTTTGTTTTACTTGCAAGTCCTCTCCAATAAATATTACATTTCGAATAATTGTAAGTTGTGAACTTTCTTCCTGTATTTTTGTTTTTATTTAATATATTCCAGTGATTTCATTTGATCTTGCTTTGGTGTTGGGTTATATAGTTCTTTTAGGCAAAACTTTTACCTGCCATGTATTAACAAGTATTCCTAGGATTATAGGCTTTTGTCATTGCAACCTACTTAAATAATGTAATCAAAATTACGTTATGTCATTTATGTTGTTCTGCATTTTGTCTGTATGTGGTAGAATGCCTGATTGTTTAAATAACATAGCACACGAGTGTTTACTTTTCTGTATTGTTAAGACTTTCTATCCAATCATAAGATTTTTTTTCTTGTATAAAATATATTAAATAAATTTGAAAAGAATATGAGAATTTTGAAATGCAATAAAATGAAAACAAAAAGAAGTAGAGATTTTTTTCTTCAATCCCTACGTTTTGTGCAGTTTACTTACCGTTTACTTTATACATATGAGAAGAACATTGTATCCATTGTAGATTTTGCTCAGTTCGATCCACACTAATATCATCTAGTGTTTTATTAACAGAAATGGAGAAAATTCATGTCCTCTACTTTTGTAATTTGTTTGTCAAAAGTTTGTTGTAAAGTGTAGTTCCACTTGTCAAGATCATCTCGCAAAAGGTATTCATTTTGAAAATTCAACATTATGTTTTTGAACGTAGATTGAGAACTATTCAAAATATCTATTTTCTTTTCAAGGACTAACAGTTGCCTGTTCAATTTTTCACTGTTGACAGCCATTTTCTGGATTTCTTTCTGAAGAGCTATTTCTGATTCATTGAACGATATCAATTGCGCCATTATACGCCGATCTTTTTTCTCCATATCT
Organism: Saccostrea glomerata; assembly: GCA_003671525.1. NCBI lineage: Eukaryota > Metazoa > Mollusca > Bivalvia > Ostreida > Ostreidae > Saccostrea > Saccostrea glomerata. Next base: position 375,605 of record PRKT01000342.1, read on the forward strand.
TGTAATTTTTCCATTAACTTTCTTTTAAGGCTCCATATTTTTGTTTCGTTGAGATTTCTAATTTCCTCCAATGAAAGGTCTATTGTGTTATTTAATGCTTCACACGAACTCTTCATGTCTCGTTTAAGCTCAGCGTTTTCTGTTTCTATTTTCAGGTGTTTTGTCTTCAAATCCTGTAACTCTTTAATCACATCCTTAAGCATTGTCTTTATAACATGTCTATCGTTTTTATTTTCTAGGGCATCCATAACCAAACTCTGGATTGTCTTGTCATACCACGAAAACAATGAAAATTAAACCCCCACGAAAATTTGTGATTCCACAGTATACTCTGTGTGCTTTATGTACATGCGCTTTTGTGTTTTGTTACTTTTAAAACATTGTGATTTACTATATAAGTATATCTATGCATACAATGTTACAAATAGGAAGCAATAAAAAAATTAGAATGGATACAGCAGTGTAATAGAACGTGTTTTATCAATCTTGAAAAATGCAAATAATTTATGTTCTTTATGAAGCTCGATGTGTGGCAACTGTCTTCCAAGACAACAAATTCTGTTTACATTTTAAATTCGACTTCATGATTTTTAGAATTATTTTCCAAACACTAAGTTTCTTGTAAGATTCCTTTTTTTACCCAAATACATGTAAATGGCCTTTATGAAAAAAGAACATGATTATACATGTACTTGTATTATGAAACGAAACTAATCGTCAATCAGGCCTGTAGACCTCTCCCCTCCTCATTTTCGAGTATTGATTTTGCTATATTAAATTTTCCTTTACATGCTCGTTGACCCCAACCCCCAATTTTTAATTGTTGTTAGGTCGAGCGCAGGCAAATCCCAGGATATCGTACCCTTAAAAATATATATCAGGCATGTAGCATCAGAAGGGACCTCCCCCCCCCCCCTCCCCTTCGTTTTTTTTGTTGTTGTTATGTTTTTGCAAACAGAACCCACTGCCATTGTAAAATGTCCACTGAAAAGCCCCCTTTTTGTTGCTGGATTGGAATAGATCACTCCCTCAACGAAATAGGGTTTTCGAGATTGGACGCTTTACCTTTTTTTCTGCTTGTTAATTAGAATGTTTAGGTATAATTTGCCCCCTCCTCCCCCTCCATACTTTAAAAAGCGAGCTAAATGTGTATCAGCATAATATAATTTTTAATTGCTTAACTCCTTTATATGCATTTTACCTATTCAAAATAATCTAAAATAGAAAAACAGAAATTTGCATTTAGTAAAACACTGTATAATTTTACTACGAGTTATTTAAAAAAAAATGATGAATTAGTTTAGCATTAAAATTAAAGTTGCGCAATTATTTGTTGGTTTTTTTTACTGTTTACTTCTAAAAATGTATAGGGCAAATTCCACAACCCAGATGGCAGCAACATTACATCAAAATCTCTGAATGAATGGCTAGTAACCCTCAATCAAAAGGTATTATTAATGTACCAAATAACTATAAATCGATTAGCGTACAGGTGTCTTTCATTCAAGCACCAGCATGGAGCCAGGAATCTCTCGATATGAAAAGGTCACGCATCCACAACCTCAATTATTACCATAGTACACAGTGGGTGGTGGAGGAAAAGAGTTTCATTTGTTGTTAACTCTCTCTACCTCACGCTGTTTTTATTTATTTACCTTTACTATGATATTATCATTGTTTTTAGCTTTTAAAAGATATTGCTATATAAAGGAATGACATAATAAAATCTAACAATTAAACAAGCAACTGATAATATAAATGCACCCCCTTTTTTTTACGTTTTCTATACGTACATGACTGTATAGAATGTTTTAAATAGAGGGTGTTAATTTAAATGCATATTGTAGTCATTGTATAAATACAACGTGCGTATTCTTGAGAGTCTAGCGTAATTCTGAAAGACTGAATCCTTTTTAAAAGATTGAATAAATATTGTTAACACATTACTCGTCCTCTTGTTTTATAACGTTTCAAGCATCCAAGCCACACTGAGCTGTTCTCTAATGAATATTAATGAAATATGCGCAATGAGGATGCGCCGTATATTATGTCGATGTTGTATTCTCACTTTAAAGTTTTCGTTTTTACGTTTGTGTAATTTTCTCATTATATCGTGTAAATATTTTCTTGTTTGTGTAGTTTTTGTATAGTTTGTGTAAATTTCAATTACTTTGTGTGTATTTTCCGCACTTTGTGTAAGTTTTGACTTGCTCGTGTAATTTTTGTTTAAGGTCGTGCAGAAAATATTTTTGAACCAATCGGCGTGCCATACTGATGTTTTACACATTATTTACACACTGAACTGTTGACGGATTTTTTTCCCTCATCAAAAACACTTAGGAATATTGAATCTCAACTTCATAACGGAAAATGAAAGTCATTGTAATTAGAACTTTACAAATGATTTCATGCCTTTTTCATCATTAGAGAAGTTGTTGAGTACGGGTGTACTTAGAGGAGACCATGATTTTAATTACTGATTGGGATGCCGTAGAGTGAAGAACATCTAGGATTTCATCGTCAGCTGATCGTTGAAGTGCAGTGTTAAATTATATCATACCGGTATCATGTTTCTATTGTTTTTTTTTTGTATTGACAAATTAGGAAGTATATTTTTGCTAAATTATTTTTTATGTAATACTTCGATATTATTAAGAAAATTAATGTGCAGAAATTTAAAATGTGTACATTTAATTTTTTTTTAAGTAACTTCCTATTATATCTACATAGATTGCAAAAATGAAAGTAGCTAGATTTTAAAGGTATGATAATTTGTTAATTAGCAATTGCATAAGACTTTTTTTCCTATATTTTTGGAGGGGGGGGGGGTGGTAAAAACAATTTGAGGACATTTAAGCATGTTTAGAAAGAAATAATTTTCTTAATCCTTAATTTCCATCATAATTATATGTTCATGTTTGGAGGTGTAATTTTCACTTAATTGTTTTCGTCATCATATCATCATGATCATCGAGGTAAAAAACTCCTTAAAGAGCTTATAAAGCTGAAAACATTGAACAGTAGTCATTGAACAAAGCATCTAGTGTTGGTGCATGTGTGATCAATCGCAAGAAATCCAGTGTATATAGAGGCATGTTGTTGATATATTGTAAATTTTTTACAGAAATAAGGTTTTATATGATTATATATTCCATTAAAAATAGGTTAGAAGTTGAAGTTTGTGATGGGGAACATTGGAGATACCATGATACAAAGCATGCACACTCATCGATCATATATATATACACAGGAAAGCCAACATTTCATTCATTGTCGTCAGATATATGTTATCCTTATTTCATTCCATAGCACACCGTTACATGGTTTTCATTTTTATGTTATACAAAATTAATGTGGAGGTTGTTGATTTTTTTAAACTTGAACTTATTAAGATTTTTACCAATTCTAACTGTTGATATTAGTAATATTTATTTGTATATACCAATATTCCTGTATTTTTATCTCCCTCTGCTATAGGTCATTTTATGGTGTAAGACATCCGATGCTGAATTTAGGTCTCACACAAGGATATTGTTATGAGCAGTCTTTATCAAATATAATTATACTTGAGAAAATGTAGAGAATTTTTTTGTGTAAGATAAATATTTTTATTAAAAAGACATTCCTTATACGAATGGTAAATGGTCTTCATGGATAAAAAGAAAATTCGTATCATCAATAAGAAATTAATGTATTTTTGTTGAAATTTTAAAGCAAATAAGGGAAGAATTATGCTAAATAATCATGAAATGATAGGGAAAAAGGAAAATAAAAATAAATAACGCTTCTTCGTTGATACATCGTAGCTGCAAAATTCGTGTACATCGTTTCACTTGTTAAGAATTTTAGATATAAATTATTACGATTTTTTTGTTCCTTTAAATCTTTAAATTTTCCAAAAATAGTTTTACTGGAGCCGTATGTGTCATATGAAAATCCTAATATTGTGCCTTCTTGTGATCTCTAATTCTGTATTGACATTGATTTTCTAATATTTTTATTTCTACCTGTATTTTTAAGAAAAAACAAAGACATAATTATTTAGCATCACCAGAGGACAAAATAATGTTGTTTAGAAAAATTATACACATATTCTCCGGAGTTGATTTTTAAAGATTAATAAAAGTGTCTGATGAATAATGATCATAAAGTAGTTTAAGGAGATGAAGTCTTTCGACAATATGTTGGTATTCCCATGGGAACTAATTGCGCTCCATTACAAACATATCTTTGTTTGGCTAGCATATGATGCAGAATTTTTTTTTTTAAATTGTAGTGGCCTTCAACTTAACATTTAGATATATCGACAACATTTTATCAATTAACAACATATATTGGTACGTTTATTCGATCTCAAAACAAAAGACACCCCAGCCTCCCACATGTTTTCTCTTGTTTTCTCTTTTTTTGATATTTGACTAGACAGTAAAAGAAATTAATGTATACATGTCAGAATTTTTTTGCATAAACCTGATAACATCATTTTTTATTGTTTTATTTTTGCATTATATATGTAGCAATATACAATTATAACATGTATATGCAGTCTCCCAGTTGACTCGATGCGCAATTAGAGCATCCTGAATTGCGAACAATTTCTAAAATGAGTCAAACTATTAACAGATTAATTAATGATTAAATGAATCAACTTCCTTGTTTACAGAAAAAATTGCGAAAATTCTATGGTCGATACACTGAACATAAAAAATACAATCTGTCTTTTAAGCTGAACACGACTAGTAAATAGGTATACATCATTTTCGATAATACTATTTTCTACAAATGCAAAGTCAAACTAGAGGCTCTGTGAAAACTGAGCTCACTAAATGATACCCCCGCCTCCCATATGGTCATAACGACAAAGTCCATGTTTTGCTTTGCGAGACCCGAAAAAAGTGTCAGATCAAAAAGTGAAATGGAAGATGTTAATTATCATTTTATAAAGAATTTCTGAAAGTGTCATTAAATTTTACGCAGTGGTAAAGGAGGAGGTTGCAGATAAGAGATGGGTACCATTCAACAATATAGAGAGAATTGCAATGTTCATGTTTTGATAAGGGAAACCCAAAAGCAATTATAAAAATAAAAATATACGCTGAGCACCGTGTTAATTAAAAAATTTTTTTTTCCTGTAAAATTAAATTACTGGTAATTAATTTTTAAAACCGCCGATAAAATGAAAATATTTTATTACCCATTTTCAAGGAATTAATTCTTAAAGCTAGATTTTGTACTTAATGATATTCTTTCATAATTACTTCGAATGTTTACCGTAAGAATTATATTACCTATTACATTGTCAAGACTATCGATATTTTTGCACCTTTTAAATTTTAATTCCGCGCAGAAATCCTGATTACTGCTTTTGTAAAAAAAAAATGTACTTTATTGGCTCGATTATCTCGTGAATTTCACTATCAGGAAACGATCAATAGAGATTAGTTACGCTCTATTGCACATGACACCTGTGCTATGAAATGATTTTAAACTGCGTAAGATAATATACATTTCTGGTCAAGTTATTTTGTTTGCCTGTATATAACGGAGAAATTCTGACAGCTTTAATAACTTCAGCAAGTAAGTTATCTTTTGATTAAACAAATGTATTGAAAAAAGGGGGGGGTTACACTACTGATCATTGCTTAGATTTATTAAAGAGAGTTTTAGGGGGAATTTAATGATAAACTTTCACTGAAATATTTTTCTAACCTCTTTTTAGATTTAACCGTCTTTTGTGTGTGTTTAGGGAAGGAGAGGGGTTAAAACAAGTTATAGCGAGGCACATACATATTTCTTCAAGTGACAATGAAAAGTTTCAAGTAATACTAGTACACTTATGAATGTATTTGACTTATTTGAATGACTTGTATGAACATAAACATGCACAAAACCTTTTTGGAATTCTTCAATTTCTTTTGCACATAAATTAATGTATAGACATATGAAAAGCTTATGTAAAAGTGAAGTTTTATTCTCTAATTATTTATTATTCAGTGTTAAATGTTGTTTATTTATTGACTGATTGGCTATTTTGAGGGGAATTGGAATTAGAGGCTACGTGTCTTAAGTGGCAAGTTTCCAAACTTCCCAAAAGTGGCCTCTTAAAACAAGTTTGACTGCATTAGTTTAACTTAATTTTAAAGAATTCTGTAAGATATAAATCATATTTTGAGATGACAAAAAGCATCAATAATCTTTATTTATTGAGTGCCAACTGTCATAATATTTAGATTAAAAGTTGTGTTTTGTTGGCAATTGAGATGATTGTCTGGGAATGCATTTTTTTTAAAGATATTAATTTGTTTAATGAAACATTTACCATTTTTTTCAAATGCAGTAATTAGTGCCTATATCTTACAAAAGGAATTTTGTTATTTAACTCATAAACTAGATATTTAAGATAAATGCTTTTCAGATGCAATAAGCGCTTACTGAAGAGCTTGCTTTAAATCTTAATTAACTGAAAGGAGGCCATGAGCGCATTTAATTATGTAAACACCTGTGTTCTTTAAAGTACGATTGACATTAAAACCTCACCGCATTTTGAAAGTGGAACAGACAGAATTTCTCTCTTTGTGTGTATTTGTGTTATTGCACTTCAGTCTAGTAACATAAATTGTCTTATCTCTCATTAATAGTTTTTCCTCAAACTATTTTATTTGTTTCACATTATCATGTTCACTCTTTCTTTCTTGAACTAATAAAAGTTTGAGGCTGAAAAACAATATACCAGTGATTACAAAATACTTATAGGTTTACATACCTTTTTGGTGGGAGGTGTGCGATGAATCTCATCTCTGATTTGCTCGCAAGTGACATCTCCAAGAACGTGTATTCTGTTAAGAATCTACAATCATTGCTTCTCTCATGAATTCAAAGATTTTACATACATTTACCTGCAGGATTCTGTATATAATTCCTGTAGTGATTATCAATACATTATCAACTGTAGTCCGAATTATCTGATGTTTTCAAGGCTTTTTCATGATTTTGATATTTTATGTGTCAGGAAAACGTCCGAACTATTTTCACACTAGCGAACTGAATAAAATGCGAACTGAATAAAATGCCGAACTCCCAATTTATCAATAGTACAATACATGTAGTACTCACCAATATTGAAGAAAAGAAACATCACTCCACATTTTGATACATGACTTGCAAGATTCTAAA
>PRKT01000342.1:383836-418368 GCA_003671525.1 Saccostrea glomerata
TAAAAATACGAATTTTATATATTTTTTACATTTTTAGATAGATAAACTTCACATCAAATAATTGTTATAAGAAGTCCACAGAGCAAGGTTTACACAGTACATGTATTATATCCTGACGCATATACAACAACGAATGAAGGCACATAATATAATGTTAAGATATGTTTTACTGACAAGTTGGATACATTTGCATCTTGAGATAAAATTCCATTCCGATTCAGCAGTATCTACAATCTTTATTACTTAAATATAATTCTTCAAACTTACTAGGGCTATATGGCTGAGAAAGACTAAAAATATATAAAATATATAAAATTCGTATTTTTACTGATTACCTGTGTATTCTCCCAGCCCTTTCTTTACAAAATCTGGGTTTAAATATGTAGAATTTTATTTTCAAACAAAAGAACTCAAGCTTTTAACTGAAGTTAAATTACATACTAATTTATTAGTAATTTCAACAAATGTTTTAAAATCAACAATATCAGCCTGACTAAATCTAGATAAGCACATCACAGGAAGAAATACTACAATGATTAAATATTAACTCAAAACTTTTAATATCAAATTGATAAACATGATATATGGAATAAATCTTTTCAAACCCAATTAAATAAAGTTGATATATGTGATAAATTAAACAAAAATAGGAAGGCGTTGAGTTTGTTTATCTATTATATGAAATTGTCTTCCAGAAGGAAACACTGAGAACAGCACCTCTTTTTACAACACTTTACAACATTTGGAATTGCGATGCCAAGCAGTTTGATTCCATTTTTTTTTTACCAAGTATACATGTATGTAACAAACCTGTTTTATCAATTGAGGATGTGGAATAGGTTTCAAAGCATCAGTATAATAGTACATACTTTTAAAAATATATAAAATTCAATTTATTTTTGAACCAATTAAATTTGTATACACTGCTACAGTTTTTTAATTTTATAAAAGGTGATAAAACGCCGAACGAAAAGACTTTATGGAAATATTTATCGATTACTGAGTATTAAATATAACGAGATAAAAATCAATCCCCAGCATCCCGTTAAACCTGTTAGTTGTTGTATTGCGTTTCTTTATAAAAAGGCTCAGAATAACGTAACATGAACAATAACAATTCTAATATGAGATATGTGCCAGAAACTGTTCCTAAGAAATCAGTGTCATTTAACACACAATTAGAGACCCGTTACACATACAGTGAGAGTGATAGGAACTCGTTATCCATCCCAGTCCTCATATCGGTCATCCACATCTGATCAGAACGAAACCCATTCTCGATACGGACAGCCCACAGCAAAATCATGTATCCTACAAAACAGCAGAGATAACTCCTACGGTTGTAGGATCACAGGAAGTGTATCGTGATCCTAGGAGTAGGATCATGGCCCAGAAGGAGGCCCAGAGTGGTAATGCCTTCTCTAAGAAACCCGCTTCCGATCGGATGTCCTTCAGAGATAAAATGAAATTTTTCGCTCAAGAAGCTGGTGAGAATACCCCCAAGGATAAACCCAAAGCATCAAAAACACTTAGGAATATTGAATCTCAACTTCATAACGGAAAATGAAAGTCATTGTAATTAGAACTTTACAAATGATTTCATGCCTTTTTCATCATTAGAGAAGTTGTTGAGTACGGGTGTACTTAGAGGAGACCATGATTTTAATTACTGATTGGGATGCCGTAGAGTGAAGAACATCTAGGATTTCATCGTCAGCTGATCGTTGAAGTGCAGTGTTAAATTATATCATACCGGTATCATGTTTCTATTGTTTTTTTTTTGTATTGACAAATTAGGAAGTATATTTTTGCTAAATTATTTTTTATGTAATACTTCGATATTATTAAGAAAATTAATGTGCAGAAATTTAAAATGTGTACATTTAATTTTTTTTTAAGTAACTTCCTATTATATCTACATAGATTGCAAAAATGAAAGTAGCTAGATTTTAAAGGTATGATAATTTGTTAATTAGCAATTGCATAAGACTTTTTTTCCTATATTTTTGGAGGGGGGGGGAAAAACAATTTGAGGACATTTAAGCATGTTTAGAAAGAAATAATTTTCTTAATCCTTAATTTCAATCATAATTATATGTTCATGTTTGGAGGTGTAATTTTCACTTAATTGTTTTCGTCATCATATCATCATGATCATCGAGGTAAAAAACTCCTTAAAGAGCTTATAAAGCTGAAAACATTGAACAGTAGTCATTGAACAAAGCATCTAGTGTTGGTGCATGTGTGATCAATCGCAAGAAATCCAGTGTATATAGAGGCATGTTGTTGATATATTGTAAATTTTTTACAGAAATAAGGTTTTATATGATTATATATTCCATTAGAAATAGGTTAGAAGTTGAAGTTTGTGATGGGGAACATTGGAGATACCATGATACAAAGCATGCACACTCATCGATCATATATATACACAGGAAAGCCAACATTTCATTCATTGTCGTCAGATATATGTTATCCTCATTTCATTCCATAGCACACCGTTACATGGTTTTCATTTTTATGTTATACAAAATTAATGTGGAGGTTGTTGATTTTTTTAAACTTGAACTTATTAAGATTTTTACCAATTCTAACTGTTGATATTAGTAATATTTATATGTATATACCAATATTCCTGTATTTTTATCTCCCTCTGCTATAGGTCATTTTATGGTGTAAGACATCCGATGCTGAATTTAGGATCTCACACAAGGAAATAATTTCACTATATATTACTATATAGCTTGAATTAAATTATTTAATTTATTAGACTCTCAGCAGAAAATTCATGAAAGAGAAAAAAATAAAGATTAATGCTTAAACAAAAATTTGAGATCAGAAAAAATATGCCTTATGCGGCTTTTATGAATGAATTGAAAGCTGAAATATTGTAGTTTTCTGGCTATCTGCTAAAAAATAATTTCAACTCTAATTATTGAGCTCTAATTAGCTAAGAAACAGGAAGTTAACTGATTTTTAAGGAATCAATTAGCAAAAAAGTGAAAATCTTAATTCTAAAACAAAGTTAGAGACTGGAAAAAATGGTTTCAAAAGAGACTTCAATAATGTACCTTGGAGCTTTCATAACAGTAATCACTGATTAATGGCTGGTGATTAAGATAAGGGGTTCTTAAGCAGTGGTGGTGATGAGGCTTTTCCATCAGTCATCAAAGAATGGAGTTTCTCTTAGAAGTCCTGGCAGCTCTAAAATAAATAAACAACACAAAAGTTTACAATACTTAAAAATGTGCACCAAATACAGTAGCATATTCTTAGAAAAAGTCTACAAGTATACAGTTAAATAATTACCAAGCCAAAGAAAGGACCAAAATGGTTGCATCAACATCAATACAAAAAAGGAAGTATTCCTCACAACAAAGGCCAGAAGAAAATAGGGACCACCAGCCCAGTCCAATCTCTAGTTCCCATAAGAAGAGTTTCAGGACATTGTACGGCCACAGAAAAATGGGGTGTTTACAGTTATAGATGCCAAGAGCCGAAGCAGCCAGATGAAGTTTGTACGACCCGGGCCAAGTGAGGTCCAGCCAGTGGACACCTACATGGAATCTGTGTCAGATGACCCAAATTCAAAATTATACAAGGTACTTCACCAAGAAAAGACTGCTAAATTGTGGAACAAGGCATTCAAAGAACACTTACAGAAGTTTCCTGACTGTGATGGTCCACTGGACTGGAATCAGCATGGAGAGGAAAAACGAGGCCTGGCATGGATCCTTTCCATTCGATGTAAGAAGTGCCACTATACCAGTCACCGAGAAAAGCTTTACGAAGAGGTGAGAAGATCTGGAAGGGGACGAAGAGCTGCACAGCTGAATGTGGCCATGGCTGTCGGTCACCTGGGTACCAGTCTTACAACAGAGGGTATGCGTGGTATGCTTCTTGGTGCAAATATTGAACCTGCGTCAGCCGCCAACATGCAACAGACCTGCAACAAAGTGGGGAAAATTATAACCGATGTAAATAAACAAAGTATGAAGAAAATTCGGCAGAATATTCAAGAACTTAATGAAAAATGTGGACTTCCGGATACCCCCATCAGAGCGGAAGGAGATGCTCGGTACAATAATGCCACCTTCAGTGCCATTGGGAAAACCCCATTCCAAGCTGCCACCCAAGTGACGTATACCGTAAGTGAAAATGTAACTCAGAGGAAGAATGTGGTAGCAGTTTTCTGTGGGAATAAACTATGTAAGAAAGGCGCACACCTACGCAGCAAAGGAAAAGAGGTTACCTGCCCAGGACATGAAGACTGCACTGCAACCATTCCTCCGGAGACCACCATTGGAGACGAGAAGAGATGGGCCGCTAATTGTGTTGGTGAGTTACAGAGTGATGACCGGCCTCTAGTAATATCCCATTTTACCAGTGATGGAGACAGTGCCGCTGCATCTGGTGCATCTGAAAAACAAGGACATGTGATTGAAAACCTTAAGGACTTGCGTCACTTCTTTGACTCTCAAAGAAAACAGACTGCTAAGGCTCCATTCAGCAGTCACATGTTTCCGGGAAGAACCAAGGCCATAAGAGAATCCATGCAGCGAAGATTTGCCTTGGACCTGAAGCTTCGATGCAGGACAGAGTACGAGAATTGCTACAAACACTACTCCGGCGACTTACCTTTGATGAAGCGTGCTATGTCTACTGCGGTTGGTTCCCTCATAAACTGCTACCAGGGACAGTGCGGGAAGTCCTGTCAACTCTATTCCTTTTCCTGTCGTGGACTGAAAAGCAATAAGTGGAAATCTTCAGTGTTGCCTAGTGACTTTGAATTAAACATGACAGAAAAAGACAAATGTTTGTTAAAAGACTGTATAAATTTGACTTTAGGACAAAGTAATCTTGATAGAATCAAATATCATACTTGTACACAAAAATCTGAATCTGTAAATAGGGCATATTTAAAATCAAATCCAAAATGTATTACAAGTAGTAGAAATTTTGAAAGTAGAATACATAAAGTTGTACACTCACTGAATAGGGGTCATGGAAACTCAACACTAGAACTTTGTGAATCTGTAGGGGCACCTGTTGTAAAAGGAAGTAGAGTGGTCCATCATCTAAAACAACAACAAAATAGACAAAATTACTTTAAAATGAAACAAAAACTGTTAAAATATAAATTTCAAAGAAAATACTACAGATCTAAAAGATATCAGCTGTACGATAAAAAATCTAAAGACACTTACAGTAAATCATTAACAGATCCAAAATTACAAAGGAAGTTGTAAGACTGTGAAAGGGGGGGGGGCATTGATGATATGTACATGCATTTCAAATGTATAAAATTTGTATTTAAAATATATTTTGTGAACTATCTTACATGTAATAATTGTTTTTATGGTTCATTATGCATTGATTATTTTCAACTGTGTAAATGGGGAAAATGTGGACATTTGAATAATGTATTATTGTATGTGTAAAATGTGACATTTTGTTATACGAGAGAGTCTGTACATGTAAAAATGTTATATTCTTTATTATTTAGCTCATTAAAATTATTTGAATTAAAAATCTTGTTTTTCTTACCTGTGTGATGAACACAACAAAGGTTTCAGAGGTATTTGGTAGAAATATGGGTATACGGGTGTCAAAACTGTCCGTTGGTGACAAGACTGCATGCCGCATTGTTTATCCGCCATTATTGATCTTTTCAAGGGGAGACAACTCCTGAAATCAGAGAAATTTTAGTGAAAATGAGAGTTACCTGTTTCTCTTTAGGTCTCACACAAGGAAATAATTTCACTATATATTACTATAAAACTTGAATTAAATTATTTAATTTATTAGACTCTCAGCAGAAAATTCATGAAAGAGAAAATAAAGATTAATGCGTAAACAAAAATTTGAGATCAGAAAAAATATGCCTTATGCGGCTTTTAAGAAAGAAAATCGACAGTAAACATACCTACCCCGAAATGCACGTGGGATTCACATGTTGACAAACAGCCTACACACCATCCAGGAAGTTGCATCATGCGCACCTGAAAAAAGAGTTCCTTTTAATTCAGTGGGATAATTCTGCTAAAGAAATGATATTCCTAGTACATGAGTCCAATTTTAATACTGTAGGCCTAAAACAAATTGCCAAAAATGAAAAAAGAAAAAAAAAATTTCTCTATATATATGGAACTTCAATTGACTAAGTTCATTTTGATTGGCTATTTCCTTGCGTAAGACCTTTAAGACAATTAAAAGTTAATTAAATTAAATGAAATTTGCACAAAATGTCTCCGAGTTATTTATCTTTCATATACTAGTGCGTCAAAATTTATCTTTGTCCTTAAGGGATGAAAAATAGGAGATAACTCTTCCTAACAGATTATTGAATTTTAGGCTAAATTTCTGTACAAATTCATCTTTAGCATATTAATTTCAAAACTTGAAAAAATTTAATGAGTGAATTATTGAGAAAAAAAAATTTAATGAATTGAAAGCTGAAATATTGTAGTTTTTGGCCATATGCTAAAAAATAATTTCAACTCTAATTAATGAGCTCTAATTAGCTAAGAAACAGGAAGTTAACTGATTTTTAAGGAATTAATTAGCAAAAAAGTGAAAATCTTAATTCTAAAACAAAGTCAGAGACTGGAAAAAATGGTTTCAAAAGAGACTTCAATAATGTACCTTGGAGCTTTGATAACAGTGATCACTGATTAATGGCTGGTGATTAAGATAAGGGGTTCTTAAGCAGTGGGGGGTGATGAGGCTTTTCCATCAGTCATCAAAGAATGGAGTTTCTCTTAGAAGACCAGGCAGCTCTAAAATAAATAAACAACACAAAAGTTTACAATACTTAAAAATGTGCACCACATACAATAGCATATTCTTAGAAAAAGTCTACAAGTATACAGTTAAATAATTACCATGCCAAAGAAAGGACCAAAATGGTTGCATCAACATCAATACAAAAAAGGAAGTATTCCTCACAACAAAGGCCAGAAGAAAATAGGGACCACCAGCCCAGTCCAATCTCTAGTTCCCATAAGAAGACTAAGTAAAGAAGAGTTTCAGGACATTGTACGGCCACAGAAAAATGGGGTGTTTACAGTTATCGATGCCAAGAGCCGAAGCAGCGAGATGAAGTTTTTACGACCCGGGCCAAGTGAGGTCCAGCCAGTGGACACCTACATGGAATCTGTGTCAGATGACCCAAATTCAAAATTATACAAGGTACTTCACCAAGAAAAGACTGCTAAATTGTGGAACAAGGCATTCAAAGAACACTTACAGAAGTTTCCTGACTGTGATGGTCCACTGGACTGGAATCAGCATGGAGAGGAAAAACGAGGCCTGGCATGGATCCTTTCCATTCGATGTAAGAAGTGCCACTATACCAGTCACCGAGAAAAGCTTTACGAAGAGGTGAGAAGATCTGGAAGGGGACGAAGAGCTGCACAGCTGAATGTGGCCATGGCTGTCGGTCACCTGGGTACCAGTCTTACAACAGAGGGTATGCGTGGTATGCTTCTTGGTGCAAATATTGAACCTGCGTCAGCCGCCAACATGCAACAGACCTGCAACAAAGTGGGGAAAATTATAACCGATGTAAATAAACAAAGTATGAAGAAAATTCGGCAGAATATTCAAGAACTTAATGAAAAATGTGGACTTCCGGATACCCCCATCAGAGCGGAAGGAGATGCTCGGTACAATAATGCCACCTTCAGTGCCATTGGGAAAACCCCATTCCAAGCTGCCACCCAAGTGACGTATACCGTAAGTGAAAATGTAACTCAGAGGAAGAATGTGGTAGCAGTTTTCTGTGGGAATAAACTATGTAAGAAAGGCGCACACCTACGCAGCAAAGGAAAAGAGGTTACCTGCCCAGGACATGAAGACTGCACTGCAACCATTCCTCCGGAGACCACCATTGGAGACGAGAAGAGATGGGCCGCTAATTGTGTTGGTGAGTTACAGAGTGATGACCGGCCTCTAGTAATATCCCATTTTACCAGTGATGGAGACAGTGCCGCTGCATCTGGTGCATCTGAAAAACAAGGACATGTGATTGAAAACCTTAAGGACTTGCGTCACTTCTTTGACTCTCAAAGAAAACAGACTGCTAAGGCTCCATTCAGCAGTCACATGTTTCCGGGAAGAACCAAGGCCATAAGAGAATCCATGCAGCGAAGATTTGCCTTGGACCTGAAGCTTCGATGCAGGACAGAGTACGAGAATTGCTACAAACACTACTCCGGCGACTTACCTTTGATGAAGCGTGCTATGTCTACTGCGGTTGGTTCCCTCATAAACTGCTACCAGGGACAGTGCGGGAAGTCCTGTCAACTCTATTCCTTTTCCTGTCGTGGACTGAAAAGCAATAAGTGGAAATCTTCAGTGTTGCCTAGTGACTTTGAATTAAACATGACAGAAAAAGACAAATGTTTGTTAAAAGACTGTATAAATTTGACTTTAGGACAAAGTAATCTTGATAGAATCAAATATCATACTTGTACACAAAAATCTGAATCTGTAAATAGGGCATATTTAAAATCAAATCCAAAATGTATTACAAGTAGTAGAAATTTTGAAAGTAGAATACATAAAGTTGTACACTCACTGAATAGGGGTCATGGAAACTCAACACTGGAACTTTGTGAATCTGTAGGGGCACCTGTTGTAAAAGGAAGCAGAGTGGTCCATCATCTAAAACAACAACAAAATAGACAAAATTACTTTAAAATGAAACAAAAACTGTTAAAATATGAATCTCAAAAAAAAATACTACAGATCTAAAAGATATCAGCTGTACGATAAAAAATCTAAAGACACTTACAGTAAATCATTAACAGATCCAAAATTAAAAAGGAAGTTGTAAGACTGTGAAAGGGGAGGGGGGCATTGATGATATGTACATGCATTTCAAATGTATAAAATACGTATTTAAAATATGTTTTGTGAACTATCTTGCATGTAATAATTGTTTTTCTGGTTCATTGTGCATTGATTATTTTCAACTGGGTAAATCGGGAAAATGTGGACACTTGAATAATGTATTATTGTAATTGTAAAATGTGACATTTTGTTATACGAGAGAGTCTGCACAAGTAAAAATGTTGTATTCTATATTATTTAGCTCATTAGAATTATTTGAATTAAAAATCTTGTTTTTCTAACCTGTGTGATGAACACAAGAAAGGTTTCAGAGATAATTGGTAGAAATACGGGTGTCAAAACTGTCCGTTGGTGACCAGACTGCATGCCGCATTGTTATCCGCCATTATTGATCTTTTCAAGGGGAGACAACTCCTGAAATCAGAGAAATTTTAGTGAAAATGAGAGTTACCTGTTTCTCTTTAGGTCTCACACAAAGAAATAATTTCACTTTATATTACTATTTAGCTTGAATTAAATTATTTATTAGACTCTCAACAGAAAATTCATGAAAGAGAAAATAAAGATTAATGCTTAAACAAAAATTTGAGATCAGAAAAAATATGCCTTATGCGGCTTTTAAGAAAGAAAATCGACAGTAAACATACCTACCGCGAAATGCACGTGGGATTCACATGTTGACAAACAGCCTACACACCATCCAGGATGTTGCATCATGCGCACCTGAAAAAAGAGTTCCTTTTAATACAGTGGGATAATTCTGCTAAAGAAATGATTTTCCTAGTATATGAGTCCAATTTTAATACTGTAGGCCTAAAACAAATTGCCAAAAATGAAAAAAGAAAAAAAAATTCTATATATATGGAACTTCAATTGAATAAGTTCATTTTGATTGGCTTTTTCCTTGCGTAAGACCTGAAGAGATATTTTAACATGTTTTATAAATTACTGCAAGATTCCGTGATAGGTTGAATGGTTCTGATTATTTCCAGTATAGATTCTTTATTTTTGATTCAGACAGGCCAGGGCTGGACATGGTTTGAATCCTCCCCAGGCTTTTGTTAATTTTACACCTGCTTTCCTGTTGATTTTTTTTTTCTGTATTTCCATTGTTATAATTCCATTTTAATGAACACGAACATTCCATTTTGTTTTTACTTAACATTTGCACACCAGATTAAAGAGGGAAAAATGAAATAAAATTTTTTAGCACTACACAAATAAATGAAGGCATTTTTATGTTGAAAATTTTGAATTTATAAATGAGAAGAAAAGGAACTAAATTATAAATGGGTGACTTTTCGGCTTTTTCCCATTATTTGTCATATCTAGTCAGGAAATGTTTCATGTGTTACCATGGTGATATAGCTGCTAACTTGCATACACATGTATCTGATGCAAAGGAAAAAAATGTGTATTGACACAATCTTGTTGATCTTTTTATAGCATATATAACAGGGATATAAAGATTAAATTCCCTGTTGTCTACCTACAAGGTGACGAAATCATTGTACTTAACGAGGTTTACTGTACATGATAAGGAGTGAAGAATGAGTGCACTTATGTAGCTATTAGAGTTGGGTCCCGGTGTTTTGAGCAAAATAAAATTCCAAAATTCATTAAATTTATGTTTGAAAGGTATTCGACAATATATAAATAGCAGGTTTTTGATGTATCATATTACATGAAAGTATTGAACAATGCCGAGTGATGCTAGCTTTTGAGATGGGGGTCTGACAGTTTTGTCACATTTCTATTGTTATTCAATTGCAAACCAGTTTTAAACATTGTTTACATCGAACCGCAACTTGGCCAACGGTCTCATTTGCACTGAATGTGTATTTTAATTAAACTTATCCAAAGGACATTGTTGGCCAAGTTGCTGCTCATATCTGATATTATGACATAGTCTCAAAACTACGGTCAAGATAGCCACTAAATTAAGAGGTCCCCGACTGTCAACGATTTATATTATAATCAATTTACTGACGTGACACGCCACTGTTCGACATGCTGCTCAAGGCTTTCATTGAACATTTCACTGTGTTTCTCACTGGAAGTTTCCATTGTCATTGATTGTGACAGTATCTATAGTACTTCCAATTCCAAACTATGGAGATTTTGGTGCAAATTTTAATAGTGTTTGACGATTATATGTCTTATTCTACTTTGAACTTTTTGTTAGGGGTGTTTTGAAAGAATTCTGGTATCGACAGTGTGGTTTGTAAATGTAGGCTTGTGTTGCCTCCGTATTATGGTCTGCATGGCCGAGGCATCTACCTCATCCCTCAACACCAGAATCATTTTTGTTTGTGCACCATAAAACTACACAATCTATCTCTCTTCTCCAGTTAATTTCGGATTGCGAAAAGCATGTGTTCTAATGTTTACATTCCATTTAATTGTCTCCGCCTATTTGTGGATACCTCCAATTCAAAAGTGGTCCAGTTCAAATTACCGGAATTAAAGGCTTAATTATATATGTTCTATTCAATGACATTGTCTTTAATTATAGTAATGTGTATTACAAAAATTTTAAGGCATAAATATCAAAAGCGTAGGCTTCGCCCTGTACAATAATCATAGATTAATTAGCGATATATTGTAATGTAAAGCTTAAAATGGGTAGCAGAAAAGGTTCCAAAAATTTCAGAGGTATTGACGAGTCTCAGAGCTTTTATGATAATGATATTTTCATACCAATTGTTAGTCCATTGTTTGTACACTGAGTTGACGACGGATTTTTCCCTTATTTTCTGATCATGACAAGGAGCACACGGCGATTGTAACCGGTCGGCAGGGGATGCTCACTCCTCGATGGCACCTGATCCCACCTCTGATGTTTGCTCTGCTCTTATTTTGTATTGTTTTATGGACTCTGAGATTGAATACTGTTCGTTACCTCCGTATCCTTCTTGTATAAAACTGCTTTGATAACGTTGTTAGTCAAGAAAAGAAGGTCAGAAGAAAATCTAAATAGATCCTGTGACAAGCAATTTCATCGTATTCAAGAAGGAGGCCAAGTTCTGATCGTCAAATGTCTCATGTGAAAAGTTTGAAAATTACCAACTCTAAACAATCAACAACTATAAGTGCTGAAAAGTCTTTAATTTACAAAAAACTTTGTTCAAAATGAAGACATTAAAGTACTGTATAATTTATGTTGAATGACGTCAGACAATGCAAAAAGCAGCAATTGTATCTTTGCAGCATTATGCTGAATGACAGAGCCATGGAATAATTATATATAAACGTGAGTTACGAGATCGTAAATTCATAAATATTGAAAATATATCAAAACGTATTTTTTTGAAAGAAAAAAATATGATTTTTGATATTCTCCTCAGATGGTGACGATAAGTACCGTCCACTTAAAAAAACTGAATAAATCCTTCTCATCTTTTTGTCATGCTCTATTACCTCTGATATAAAAAAAAAACTAATATCTCACATTCTTCAGAATTTTGAATTTGAAGAAGGGGTAAACTTACGGGACCAAGAAAAAATATTTAGTAAACTTTAGTCCTAGATAATTCTTTAGATATTTAAGTTGAAAGTGGATTCC
This sequence comes from Saccostrea glomerata, assembly GCA_003671525.1. NCBI lineage: Eukaryota > Metazoa > Mollusca > Bivalvia > Ostreida > Ostreidae > Saccostrea > Saccostrea glomerata. The sequence continues at coordinate 396,258 of PRKT01000342.1, forward strand.
GTATTTTAAGGTACTGGGTACTTCTTTTCAAAATCATATGCTACAATGCAAGGTACAGGTATGATGGATTGAAAACTTGTAACAAATATTTTTTTTTAAGATCCTTTGTCTCTACCAATGTTATTATACGGTTTTTTAAATGTCTTTTACGAACAGTATGTCATGATTAAGTCCTTCCATCATAACTATAAAGTCATAATATTCCTAAATTTACGTTTAAGACATTTAGGCTGCTCCTATCTATCTTGTAGGAAGTTGGGGGATATATGAGTCAGGGATTCTATAATTTCTTGTATTGTACATTAAAAAACAAAATTACTCTAGTTTTGTCACTGAGCGGATATGTTCTTATGATTCCCTCTTTTCTCTTCTTATTTGTTATTTCGCATTTACCCACGTCTTTAGACTTACCTATGTAAATCCTTGATCCCCTTTTGGTGCCCCTTTTTAAACTTAAGGTTCATAAACCCTTTGCTCTCTCATATAAAATTTTTGCTTGAACCTTAATGATTTTCCAAAAGAAATGCATTCATAAGTAAAATTCATTATCTGTTCGTTATCTCCATATCCTTCCTATACAAACAATTATTGCATAGCTTGCGGGGCAAAATTAGACAAAAAAGACACTTCAACCCGACAAATTTATAAAGGAATAATAGAAAATTGTGTCATTAAGAGTTTTCCCTCTTATCAAAGTATCAATGTATCTTAAAGGGCGAAGATTTGAATTATCTGGTCAATTTTACATATGAAGTGCATGCTCTTGCATTCTTATGGGGGACAAAAATGACATTTGCAAAAAAAAAGTTTTTTATACTGCCCAAATAAAATAAAGAAGGCACATTCTTATCTTTTTGAAACCCTTTATAGAAGACATAAGAAAATTACAGATATCTCAAGGGAAATAACTGTCCAATACAAGTTAAAAAAGTTAAACCAAGGTAAGTAAATGACATATTTGATTATGCTATTAATTTTTATGAGTACATTTTTAAATTAATTATCAGCATTCTTGTCAGGTCTGATTACGCATTATAAAAATCTTTAGTTTTTGTGCCTGATCATCATCACAGTCCTTTTTAGAGCTTCACTATCCTTCCAGCCCTGCCATATCGCGTATTTACCATCAGACACAGCAGATTTGGCGTGCTGCCCATTAAAGTTTGAGTTGAGACAGTTATTGTACCACCAGGCTCCGTGATAGTAGGTAGCACAGTTAGTTCTATTATTCCTGTCGTTATCCCGATCCTTTGTGGTGAATTTCATTCCATTGTGATACTTTAAACTGTCACCTAGAACAAAATATTGATAAGCTTAAAGTACAATATTTATCGAGACAACTGTGACTACCACTCAAGTCTCCATTGTCTTGTTACAACATAGTAACTACTACTGATATCATTATTCCTATTATTAGTGCTTAATTTGCAATCATTGTCAAAAGTCAAACTTAACACCCGAAATGGGTTATTGAGAAGATTAAAGTCTATTGATTAAAAGGTACAATTAGAAACAAGGATTGAAAAAGCATCAAGATGAAGAATTGTGTTATTTTTGGGTGGAAATTCCAAGTAGCAATAAAACCTTAGTTAATGTGAAGTATATATATATAAAATAATTTGATTTCTTGCATGCAGGGGTGAATGTCTAATGACATTTAAAATAATATTGGTAAAACTGCATAAAATCAACACAGAGGGTGTTAAATGTGTAATCTTTGACACGGAATATCAAATGATTGATACTAAGCTTATAATTTTTTTAATCAAGAAAATCTTTGCAGAACTTAACTTATTAACAACACTAGGTGTCGTAAGCCTCAAGTAAATTTATATTAATTTATTCAACTTTGATGTTAAGAAACTAGTTGTCCAACCATATTTATGTCTTCCACTTAATAATCATTTATTTCTTTAAATTTAAGAAATAATTTAACTGTAATAAGAAATAAATTAAGAATAAGTACGCATCTGTTGTATGTTGAAACAGGTATGTATTGCAATCCTGTCACCTTTAGAGAAAAAAAATTGTTTCCAGTGTAAAACATTTTTTGAAGATAATTTTTTTTTATGAGATATTTAGTGAAACATTTGGTACTTGTACACCCAGTGTATGAACACGTTTGGATTGATAGATTATCATTGTGTAATGCCGAGTCGGCAATATTTCAGCCATATTTTGGCGAAAAAAAAGATTTTAATTTACTAGATGTTAATACCTTATATTAATAACTTAATCCAGCTTGTATGCAGCTTGTATCCACATAAACGTATTGCTCTATATTTCAGAGACTGCTTTAATGCTATAAACAAGTTTTCTATAGTTTGGTTTCTGGTAATGTGTCAATGTTTATATGTTTTATGTATTTATTGTTAACAATACATTCCTATGAATTGTGAAATGAAATGTGAAATTAGTAATCGCACTCGAAGTCCAATAAAACAATATAATTTATGAGTAGAGCAAACACGGACCTCTGAAACATCAGAGGTGGGATCAGGTCTCATGCAGGAGTAAGCATCCCCTGTCGACCGGTCACACCCGCTGTGTGCTCCTTGTCTTAATAGGGTAAACGGGAAATTCCCTAGACAATTCAGTGGGAAAATATTGGCCTAACAATTCAAATAAACAATATATTATAGATGCAAACAACGTAATTCTATAGACCATAGAATTTTCAAAATGTTGACTTTAAATGGAAGTCTTAAAATCCTCCTATCATTACTTATTGTGCAATAGCATGCCTCTTTTAAGAAATGTATGTTCTTGCTATCGAATCAACTGGACGACATAAATCGTTTGCACAGGTGAAAATGATATATTGGTACAAAAATAAGGACAGCTGACAATAGAAAGGTTGAAGTCATCGAGTTTAATCATAAAGTTTAATTGTTAGTTTTTGATAAATGGTTTTTTGCTAGTAAAACTTCAAAGTTTAATGTAAAACAGGTGATTCAGATGTGTAAATGATAATGAGCTTAGTGCCGATAAAGAATTGATTTGGTGTGTTGAAAGTATATTTCTGTATTGAAATGAGCAAAACATGACAATTTCATTTCAAATCAAATAAAGTAAACATTTCATAAACAATGATTTTAAGACAAATATTTTATGTTAAGATTTGTCATATTTATTTCGTTTTTTTAATTGCTACCGGTAATATTGAATAACATAAAGAAATGTTTATTATATTTTTTACTCAACATTGAAAATATTTCAATGTTCTGATAATTTGCCATTTGTGATAACATAAATCTAATAGAATCGATCAATATCAGGTAAGTAAATTGATAGATAAACTTACCTGCAGTGCCTGAATAACCCAATACTGCAAGTTTGTATTTACTGCCTTCATCCCCAATGTAAAATGTGGAGTACTGAGCGAATGCTTTGTCACCATTAAATCTTTGTAGCTCGACCCGGAGTTCCTGGTCCTTGTTATTTGTCAGCTCAAAGATTGCGTCATTTCCTTAAAAGAATCTAAATTATTGTAAAATGGTATTTCTTGCTTATTCAATATAAATTTGATATATAAATGCTTGATGAAATGAGCATCAGAGATGGCTTTTAATAATATATTTCGAGACAATCAGCTGACAAACTGCTACATGTATTTGTCTTTGTATGTTGTCATCCTTCATACATTACATTTATTGAACACTTCCAACCTCTTCTCTCGACCTGCTTAAGCAAATTCAACTAATTTTGGCATAGAACATCTATTGATATAAAAGTATATAGACAGAATATGTACATTTCGATTTCCCTGTCGTCCTCATGCCTAACGATGGGGCTAGAACCATCAAAACTAAAGTAATGTTTAAAAATCCTCTTCTTCTCATGTTACCATCAATCAGTCAAATTGTTTGTATGACTGCAATAAGCATTGAATCCTCAAACAAAATAATGAGAACAGTGATACATGAATGCATGGGTCCAATGAACAGGAGTTCTTGTTTCAAGGTATTAGTGAAAATGTATTAATTCTATGAAAATCTTTTTTCCTGATTTTGGGTGTTTAACAGATAAACTGCATGCATAATTAAAAGGAGCAAAAGTTTGTCTTTTAAATTTTTGCAATTCATAGCCTTAGAGTAAGTGATTCGGGGTTATATATCACGAGTAAAGAAAAACATATTACAATGGATCGAATATAAAATTTTATGGCGCAAAAGATCTGCAATATTACGGAAGAGATTTCTATGCATTACTCAATGAGGATATTTTAAATTTGCTGTTTAATTCCTGATTTATATTTATCAAAGCTGACACGCTGTGGTTTCATAAATTTAAAGAACAATTTTATACCTTAAATTATACCTAAACTAAAATCTTACCAATCCAGTAGTTTGCTGATGGATCCCCAAATCCTTTTTCATATTCTGACCACGTCCGATAGAAATCTGTAGACCCGTCCTGTCTTCTTTGTATTGCCTTAAACAATTAAGAAGGTTATGTCTTAGTTACTTGCTTTTACATGAAGTAGCTTTTATTAACAGTCCCGAAAATGCGTATCAAACAAGAATATGTTACTTTTACATGTAACATACCGTCCAACCCCCTCCTTTTGTTGTCATGTCACAGTACACTTTCTTGTTTTGTTTTCCATCTGGATAAATTGTATATACACCATCCTTTCCTTTCCGATCTGGATTTTTCTTGAGTATGGCTGTACAGTCTCTGTACTTATTACCTGAAAAAGCAGTCGGATACACTGTATATTACATAAATATGTGATGCAAATTCTTACAAAAACTGTTTGAAAATAGGAGGAGGCTGATTTTTCAGGCTGTGAAATTATCAAGTACTAGTATTTGTCGTACAGGAAATCAATGATAACATTTTTACAAAAAAATTTTATAGACATTGGGAAAATAGTATAAACGTATTTTTCTATAATTGACGAAGTTGATATCAAAATACATTTGAAATAATCACTAATTACAAATTACTAACAAAACTCAAAATGGACCGTTTTTATATACACCTTTAGATATTTTCGTCACATTATATGTAGAGACGACATTCACTTTGAAGGAAACAGGATGTACCGTCTTAACATGGGATCCGGTTAGTTTCCAAAACCAGCGAGAACTTTGAAGGTGTTGATGAAGTTTTGCTGAATATTTACCAACAAACATTAAAAATTATTTTTTTTTTAAATCCATGAGTTATTTTTATGACATTTTGAAATCACACATTTTGTAGAGGAATTATTATAGGAATCTGAATCATTCAATCATAGTATGACAATTGTAGATAACATATTACCTTTGAATGACGGAGGAACTTCATCACCTTCTCCGTAAACCGATACAAGGATAACACACAAGATTATCTGGATTGCAGACTTCATACTGTACTGTATGCTGTACAACAATGAATTTACTTATATATAGGAAGTTACTAATGCAATCTCATCATTACTATGAAAAGTGATACCATTTTCATGCAGGAGAATTGATTCTAAAGTATAAGCATACATTTAAAAGTTACATATTTTAGTACATATATTTTAATTAATGAATTTTAAAGTGTCATGAAATGTTTTATTTTTGGTTTAAATAACATTTTCTTTACTTACAAAGCCCTTAAGACAATGTCGTTCACAGAACCTGATTTTATTATTTTTTTTACATAATATATTAGAGTAATTTAAATTGGAGAGAGAGAGAGAGAGAGAGAGAGACGAAGTATCAAAAATATATTTATAAGTTTATTTCATAAACAGAATTGAAGTATGTATCTTATTACATTGAAAAGTGGGCGTAGCATAACATATTGTTCTGATCGATAAAGCATTATTGTATGACCTCTGCTATGGAAAAATATCAATAAATCATTGTAAAACTGCATAGCAAAATATTTGATAGTTAGTGCAAAGAAAACATTTACATTAATTCATTTGGTTTTTTAACTCCATCTTATTTACGTTAATTTAATATTCTATTAGCATTGACATTAAATATTAGCAAAGCCAACTTCATCAGATAGAATTGTCATAACCTATGGATATCAACTAATATTCACTGTAAACTGAAAGATTGATTGATTGTATACTGTTTAACGTCCCTCTCCTGAATATTTCATTGATATAGAGACGTCACCATAGCAGGTGAAGGGCTGCAAATTTAGGCCTATGCTCGGCACTCAGGGTCATTGAGCAGGGAGGGATCTTTATTGTGCCACATCAGATGTGACACGGGGTCTCGGTTTATACGGTCTCATCCGAAGGACCGCCCCATTTAGTCGCCTTTTACGACAAGCAAGGGGGTACTGAGGATCTATTCAACCCGGATCCCCACGGGGCGTAAACTGAAAGAAGACGGGCGACCAAGTTGTGAACCAAGCATCTATAGAAAAATTCTTATTATAGAACGTACACAATTATGGCAAATAAAACTTATCATTAATTTTCTTATAAAACAATATTATCACAGATAATTCAATTTATGCCGCTATGAGAAATATACTATATTTTACACCTAAGGATAATTCTGCATATCCCTGCGCAGTCTGCAGGATATGCGCCCTTATCGCAGCGCAATTATCATAGAACCTTTCATTGCGAAATCGCACCTTATTTTCCAGACAGAGTTATCCAATCAAAATCCTTGATTTTGTTGCGCCATTTTTGTTAGCCTGGCAGTGCATTGAAGAAAAAAGAAATGTTTATGCAAAAAGGGACCTGTGTACATGTGGTCTAAGATCAATTATTGGTCAACTTCTTAGGGGAGAATCATCGGTGCCTGTAATGTATCAATTTTATGCCGTGGAAACTATCCTCGTATCGGGGAACCTATTTCGGTGGAGGCACAGATGGTGTTTTGGCAGTTGCTGTTCACTTCGACAACCCCCTATGAAGAATTTGAAACACGGGGACCGCTTTCGCCCATGCACTGGAGAAGTTCTAGGAATGCAGTGTTTGTGCATTCCCGTCATTTAAGGGCAGTATTGTTTTGGTCATTATAACAAAACAAATAATGTTTTAACGTTTACATATTTGGAGCAGCTTTTAAATCATTATTTTATTCATACGTCATTATGGTTAAGCTGCATGCCTTTATAAAATACAGGCTAACTGGCGGTGCAACAGGGCAAATCATTTTCATAATTTATATTTATTTACCATATGTACCTGTTACACTTCATGGGTTCTCCTTATGATTTGTCTTTCTGATGTGCAGTAAATACATATAATGGAAATAATAGTATTTATGTCGAAACTGTTTTCCATTTAATTATTTAACCTGTATTGTTTCCCCGATTATGATACCCCCTTTTCATGGAGAGAATTATCAGTTGTCTCGGCGAATGAAATCTCACTTGCGTACTTAATCTACATGCATTTACAGTCATTCACTCATTGTTCCATTTGAATATTCTGCAGCTGCATCAAAATTGTGAATTTTATATGACTGTTCGATTCTGCAATTTTATCCAACCTGTTTACATTACTGGAGTTAATAACTTGCCTGATCGTGGAACCTGTTTACGCATAATTTATGGTATCCTGGTTGGTTTAGCGAATTATTGTTTACACTTGAAATATTGGTTTGTTTACAAACACATGCACATGTTGAATCAATTCAGCAGATGAAACTTTCTCAGATGGTATAGGCCTATCTATGATAATTACTGAATTAGACATTTCTATACAGTGTGCCATTTATAATTGTTCCATCATTAGAACATTGGTTTTTTTTTTAACTTATGGGAAATATGTGTTGTGTCATTGTGATTTGAATGCATTTCAATTTTCTGCATTATTCAGTATGCAAATCTGAGAAAATAAAATAAACAGAGTGCAATAGATTATCTACACTAAATGTGTCAAAGGGGTTATCGCTCAATTAACCTGTCCGCTGATCTACACATGTTTGTATGTTTTTTTTTATGAATCTGTGTTCAAGGTCAACTGGGTCACCACGGGATGTCAGCTGCAGTATCGTGGATTGTACTCTGGCCTCACCAGGGGGTTCTCGGGGAGTCTCTCCTATCCTCTCTGATCCTGGCTTTGGATGGAGTCCACCTGCAGTAAACTTCATTCTCTGTCCAGCCTATGAGGAATGTTCTTTTGCTTGTGCATTTTATCATCTTTTCAAAGAAATAAGACCAGTACACTATTTTATGTTCTATATTAATAAATAGCCTTAATTAAATTATGCTCAGCTCAGAGCTATATAAAAAGTTGTGTACTGCTCCTTACAATACTTTGCATATCCAGTTAACAATTTAAGAATGTTTAACACAGTTTCTCTAATGATGCGAAGATATCAATGAAGTTGATAATCATTTTTGCAGCATAAGAAACAGGGAACATTTGGTAATTGCCATATATCTGAAGACATGTTAAGTTTATTTACTAGCTGCCTTACATATAATTCTTAAGGGGCATTACTATCCCTATAAGGAAGACTCGGCAATTTTAAAATGTATTTTTATGTTCAGCAAAATCCTTATTAGTGGGTTTTGCAACATTCAATATATTGTTTCTTTTTATGCTATAAGTAGAAATATTGGGAGAAAAATGGTTCAGAAAAAAAAATAAAATAAAATAAAAATAAAAGAAAATAAATAAATTAAAAAAATCTGAATCAGGGAAATGTTTTAATATTGCAATCAATGTCAATTATATTTTCAATATATTGTTTCACTTGTACAATGTGCAGTAGAAACTTTGGTAATGTTTTCTATATTTCTTTCAAAATATTCTAACAGTACTATTTTCAATAGTATTATAGTATCAAAAAAAAAACAAAAAAAAAGAAAAAGAATTTAGTATGAACATTAAGAATATGTTCAAGATACCTGTGAAAACATTCAATATATTGTTGCAATATTGGTGGAAACATTCAGTATAATTTCGATTAGTTTTGTTTTGTTTTTTATGAATGTTTAAGGTTCTGATGGAAACATTCAGTGTAATGAATAAAAGTTTTCCTGGAAATTAAGTATTTTATATCAAAACTTTGGGAACACATTCAGTTCAATGTACCATTGTTTTTGTGCAAACATTCAGTATAATGTTTTAGAGTTTTTGAAGATACATTCAGTATGCTTCATTGTCTTTGTGACAACATTCATTTAAATAATATTTCAAAGTTTTTGTCTTAAACATTCAGTATAATGTTTCAAAGTTTGTGTCAAAACGTTCATTATGATATTTCAAGTTTTGTGGAAACATTAAGTACAATGTTTCAAGTTTTATGGAAACATTCAGTATAATGTTCCAAGTTTTTTTTTGTGTAAGCATTTAGTTTAATGTTTCAAGTTTTTGTGGAAGCATTCAGTATCAAGTTTCAAAGTTGATGTTTAAGTTAAAACATTCAGTTTATTGTGTCAAGTTTGTTTTGGAAACATTCAGTAACATGCAGTATAATGTTTCGAGTTTTTGTGGAAATATTCAGCATAAGGTTTCTGATTTTTTGTGGAAAAATTCAGTATTTACAAATGTAATGTGTAAGCATTCAGTATAAAGTTTCAAGTTTGTTTTTGAAACATTTAATAGAATGTTTCAAAGTTTTTGTGAAAAAATATTCAGTATCATGTTTCATAGTCATGTATTTGTGTTTGTGGAAACATTCAGTACAATATGTCAAAGTTTATGTTTAAACAGTCAGTATAATGTTTAAATTCTGTTTAGGAAACATTCAGTACAATGTGTCAAAGTTTATGTTGAAACAGTTAGTATAATGAATGAATTCTGTTGGAAACATTCAGTATAATGTTTCAAGTTTTTATGGAAACATTCAGTGTAATGTTTCGAAGGTTTTTTGGAAACATTCAGTATAACGTTTCAAAGGTTTTTGTGGAAACATTCAGTATAAGGTTTCATGTCTTTGTTTAAACATTCAATATCATGTTTCAAAGTTTTGTGGAAGCATTCTGTATAATGTTTCAAGTTTTGATGGAAACATGCAGTTTGATGTTTCAAAGTATTTGTTGAAACATTAAATATAATGTTTCAAAGGTTTTGTGAAAACATTCAGTATAATGTTTCAAATGTTTTGTGGAAGCATTAAGTATAATGTTTCAAGTTTTGATGGAAACATGCAGTTTGATGTTTCAAAGTTTTGTGGAGACATTCAGTATAATGTTTCAAAGGTTTTGTGAAAACATTCAGTATAATGTTTCATAGTCAAGAAACCGCGACTGTGTCAGACGAGGAGAAAACGTGAAAATTAAAACCGTGAAATTAATCCCCTATACAGTATTCTGGACATGATGTCAGCTTCATAGTAAACTGTTGGAAAATGATGCCACCAAAGATTGAAACCCAAAGGGCAAGCTACACACTTAAAATGCTCAAGCTCCTCTTATGGATTCTATGTTGATATCTGTGTTGAATGGCAACTATCATTTTCTCCAACATGTACTGCCAAGGAACATCATATACAGTAAAACTCGGTTATAACGAAGTCCCTGGGATGAAGTTACTTCGCTATATCCGTAATTTGCAATAACCGTACAAGAAATTTACTAAATTTATACAGTTGGGGATCCAAATTGAATTCGCTATATCTGTGAATTCGCATTATCCGTGTTCATACTAAACGAGTTTCACTGTATAGAGTAGTTAGCACCTGTCATTCATTTAATGTGTAAAATAAGATTTGGCAATGTATTAGCTTCTTATGTAACATTAATTGTTCTATCATTAATTTTGTAAATCTGGTCATTAGTCCAGTAAAGTGTTTATCAAATATTTGTACATCCTCTATAGGCATCAACTCTGTATAACTCAGCTCAATTTTAATGTCTTCATAATCGGCTTTCTAATATCAATGAGTTCAGCATTGAAACTTGCCTGCATAGTCTTTGAGCTACATAAGATGACGGCTACTCATTTAAATTGTATGTTGAAATCTGCCCGCATAAACTTGAGTTAAGATACATAGTTCAGCAGAGAGCTGCTTATGTAAATTGTGCTTCAAAATATGCTTGCATAGTCTTGAGTTAAGATACATTAGTTCAGCGGATAGCTGCTCATGTGAATTGTGCTGCAAACTCTGCTTGCATAGTCTTGAGTTAAGTTGTATTTGTCTTTGTATGTTGTCATCCTTCATACATTACATTTATTGAACACTTCCAACCTCTTCTCTCGACCTGCTTAAGCAAATTCAACTAATTTTGGCATAGAACATCTATTGATATAAAAGTATATAGACAGAATATGTACATTTCGATTTCCCTGTCGTCCTCATGCCTAACGATGGGGCTAGAACCATCAAAACTAAAGTAATGTTTAAAAATCCTCTTCTTCTCATGTTACCATCAATCAGTCAAATTGTTTGTATGACTGCAATAAGCATTGAATCCTCAAACAAAATAATGAGAACAGTGATACATGAATGCATGGGTCCAATGAACAGGAGTTCTTGTTTCAAGGTATTAGTGAAAATGTATTAATTCTATGAAAATCTTTTTTCCTGATTTTGGGTGTTTAACAGATAAACTGCATGCATAATTAAAAGGAGCAAAAGTTTGTCTTTTAAATTTTTGCAATTCATAGCCTTAGAGTAAGTGATTCGGTGTTATATATCACGAGAAAAGAAAAACATATTACAATGGATCGAATATAAAATTTTATGGCGCAAAAGATCTGCAATATTACGGAAGAGATTTCTATGCATTACTCAATGAGGATATTTTAAATTTGTTGTTTAATTCCTGATTTATATTTATCAAAGCTGACACGCTGTGGTTTCATAAATTTAAAGAACAATTTTATACCTTAAATTATACCTAAACTAAAATCTTACCAATCCAGTAGTTTGCTGATGGATCCCCAAATCCTTTTTCATATTCTGACCACGTCCGATAGAAATCTGTAGACCCGTCCTGTCTTCTTTGTATTGCCTTAAACAATTAAGAAGGTTATGTCTTAGTTACTTGCTTTTACATGAAGTAGCTTTTATTAACAGTCCCGAAAATGCGTATCAAACAAGAATATGTTACTTTTACATGTAACATACCGTCCAACCCCCTCCTTTTGTTGTCATGTCACAGTACACTTTCTTGTTTTGTTTTCCATCTGGATAAATTGTATATACACCATCCTTTCCTTTCCGATCTGGATTTTTCTTGAGTATGGCTGTACAGTCTCTGTACTTATTACCTGAAAAAGCAGTCGGATACACTGTATATTACATAAATATGTGATGCAAATTCTTACAAAAACTGTTTGAAAATTTCTGTTGTATGTTGAAACAGGTATGTATTGCAATCCTGTCACCTTTAGAGAAAAAAAATTGTTTCCAGTGTAAAACATTTTTTGAAGATAATTTTTTTTTATGAGATATTTAGTGAAACATTTGGTACTTGTACACCCAGTGTATGAACACGTTTGGATTGATAGATTATCATTGTGTAATGCCGAGTCGGCAATATTTCAGCCATATTTTGGCGAAAAAAAAGATTTTAATTTACTAGATGTTAATACCTTATATTAATAACTTAATCCAGCTTGTATGCAGCTTGTATCCACATAAACGTATTGCTCTATATTTCAGAGACTGCTTTAATGCTATAAACAAGTTTTCTATAGTTTGGTTTCTGGTAATGTGTCAATGTTTATATGTTTTATGTATTTATTGTTAACAATACATTCCTATGAATTGTGAAATGAATTGTGAAATTAGTAATCGCACTCGAAGTCCAATAAAACAATATAATTTATGAGTAGAGCAAACACGGACCTCTGAAACATCAGAGGTGGGATCAGGTCTCATGCAGGAGTAAGCATCCCCTGTCGACCGGTCACACCCGCTGTGTGCTCCTTGTCTTAATAGGGTAAACGGGAAATTCCCTAGACAATTCAGTGGGAAAATATTGGCCTAACAATTCAAATAAACAATATATTATAGATGCAAACAACGTAATTCTATAGACCATAGAATTTTCAAAATGTTGACTTTAAATGGAAGTCTTAAAATCCTCTTATCATTACTTATTGTGCAATAGCATGCCTCTTTTAAGAAACTGTATGTTCTTGCTATCGAATCAACTGGACGACATAAATCGTTTGCACAGGTGAAAATGATATATTGGTACAAAAATAAGGACAGTTGACAATAGAAAGGTTGAAGTCATCGAGTTTAATCATAAAGTTTAATTGTTAGTTTTTGATAAATGGTTTTTTGCTAGTAAAACTTCAAAGTTTAATGTAAAACAGGTGATTCAGATGTGTAAATGATAATGAGCTTAGTGCCGATAAAGAATTGATTTGGTGTGTTGAAAGTATATTTCTGTATTGAAATGAGCGAAACATGACAATTTTATTTCAAATCAAATAAAGTAAACATTTCATAAACAATGATTTTAAGACAAATATTTTATGTTCAGATTTGTCATATTTATTTCGTTTTTTTAATTGCTACCGGTAATATTGAATAACATAAAGAAATGTTTATTATATTTTTTACTCAACATTGAAAATATTTCAATGTTCTGATAATTTGCCATTTGTGATAACATAAATCTAATAGAATCGATCAATATCAGGTAAGTAAATTGATAGATAAACTTACCTGCAGTGCCTGAATAACCCAATACAGCAAGTTTGTATTTACTGCCTTCATCCCCAATGTAAAATGTGGAGTACTGAGCGAATGCTTTGTCACCATTAAATCTTTGTAGCTCGACCCGGAGTTCCTGGTCCTTGTTATTTGTCAGCTCAAAGATTGCGTCATTTCCTTAAAAGAATCTAAATTATTGTAAAATGGTATTTCTTGCTTATTCAATATAAATTTGATATATAAATGCTTGATGAAATGAGCATCAGAGATGGCTTTTAATAATATATTTCGAGACAATCAGCTGACAAACTGCTACATGTATTTGTCTTTGTATGTTGTCATCCTTCATACATTACATTTATTGAACACTTCCAACCTCTTCTCTCGACCTGCTTAAGCAAATTCAACTAATTTGGCATAGAACATCTATTGATATAAAAGTATATAGACAGAATATGTACATTTCGATTTCCCTGTCGTCCTCATGCCTAACGATGGGGCTAGAACCATCAAAACTAAAGTAATGTTTAAAAATCCTCTTCTTCTCATGTTACCATCAATCAGTCAAATTGTTTGTATGACTGCAATAAGCATTGAATCCTCAAACAAAATAATGAGAACAGTGATACATGAATGCATGGGTCCAATGAACAGGAGTTCTTGTTTCAAGGTATTAGTGAAAATGTATTAATTCTATGAAAATCTTTTTTCCTGATTTTGGGTGTTTAACAGATAAACTGCATGCATAATTAAAAGGAGCAAAAGTTTGTCTTTTAAATTTTTGCAATTCATAGCCTTAGAGTAAGTGATTCGGGGTTATATATCACGAGTAAAGAAAAACATATTACAATGGATCGAATATAAAATTTTATGGCGCAAAAGATCTGCAATATTACGGAAGAGATTTCTATGCATTACTCAATGAGGATATTTTAAATTTGCTGTTTAATTCCTGATTTATATTTATCAAAGCTGACACGCTGTGGTTTCATAAATTTAAAGAGCAATTTTATACCTTATATTATACCTAAACTAAAATCTTACCAATCCAGTAGTTTGCTGATGGATCCCCAAATCCTTTTTCATATTCTGACCACGTCCGATAGAAATCTGTAGACCCGTCCTGTCTTCTTTGTATTGCCTTAAACAATTAAGAAGGTTATGTCTTAGTTACTTGCTTTTACATGAAGCAGCTTTTATTAACAGTCCCGAAAATGCGTATCAAACAAGAATATGTTACTTTTACATGTAACATACCGTCCAACCCCCTCCTTTTGTTGTCATGTCACAGTACACTTTCTTGTTTTGTTTTCCATCTGGATAAATTGTATATACACCATCCTTTCCTTTCCGATCTGGATTTTTCTTGAGTATGGCTGTACAGTCTCTGTACTTATTACCTGAAAAAGCAGTCGGATACACTGTATATTACATAAATATGTGATGCAAATTCTTACAAAAACTGTTTGAAAATAGGAGGAGGCTGATTTTTCAGGCTGTGAAATTATCAAGTACTAGTATTTGTCGTACAGGAAATCAATGATAACATTTTTACAAAAAAATTTTATAGACATTGGGAAAATAGTATAAACGTATTTTTCTATAATTGACGAAGTTGATATCAAAATACATTTGAAATAATCACTAATTACAAATTACTAACAAAACTCAAAATGGACCGTTTTTATATACACCTTTAGATATTTTCGTCACATTATATGTAGAGACGACATTCACTTTGAAGGAAACAGGATGTACCGTCTTAACATGGGATCCGGTTAGTTTCCAAAACCAGCGAGAACTTTGAAGGTGTTGATGAAGTTTTGCTGAATATTTACCAACAAACATTAAAAATTATTTTTTTTTTAAATCCATGAGTTATTTTTATGACATTTTGAAATCACACATTTTGTAGAGGAATTATTATAGGAATCTGAATCATTCAATCATAGTATGACAATTGTAGATAACATATTACCTTTGAATGACGGAGGAACTTCATCACCTTCTCCGTAAACCGATACAAGGATAACACACAAGATTATCTGGATTGCAGACTTCATACTGTACTGTATGCTGTACAACAATGAATTTACTTATATATAGGAAGTTACTAATGCAATCTCATCATTACTATGAAAAGTGATACCATTTTCATGCAGGAGAATTGATTCTAAAGTATAAGCATACATTTAAAAGTTACATATTTTAGTACATATATTTTAATTAATGAATTTTAAAGTGTCATGAAATGTTTTATTTTTGGTTTAAATAACATTTTCTTTACTTACAAAGCCCTTAAGACAATGTCGTTCACAGAACCTGATTTTATTATTTTTTTTACATAATATATTAGAGTAATTTAAATTGGAGAGAGAGAGAGAGAGAGAGAGAGACGAAGTATCAAAAATATATTTATAAGTTTATTTCATAAACAGAATTGAAGTATGTATCTTATTACATTGAAAAGTGGGCGTAGCATAACATATTGTTCTGATCGATAAAGCATTATTGTATGACCTCTGCTATGGAAAAATATCAATAAATCATTGTAAAACTGCATAGCAAAATATTTGATAGTTAGTGCAAAGAAAACATTTACATTAATTCATTTGGTTTTTTAACTCCATCTTATTTACGTTAATTTAATATTCTATTAGCATTGACATTAAATATTAGCAAAGCCAACTTCATCAGATAGAATTGTCATAACCTATGGATATCAACTAATATTCACTGTAAACTGAAAGATTGATTGATTGTATACTGTTTAACGTCCCTCTCCTGAATATTTCATTGATATAGAGACGTCACCATAGCAGGTGAAGGGCTGCAAATTTAGGCTATATATAGTGTTAATATAAGTCATAAGTAATTTTGCACTTCAGCAATACATAGTTAATTAAATGAAAATAAAATAATATTACCTAAAATATAAGGTAAGTTGAAGAAAATATCAAACTAATTATAAGCAATGTGCTTTGCTTTACACCACTTTTAATCATGCAGCATAGCCAATTTTACTACCATTCCAAACGTAAATTTTTATGCCCCCGTTATCAAAGATTCGGGATGTATGGTTTTTGCGCTCTGTTCGTCCATCTGTTCGTCCGTCTGTCTGACTGTTTGTTCGCCAAAAACTTTAATTTTACCCATACCTTTTGATTGGTTGGAGATTTAACTTTCATACTTAATATGTGCATTTCATGTGACAGGATCATTCCAACATATTAGACCCTTTGACCTTGGCATTGGAATTTGAATCACTTTTGCAGGAAATCTACCAAACTTACTTTTTCGCCCGCTTGGCGCAGTGGTTAGAGCGTTCGCTCTAGAATTGCAGAGTAAGGAGTGTATCCTTACGTTGCGGGTTCAAATCCCACTGTGAAACGTCCTTCGGATGAGACTGTATTACCGAGGTCTCGTGTTGCAGTATATAGGTTCTGGCACGAAAAGATCCCCCCTTCCTGCTCATCGCTGTAAATGCCGAGTATAGGACACAATTTGCAGATCTCCACCGGCAAGTGGTGGCGTCTCCATATGAGTGAAAACATCTTGAGAGAGACGTTAATCAGTATACAAATAAACTTTGGCTATACTTTCAAACAGTTGGCGATAGGGCTTTCAAACTTTATATGTGTATTCATTATGAAAAGACCTTTCCTTGGTACAAATATTATGGAACTTGTGATATTGACTTTAGATTTTATCTAATTTTTTTTAAAAAACTTAGCCATAACTCTTGAAGATTTTGTGCAAGGGATTCATTGTAGCACGTGTATGCTTCTTGTGTCATGACCCTTCGTTTGCATACAATTCTGACATTTTGAGCTTGGAGGTTGACTACTTTATGAAACACTTTAACCTTGGCAATAACTTGTGAACAGTTGTTGCTACGTTTTTTTTTTCTATTTTATGTGCGTGTATTCCTTGAAACAAGACCTTCCCCTGGGTACTATTAATTTTGACT
Source organism: Saccostrea glomerata (assembly GCA_003671525.1). NCBI lineage: Eukaryota > Metazoa > Mollusca > Bivalvia > Ostreida > Ostreidae > Saccostrea > Saccostrea glomerata. The sequence goes on from PRKT01000342.1 coordinate 413,748, forward strand.
TTGTAGTTTTACCCATGGTTAAAATCTTAAACTTTTGGTGCTTGATATTTCATTCTCCACAGGTATATTCATTGAGTAGTCATACATTTGATCTCTTTACCTTAGATTTTGATTTGCAGTTCAGAAACTTTAATCTTTCGACATAAGTGTCTCACAAACACATCTTGTTTTCAATTAAAGCTTCATTAATTCGTAACTTAATACTTTCATATTTTAATCTTAAACACAAGTTTCGAAACTAAATATAAAGTTTCTATCGTTTCTAGTTCAAAACAAATGAGCGCTGTTAAATAAAGTCGTGGGCATGCAGGAATTCGGTCGAACAAAAGATCCGTTTTCACTAATCTTTCATAGAGGAATTTTTGCAAGTGATATTTCATTTTTACTGTTTTCATGCTACAAATATCTAAAAAATTTGTTAATCTTGTAGGAAAAATTATCGTTTTTATATACTGAAAGAAAAAAAAACGCAGGGTAAACTTTTGAGGTGTATTAAATTTATTTTTTGTTATAATTTTTTTTAAATATTTCTTGAAAACACATATAAAATATAAAAGCCGTAGAAGCAACAGTTCAAAAATATTGGAGGTGAAAGTTTTTCAAAAGTAAGCAAACCTCCAAGCTCAAAACTGTTTCTATCCAAAGGAAAGTTATGACATCAGAAATATACTAGTACCTGTGAAATACGGAAGCCCTTGTACAAAATGTTCAAGAGTAATGACCAATGTAAAGTTTTTAATAAGTGCATGTGTCAAACTCTAAGGTCAATGTCAAAAGATCAAGAATATTTGTAGCAATAAAAGATCTTGTCATAATAAATGCACATGAGAAGTATTAAAATCCTACTAAAGTTCGGTAAATTATTGCAAAAGTGAATCAAATTAATATTCCAATGTCAAGATCAAGGGGTCAAATATATTGTTACTCGCCTTCAATTCCACCTTCAGTTTGTATCATTAATCTTGAACCTTTCACCAGTGAGTTTCCCTTTTAAAATCTTTAACTTTGGCAATATCTTTTAAACTTTTAATGCTAGGGATTTCAATTTTCAAGGGTATATACATATTAATGCAAGTCCTTTCTTTGTGTATCAACATGCCTGAACTGATCTCTTGACCTTCGAGTTTAACTTGAATTTGAGAAACTTTAACCTTTGCCATAAGCTGCCATATGGGGTGTTTCACAAACACAGCATGTTTTTAATTAAAGCATGGACAAAATAAATAACAAAGGTAGAAATGCAGCAAAGAGAATTTCATACAATTTTTTTTTTATCATTTTATGTGAAATTGCTAAAATTACTTTGTTTGGAGTTTTTGGAAAAAAATAAACAGGAAAAAACAATTAATTAAAAAACAATCAAGGAACTAAATAGAAAAAGATTTCTGGAACACATTGTCAAGCTTAAATAAGAGGATACTGTAAGCAACATAAATATTATACTGATACATAAAGGAAAAAAAAAGGAATCTACCACCCACAGTTCAGCTTACCTTGATCTTCCACTGTTAAATAACAAAATATATTACTACACCCGTCATGCAACCCTCCCCTAAAGACTTACCTAACCATGCCCAATGAGTATATATAAGCAGCATGCTATAATCATACTTCTGACTAAAAACTATATACACTGTACACTATCATGCCTAGTAGAAGTAGTAAATAGATATGTAATAGTTTATGCTGACTTCTAAGAAATTTGACTATCTAAAAAAAAACAAAGATAAATATTATCATTTACATGTTTACTTGAGACTATGACTTATATTTGTAAACTTAGACCAGTTTTTGTTATTTATGTACTACATCTGATAATGACTTCTCCTCTCCTGATCTCTACCCTACAATGTGACTACAATGTGACTACAATATGACTACAGCGGTTACGTACCGATTTCCTGACGTCCGACATGGTACGGCTCGTCACCAATATCGTCCAGGTGAGGACGACGACCTTCCTTTTCTGCCGCCTCCACTTCCTTCACGCTCTAAGAAAAAAAATTCACGGAAAAGATTAATATGATTAAATTCATTTGAACATTCCTTGTTTTATAAAATAAAAACATTTAATCTATTAATTTGCAAGCAGTGACCTTATAAAACTGTGTTATAATTGAATTTCCAGTTACTTCCCTTGTCTACTTACCTTCCCCTCCCCTCCTGCCACGCCCACTTCCTCGCCGAGTTCCACTGGTCGCCTTCTGGTGACAACAAAAAAATTACATCGTATCATTCATGTATATATTTTTCTAAATGTCTTATTTATCATGAAATGTTTGAGATGGCATTTTTCATTCCATTGATCCATGCTGAGGATCATCTACTGTGAGTGAATATGTTATATTAAACTTTCCATTTTCCTTTACATATTTAACTTCTGAAATTGAGCATGGTTAAAATGTTCACCTGTTCTCTGAGTTATTTAGTTTTCTCTGCTTTCTTTAACTTGGTAGCATATTTCTGAGCTTCCGGTAACCCAAGATGTTTTCAGTCATGGAAATACCCTTCATGTGCTGTTTAAAAAACAGTTAATTTTATAAAAAATAACGATAAAAATATACAATCATTTACATTTTAGAAAACAGCCACTAGAATGGTTTTTTTTTATTTTTACATGAGATAGGTTTCTGTTTTACAGAATTCATCAATCCTCTCTTTCCTATTTTACAACATTTATTTTGTTCTACTTGCATGTACCTCTCCAATACAACGTAGAATTCGAATAATTGTAAGCTGTGAACTTTCTCTCTGTATTCATTTGTTTCATTCTTTTAGGCAAATCTTATGATTAACAAATCAGGTATAAACAAGTATTACATGCTTTTGTTATTGTAACCTTTTTAAATCAATGTAATTAAAATTACCTTTTGTCATTTATGGTCTGTATTTTTACTGTGTTCTGTATGTGGTGGAATGCTTGTACATTGTAGATTTTGCTCAGTTCGATCTACTCTAATTTCGGCTAGTGTTTTATTAACAGAGATGGATAAAATTCTGAACATGTCCACTACTTTTTTTAAATTTGTTTGTCAAAAACATGTTGTAAAGTCTCGCTCATCTTGTCAAGATTACCTCGCAATAGCTTATCATTTTGAAGATTCAACATTGTGTGATTGAAGGTAGATTGAGAGCAATTCAACATGTCTATTTTCTTTTCAAGGACTTACAGTCGCCTGCAGCTGTTTTATTTTTCACTTTCCATAGTCAATTTCTGGTTTTCTTTCTGAAGAGCTATTTCTGTTTCATTGAACGATATCAATTGTGCCATTATAGGCCGATCTTTTTTCTCCATAACTTGTAATTTTTCCATTAACTTTTTAAGGCTCCATATTTCTGTTTTTTGAGATTTCTAATTTCCTCCATTAAAAAGTATTTGGTGTAATTAATGTTTAACCCAAACTCTAAATTTATCGTGTAAGTAGAGTGTTCTCTGCCTCGAGTCTCTGGTCTCCAAATCCTGTAGCTCTTTAATCACATCCCCAAGCTTTGTCTTTATAACCTGTCTAATATTTTTATTTTCTACCGCATCCATAACCAAATTCTGAATTCTTTGTACCACTGAGAAACGTACAAGACTCTTCTGATTAAGAATTTCACGTAAGACATTTGACGCTTTACCTGATGCGGTATTAGGTAAAAGACCGTTTTCTTCAAAGGTCCTGTTTTGAAGTAATGATAATTATCCGAAAGTAATGGTCGTGTGCGTGAAAATATAAAAAATATGAAAAATAAAGCTCCCATCTCTAGAGTTAACGTGTTTTCTCCAAGTGAAGAATTGATTTCCTCGGCAGGTTTGGATCACCCCTTATCTTATAGCAAACTAGACTTTGAAAAGTTATAATTCTAAGCGTGCTTAGAAAAAAATATAGTTGTATATTTTCTGAATTCTAAGTTTTGATTGGTTGATACAAATATATGTATTGGGATTAAGAGAAAATATCTCCTCCCACCCTTCTTTCTCTCGCCGATCACAAATTTCTGGTATTACATATGTAAACAGTCTATAATACAGCTTCCTCGTTTTCTCGAGTGAGGCGTTTGAGATCCGTCAGTTGTTTCATTTTATTCATATAATATTTGGTCCTGTAACTCACTTTGAAAAAAGAAAAAAAGATGCCATTCGAGAACAAAACATTCATTTAAATTATGCGAACTAAAAATACTAAATAAACCTGAAATCATATGGGGAAAAGGAAATTTAAGACTTGCTCAACTTACATATACACGTTCCTGAGGATTTATGCTTTCGAGTTATGAACAATTTCTATGTCCTTTTCAACTTTATGATTATCCAAAAATAGTTATTCTAACGCCGTATGTAAATATTGTAATGAAGTGGGTTTTGTGGGATTATAACTTTTGTAATAGGTATCTAATTTTTCATTTCCACCTTAATCACATGTTACTTCTCATCTCCTATTAAATCAATTAACATACCAAGTAATTTCATAGTAAGAGATTGTAATTTATACAAAGTTTTACGTCCTTTTAATGTATAACATATTATACATTAGAAAACAAAATTTTCTTTAGTTTTGTCTCTGCGTGGATATGAAACACTCTGTTCTATTCTTATTTGTGTTTTAACTCCCAGCCCCCCCCCCCCCCCCCCCCCCCC
>PRKT01000342.1:418380-438895 GCA_003671525.1 Saccostrea glomerata
CCCCCCCCCCCCCCCCCCCCCCAATCTTTTGGTCTTACTTAATGTAAATCCATGTATTTTTTTTTATAAATTGGTTAATATAAAAAAGATCTCGCTCGGCCTGTTTCCAAACTTTTTATAATGCTACTTTTTTTTATTTTTATAATCACTCGTCATGCACATATTTTGAAAACATTCTAAAGAGAGAAAAAATCACGTTTGAAAAAAAAGTTGGTTATACATCCAAAATGAAATGTCGCGTGTTTTGATCTTTTTAAACCATGTATAGAAGAAATAAGAAACTTACCAAGAACTCAAGGGACATAACGGTCCAAGTTTTAAAAAAAAAGATAAACCAATATAAGTAAATAAAAGAATTATTTAAGCTATTTATTTTCATAAGAGTGCACTTTTTAATCTAATATCAGCATTCCTGTGAGGATTGGATATGCATTTTGAAACTCTTTAGTTCTTGTGTGTGATCATCATCTGAGTCTGTTTTATTGCTTGTTATCTCTCTCCATTTTTCTTCATACCGGGTATTGATAACCAGACACTGCATACTGCACATTATTATTTTAGTGGTGACGGGAGCGTTGTATCACCAGGCTCCGTGATTATCTGTCGCAAAGTTAAATCGACAAAAAATGTAAGCTATTAAAACTGTGAAAAGGGCATAAAACACGACCCTTTGATATTGCAGAAGAGGGATCAGGTGATCTAAAACTGAGTCATTCTCTGTGTCTGATCATCATCACAGTCTGTTTTAATGCTTCATGTTTACTTTTCCAGTGATACCATGTCGGGTATTTGTCATTAGTAACAGCAGACTGTTGATATAGTCCATTAAGGTGTGAGTGGTGACAGTTGTTGTACCACCAGGCTCCGTGATATTGTTTAGCACAGTGACGGCTACTACTAGCGTCATTGTCTTGATCCTTAGTGGAGAATTTCCTTCCATTGTGATAATCCAAACTGTCACCTGTAACAGAATACTGATAGCATAAAAATTCATTGCTGATAAAAAAAAAAGTTATAAGGGTAAAAAAAAAATGCCATGAATAAGACTGCTGTGTAATTTATCTTTATTTACAGTAGCTCTGTCTAACGTTTTGGGATTAATCCAATACATGATAAAGCAATAATAGTTTTATTAATACCTAGACTGTTTAAATGTAGGAATTATAACTTTTTATGATTGTATTTAAAAGTCACAAGAGACAAATACCTGAACATATTGAGTTACATACGGGAATAACTTTATCTGAGCCTGATGATATGAGACTGAAAATGTTATTTAGCTTTTTAATGCAAGATAGCGACAAAACAGTTGATTAAAATTACTAAGCATATGACGTCAGAAAGGCCCAGTTGCTGTTCAATGCTACGCAATGTTTACAAACTGTCATGTCATTTTGCAGAAATATCATCATCATGACTGAAACCTTGTATAATAATACGATTTTTAAACAGGCTGGTATTTCTTTTTATAAGTTTCATCGCATATGTGCAAGATTTTTGGCATGTTTTATCAGTCAGTGATTATTCTCATCGTTTGACACTTCGACCGATTGAGAGAAAGGATAAAAGCGATCGAAAGATGAGAGAGTGGGAATTAATTCACTTTCATATGTAGGGCATTTATTTACAACATTGTTTTATCATTAAGAGTCCAACGTGGTCAATGATTCAATTTTTCTGGACAATATAGACCTAGTAAATGCGCTACCTATATGACACAGTACCAGGTAGGGCCCATAGCTTTTATGTTTTATTAAACGTGAAGTTAAACATGAAATTTGTATTGTGTTAATGTTTTATTCAATTAATTCAATTCTAATTATTTGACAGTGTTTATTTATTTTCACTTTTTCATGTACAGTACTCTAACCAACTCGAAATTTAACATTTTCCAGGATCGTTTTAACAACTAGGACAAGAACTAAACAACTTAAACTTGTATTTTATGCGTTAGCTAGTACAAGCGACTTTCAAAAAAAAGTCGTAGCCTACGAAAAAAAAAATCAATGTATATCATGGATTTTTAGGTAAAAATAAATCTATAAAATGCATAAAAATAAGTATTTAAAGAAAAGATAAGAAATTTTTTTCAGTTTAGTAAGGTTTAAAAATACATACACCGTATATTTACAAGTATTTTGACAGTCTTATGAGCAGTACTTATCAATGTGACGGTATTGTAAGAATCTCATTTGCTTTGAGCTTAAAATTAATTTCTTCTTATTACTACTCGTAATAATGTATTGTCTTTCTGTTCGAGAATACGATCATGTTTTTTCTACTGCTATTACAGTATTGATATTGCAGTAATATGTGTCTTTCAGATCAGAGAATACGAAACTTTAAACATGCTGGCATTTTAAGTTGTACACGCTTATCATGGACTTCAATACCACCGGTCCCCGTGTTTATTTTTGGAGTATACATGAGGAATATTCCCTGCATACATGTACTTGTTAAAATTTCCTTTTATATTTTTATAGGCTTAATCAAATATCTACTGTAAGTTGATATATGTTAATCTTTTTTTAAAACATCATTTTTTTTCTTTGATGCATTTCGCGATTTCCTAGATTTAAACTGAAAGGACATTTGATATTTTTTCTTCAAAAGACGATGAAATCCTCTTGAATTTGTATTGAATATGAAAATTGGTTTTAATTTGTTTCTGAAGTTTTGATTTATAGAGAATACGTAATCATATTGGAGAGTGAAGAGGTATTTGTTATGGGATATTTATAAGGCTCATCTTCCGAAGGAAGTTTTCAGTTGCCGTTATTTATTAACGACTTGTTCAACTGAAATGAAGGAACTACGAAATCATATAACTCAACTGAATACAGACACGTGTTTATATTCACAAAAATAAAATATAATTAACTTGATAAAATAGAGTAGATTTACATTATGTCCAATGGTCCTTTAGTCTCAGTGGGCCTTTGTGACGTCATGAAACCACAAAATCAAAAACGATAAGTAGGGTAAGAAAAGTAACAAGTGGAATACTTTTTATCTTTATTTCACAGCAGAACAAAGGCCAGAAAATATAACTACTCGTAGTTTAACATTTTTTCATATGTAGCTTTGGGATTAAAAAATGAAATTATGGTGTTAGGTATTGTTTCCTATGACCTTTAAGAAAACAATATTTGTGTCAAAATATTTCTAAGGTACACGCATTGTATGAATATGTGTATACAAAGTCTACTTCTGTAATGAAATGAATAATATTTAATGTATATAAGGACAATATACGAGGGTTGTTCAATAAATAATGTCCTCAGTGCTCAGAAAGAAGTAAAAGACCCTTTTAATGATTTAGTCTTCATGATTTAACTTATTAATCTCTTTTAATTCAAACACATGTCCGTAACATTTTTTATCCAATTTCTGATTGTTTTTAGAACTCATTTTTGGGTATGACCCTAAGTATACTGGAAAATGGCAGATCCAATGATTTCCTGGCCTTGTTTTCTTCTTCTGAAAGGTGTTTTTTCAAGTTTGGAAATAGAAACAAGTCAAAGGGTTAAAGATCTAGCGAATATTGTTGATGTGAAAAAACATTAACTTTCTGTTTATTCCGAAAACCCCTTTACTCTTCAGGGCATGCGGGTTTGGACGCTGTCGTGAAGAAATTCAATGTAGTGGATTCCTGATTATGGGTCCTTCCTCTAATAAACCGTTTGATTTTTTGGCAAAAAATTCTTTCTAGACTCCTCCAGATATTAAAATTTATTTCCTATCTAGCTTGTAACACGAGTTTTGATTAGTTACAAAGTGTACACCCGACTTGAGCCGGGGGAAGATAAAACGTGACGTCACATTGCATAGTTTTTCTAAAATCTAAAGCAAATAACATGACGTCACGATGCATTGTAGTACGTAGTAAATCTAATCGATATGTTGAGACACAGTAGATTGAATTTATGTTTACAAAGAATTTTTATGGATTTATGGGAAATCAATTCGTTATCCAGGTCCAATCAAGGGTGTACGGGGATTCACCCCGGGTTGTATTCCATACAGGCTTCGGCCTCAGGGTGTATGGAATAAAACCCAAGGTAAATCCCCGTACACCCTTGATTGAACCTGGATAACTAATAGTCTCTCCAAATACGAATTTGAAGAACAATACCAGCAATATTTAAGAAAATTGCATATTAATCTGTCTTTGTGCTCTTGCATATTTTTGCTCTTGTCAGACCATCGCCGTTTTTATCAAGTACATCTTATGGTAAATTTTGTTTTGATGGTTTTAAGTAATAGATTCATGTTCCAATATTTGTTTGAATATTAAACAAACGTGGATAACTACAATTACTGATATTTTAAAATAATTGTTAAGACTTTCGTACACGCTGTTGTTTTCACTCATTTTTCAAAATATAGGGTGACCTTTGAGTACCAAGCTTCCTTTTTTTTTTTACTGTCAAACGTTTCTTAAAAACAGTGTAAACTACTCCCTATATGATGTCTATCAAATTTGCTATGTGCCTTAAGGCCAATCATGCATCATCAAATATTATTTGTTAAAATTTGGAGAACAGTACATAAGTTGTTATAATTTTTGTTGGCAAGGAGTGTACCCATCTTTGATGCCCATTATAATATGTTTTACGGTGTGACCGTTGGGGCGAGCGCAGTTTATTTATTATCATAAACCTACATATGTACTGTCTATCATTCAAGAAAAAGAAAGCAAAAAGAATAAAACAAAACAATAAAAAGAAATCATTTCCCAAGCATCGGGATCGAGATTCCAAACTTCTCGGAAGTTTCCGACAAAATCGGAAATACCCGAACCGTTGAAGTGACGAAAGTTTTGTTGACTTAGGACGCAAACGCTAGTTTTATGGAAAAGAGATTGCATTAAATCGTTCTTTTCAAGTAAGTTGTTGCTATGTTTTAGCCACCATGTTGCTTTGCACCGCAACATGTTTTCCGAGTCTCACGGAAGCAACCGACATAACTTCGTCAAAATTCGTAAGTTTCCGGTGACGTCATTTGTATCATTTCCGAAGGGCAAGGTGAAGGCGGGTGTTGTGGCATGGGGGTATTTTTTTGAATAAGGTAAGGCAAAATCATTTCGTTGAGATTTCGGTAAGAAACAATGTTCATTTAATTTTTTTACTATTTTTGATTTATTCGCGCAAAGGACATTGGGTAGTGCAGGAATTCTGGGAATGTTGCACAGAGAAATTTGGCTGACGTATGTACAGATTTCAATCCGAATTTCCTCTGTTCATACACGTTAGTCTATTGAGCTCGCTTCGCGACGCTCGCTGCGCTAGGTATAATTTTTTATCATTGAAATCCACCTGCTCATTTGTCTATAAAACTGGCATTGGTTGCTGTAAATGTCACATATTTCAGTGAATACTTCTTTGTGAATTTTAACAAGTTTTACAGCAGCTTTAATGTAGCTTTTATTTTCACTCTATTTTATTGATTCTTTACCATTCATTTAATATGTTTTACGGTGTGACCGTTGGGGCGAGCGCAGTTGTACCATCAAAAACACTTGAGATCAGCCACTTCGAACGTCAAGCCGCACGAGATATCTCGACTAGTTGCGACGTCATACGACGTCACAAAGCTCGTCGGAGCTTACGGAGACAGCCGAGCGTCTGTTTGAAACTATAGAACTAGTGCAATTTTTGTCGAAAAACATTGCAGAGTTATTTCTTGTTTCTTTGAAAGATTTCTACAAACTGAAAGTCTGATATATGCTTTACGTTATTATTTATTTATTTATTCGGCAATATTCGCGCAAAGGACATTGGGTAGTGCAGGAATTCTGGGAATGTTGCACAGAGAAATTTGGCTGACGTATGTACAGATTTCAATCCGAATTTCCTCTTTTCTTACACGTTAGTTTATTGAGCTCGCTTCGCGACGCTCGCTGCGCTCGCTATAATGCAGTGTCTCGAATAGCCCTTCTTTCCCAGCTTCTTATGATGAAACTATTTGATGAGAAGTGGTCATATAAACTGTTATAAATTCAGAAAAGATTCAATAATGAGAGAAAGTCAAGTTTAATAGCATATGATATCTGTATTGTGTGTCATAAAGTTCATGACATTATTTATTGAACAGCCCTCGTAATGTTTCGTTTGATCTCAAATAAACAAAATAATTCTTGAAGTTTGATATAATTCAAGGCTTAGATTTGAATTCCTAATTAATTATTTTTTTTTTTTTTTGGTAATGATAAAAAATCAAATATTGACTAAAAATGTTAAACACCTATATTTCTTATCATTTAAAATTTTTCAATTTAACTATAACTCGATAATTATGATAAGATACACTTTACTTATGTAGCAGTGTGAGTTTTGTAAAATCAGATATATCATAAAGGCATATACCTGCTGTTCCTGAATACCCCGATACAGTGAGTTTGTATTTACTGTCTTCATCTTCGACGTAAAATGTAGAATAATGACCGTATGCTTCCTCACCATTAAATCTTTGTAGCTCAACCCGGAGTTCCTGGTCCTTGTTCTTTGTCAACTCATAGATTGCGTCATTTCCTTTGTTAAAGAAAACCAGTGCATTTTTATATTCTTGCATTGTAAAGTGTAGCCTGTTTACAAAAATACTATCTTCTTAATAAAAAAATCTCTCAAATTTTAAATAAGTGTTTAAATAGAACACTTCTATGCTAAACAGAATTACAAAATGAAAAAAAATACTCTTTTGTTCATGCCTTTATTTATTTATTCATTTATTATTAAAATCCATCCATTTTTATTTCAGTTTAACAAAATAATTAATGCGTCATCTTCGTGTGCTAGCAAGATTAAAAGATTTGGAAACATGCAAATTCTAATTTGAACGCTCAATTTCATAACGTAAAATTAAAAGTAAAATCAAAAGTGAGAATAGAAAAACGGGAATTTCAAGACTATGTTAAGGTGTATGAATGAATTTGATTTGGAAATTTTACATGTGTAAATCTAATTCTAAAGCTAAAAATTTCAGTATAAGAATGAAGTTAATATTGTTTCGTATTCACTAAACGGAAAACGCTACCCAATGCAAAAAAATGGAGAATTTTAATTCATGATTTTAAAATATTGATGGAACAAGGATCTGCATTCAAAAGCACACTTAGAGCGCAAATGATCTGCTAGTAGGACAAGCTAATTATGCATCGAACACTCTGGTACTCGGCGATCTAATATTATCAAATTGAAGCTTACAATGTATCATGTGATTAAAATGTGAGTTGTGAAAAACTTTAAGCTATTTTTTGTAAAAATATCTTTATAAAACGATATTTCAGATTTTTCCAGAATAACATTGAATTGGACAATATCCACCACGAATCACACAAACGATACATATATCATGTACCGAAAAATACCCTATAAGTGTATGAAAGTGGCCTTATAATACAAAATTTACGCATGTAAGATGTAATGAGAGAAAATATTTTTGTGTTTCTCTCTGTTTTAATTTTATTGACTATACAAATCCACAAATATGGGGAGATTTTTATTGCATGACATCACATTAGACAAACCTTGAATTGGTCCGAAATGTAGCAACTTACGCCTCTGTGTTGGGGTTATCAAAGATCTCTAAGAGAGTCTAATTTTATCGATACACTGAATTTTCAGCGAAATTATTAGTTATTTTTTCTTTGAATTACTGTTTAATCAGCTGTCAGTAAGGTATTATACTATAATTCTGTGTGAAGAAGAAATCACAGCGAATTACAATATAGCGGTAAAGTTTTTAATAGCTTGCTGGATAGCTCACCAGAGTATTTAAAATTGAACACGATTCAAAGTTTATGTCTCTTTGATTTTTTGATATCATCAAACATTTGATAATAGTCCTTGCTTATATTCTGACACTATATACATAGACATAGACAGGTTATAATATAAATGTTACATGAATAATCTTACCGATCCAGTAGTTTTAGAGGGGTCCCCAAATCCTTGTTTGTATTCTGACCACGTCCTGTAAAAATCTGTAGACCCGTCCTGTCTTCTTTGTAGAACCTGAAAATTTTTCAAAGGTTGTATCTTAGATTTGCTTTCACATGAAATATATTTTGGTTTCAGTAAGAAATCTATGCATGCTTTTACAGATTAGTTTCTTTACAGTTCTACAGAAAATAGATTTTGTCTGTGGAATACTAGTACGTGACTAATTATCTCACCGTCCATCCTCCTCCTTCTGTTGTCATATCACAGTACACAAACTTTGGCATGGAGGCTATAGTTATTTCAAAAACCCCATCAGTTCCTTGTAGAGTTGGAAATTTCCGTAAAATATCCAAGCAATTGCTGTAGTTGCCTGTATTGTCTGATTAAGAAAACACACAATGCATAGCAACATCAAACAACATATTATGACGTTAAAAAGAATAATTAAGCTGAATGGCAACGTCATGCCATTAAATTGCGCTATATATGAGGGTTGTCCGGTAAAATCGTGGACAAAGCCTTTTTTTCTAAGAAAATAATGGACGCACTAAGCTAAAATTTTCAGCAAATGTTTGTTTATTCTGAGGATTTATTTGTTTTGACAATATTTCTCACTATTATTATGCTAAATAGTTAATTTTATATTTGATGGTCTACAGTGACGGCATCTTTCGTTATTACCATAGTAGTTTGTCCGTGTCTTTTGCCTACACGGGGACTCAATCAAAAATGATTACGTTAAGAAAAATTGTATATTAAAGATCAGAAATTAAATTTCATATTTTTATACCCCCGCTTGAAAAGCGGAAGGATATATTAAACGTAATCGGTGCGTCTGTCCGTACATCTGTTACCTTTTTCGGTACCTATCTCTTATCCGCAACGCCTCTCATACCACTGAATGAAATTTGATGAGACTTTTAATAAATATTTATTACGTATTGCCATTGTGCACCTTTATATTCCTTTTTGTTCCGACCCATATTTTTGGTTTTCCATAGCAAAACATGGACAATGCCATTATATTCATATGGGATGCGAGAGTATCATTCCATGCGCTCATTGCTCACAGTACCTCTAGTTTTCTTCTGTATTCAATCAAAGTCTTTTAAAGTGTCAGCATTACAGCGAGTCATACTGTGCGCCAAAACGTCATAAAACGTCGCCATTATTCGTGTGTTCCATTTATCATTTTCCCCAATTTGAAAATGTTCGGGAAACTGCCAAAAATGAAGCAAATGCCATGAAACTTAAAAAAAAAGAAAGAGTAGATATAAAAAAAAAATACTCGTCTATAACTTGTCCGTGGGCCATAGGACAGTACCCTGTGCGCACTCGAGCGTAATAGAATCTATGTTTTTGTCTATATTTATACCTCCATTTGAAAAAAGGAAAGGTATATAGTAATCGCTATGTCTGTCCGTCTGTTACGCTTTTTGGACCCATCTCTTATCCGCAACTCCTCTCATACCACTCAACGCAATTTTTTGAGATTTTCACAAAATCTTCATTACATATTGCCATTGAGCATCTTCTATTTTACTTTTTGATCCGACATATATTCTGGGTTTACCAAAGCAAAACATGGCCACTTCCATTATATTCATATGAGAGGCAGGGGTATCATTTAGTGAGCTCAGTGCTTAAAGTACCTCTAGTTTATTTGAAAAGAATAGAATGCACTGAAATAATATAAATATGGCGATAATCTATGTTTCACAACCGTAAACTATACTTAACACCGAAAACTATCATTTGTAATTGCAAAACATAGATTATCTGATGTATACAGTTTCACGATTTGTAAACTATAGTTTACAAAAGGTTAACTTTAGTTAACGATCTGATAAATATAGTTTCACGATTTGTGAAATTATGATTAACAACTCTTAACTATAGTTTACGATTGTAAACTAAAGTTTACTAACGTGAATCTATGTTTATCAACAAAATCTATTGTTAACGCTTATTACAGACAGATAAACGTAGATTAGCATTCGTAAACTATAGTTAACAACCTTTAACTATAGTTTACAGATGAAAACTATACTTAACGAATCGTTAACTATAGTTTACGGTTTGTAAATTATAGTTTACAGTCGATAAACCTAGTTTATCAATTGTGAAACTAGGTTTACCTCTTCTTTTTTTTTATTACGCGTGCCATATATATATATATATATATATATATATATATATATATATATATATATATATATATATATATATATATATATATATATATATATATATATATATATATTAGGGATGTCAACGAGTACCCGGTTAACGTCCGAGTATCGAATACTAAAAACGGTACTCTGTTACTCGGATGTATATTTTTTAAATATTTAAAAGCTTATTTATTAATGCATTAAAACATCGGTTTGATTGCACTTGTACATAGGGTAATTAGGGTTTCCTGCGCCTCTAAATGACCGTTATCGCCTGTAGCAGTGTTTATACAATAATTTCCGTGACCAAGCACCTGCTACCTACATGGCTTTTCTCACCTTCGGCTGTCTTCTATTCTTATGTTTAGTTTGCTCTAATTATTTGTTTTCATTGAATATTCTTTAAGGTCTATTATGTTTAAATACTGTAGAAGTACTTTTATCCGCGTGGTATTAATTTACGCTATGTACGCGGTCACAAAATTTCCGCGGAAATTAGTCCCATCGAACTTAATATAAATATAAGGCATATAAAGAGAGTCTAAAGATATCCGCGTATTTTCTACCAGCGGATTAAACAGAAATAGAGATTCCGCGGAATTATGTATCCGTGGAAAAAAGTACGTCTACAGTAAATTAGATAATTTTGTCTTCCAGAAGCCGTAAATTCTTGAAGAAAGAGACGGGCGATATTGTACGTGCGATTGTTGATATGGATGCGTTTGGTTACGTGTCAATTAATGCAAATTGTCGAATGCAAAGGCTTCAAAAATCTTATGTCCATCGTTGCACCAAACTACAACATACCATATCTTGTAATTTTCTGAAATCTAGGATCGAAAAGTGTACGAAGATCGTAAATCCGCTCTGTCATCAAGTTGATACTGTACAAGTAGCTCTGACAACTTATCACGGACGTCAAACGCATCAAAGAGTTACATTACAATTAGAGAACAGATTAATTTTTTTTATCAAAACCACTGTGAACCATTAATGATTTCATTTCTCGTATTTATAAGATAAATAAATTGAACTAAATAGAAATATTAGATTTAACTCCGTCGGGCACAAAGTGGTCATAATTGATACAACACATTTACAGGTAAACCTTCCATCAGACCATGTGGTAGAGTTTACAATTTTTTGTACAGTTATCAATTAACTTGTTCATATTTATTTACACTTTTACCGAGTACCCGGGTACTCGATCGGAAAAACGTCCGAGTAACCGAGTATTAAAAATTGACCGATTTGACATCCCTAATATATATATATATATATATATATATATATATATATATATATATATATATATATATATATATATATATATATATATATATATATATATATATATATATACATATATATATATGATAAATAAGCATTTGCTGAAAACTGTGCATTTATTATATTTAAAGAAAACGTTTTGTTCACGGTTTTACTGGACTACTCTCTTACGTACATACACATAATGTTTTATGTAGCGTACTTACCAGGTACCTTAGAAATCTCTGTCCATTGTAAACTTGATTTATTCAGAACCCCAAGAGCGGTTTCCAGTGTTTTAGCCAGAAGATAGACATCATTTTTTGCTTTGAATTCCTGTTGTAAAGTCTCATTCATCTTATTCAGTTCTCTTTTAATTATTTCATTCTCTGCTTCCATTCCCTTTTCCTTTCTTTCCAAACTGTGTATCCTCTGTACCATAGAAAAGCGTGCCAATGACTCCGGTTTTAGAATTTCTTGTAACATATTTGGTACTTTACCTGTTACAGTACTAAGCAACATGTCATTCTTATCTGAGGTATTGTTTTGAAGCAAAGATGTCTGCCCATAAGATTTGTAAATAAACATCAAAAATACAAAACATAGTAAAATAACGGCTCCCATGTCTATAGCAATCACCTTTCCTTCCAATGAAAAGCTGTTTTATTCGGTATATTACGATAACCGCTCATTTTAAAGCACTAGGCATTGGGGCATTGCGCATGTTTTACAGCAATCAAGGTGTTTTTTTCCGAAAGCTGAATTTTTGATTAGTTGTTTGAAGTTTTATTAGCATATGTAAGATGGTATTTTCCAAATGATGTTATCTTGGAAACTTTCTGGATTTTTCTGAGGGATAAATTTAGTTTAGTCTAAAAATCAATGAGTACAGGCATTATCTGTTATACATCTGATTTTTCAGACATCCACGGGTTTTACTAATCACTGAGGAGTATATGATCTGTAGTTAGGTCAGAAAGTGAAAGGTCAAGGAGGCAGCAAACTAGACACTGGCTCCCATTCAGGATAAATGACCACTGTGATTTGGTACTCCTTGAAGAGAAGAGGACCTGTATAGATTTTAAGACCTTCATCAACTGCATACGGAGTTGATTCAGTTGGTTCAATGCTCAAGAGCTTGTTGACATATGAATAATTTATTAAATGAGGTAAATTATTAACAAACAAGTTGATGAAACCAGAATATAAGCAGTCTTGTATGTTCTAATGTCCATACAATGATCATGTCAGCTTATATAGTAATTTGTTATACTGGTGAGATCAACTAATGTTTTGTACAAATTAACAATGAATTTTTCAGTGAGGCACTGTGTAAGAGTGATCTTTTCTTTTTCTGATGTTTCTTTTTATTATCTGTCGTCATTTATACATGAAATATATGGAGATAATGAGCAGTTTAGAAATGATAAGTCCATCCATCAAACCTTGTATTTGTGTTACTTTAATATGGATATGATTATCGTTGAGTCAAATGCTGATTGATGTTTTTCATACTAATTGTTAGTCCATTATTAATGCACTGAATTGACTATTTTTTCCCGTTATTTCCCGATCATGACAAGGAGCACACGGCGGGTTTTTCAAAAACACATATTGGTTTTTCAAATATAGTTTCAATAATTAGCAGCAAAACTTTTACATTTCTTAATCTAAAATACAAGTTTTGTAACTAAATATGAACTTCACATCGCTTCCAACTCCAAAGAAATGTGAGATGTTAAATTCAGTTGCGGCTGGAATTCGGTCAAACAAAGATCTACTTTCTCTAATCTTTCAGGGAGAGGGGCCTGTGTAAATAATATTTTATTTCAACTGTTTTCTTCCTGTCTTCAACAAATACATCTCAAATATTTGTTTTATCATATTGGATGTAAAAATCAAAACACAGTTAAAACTGTGATAGTTTGTACTTGAGAATTCAAATCGGTGCTTTTTTTACTAAAATTTGGTTTAATGCATGCACGGAGACCTCAAGAGGGAGCAGAAATAGGACGTTTTCCTGAATTGCGTAAATTTGGGTGGAATTTCGTCAAATTTTAGATACTTTTCACCTCGGAAAAAATAGATCACAAGCTTGGCATGCCTATATAAAGTTGTTTCATACAAGATGCATCTGATACTAGTGTATGAAATATACGAATCAGGTAGGTAGAAACTTGTGCTCTATGGTGTTATTTTTAAGATAATGTGCTGCAAAATTCATAAAAATTTGCAAAAAAATGAAAAAGTTCGGAAAATGGAAATTTCATAACTTAGAACCAATGCTCATTTTGTGGCTGGGATGATAAGTGTTTCAATTTATAAATTACATGTTATATCAATCTAAAAGACACCCCAAACCATGATTCAAAATGGGGTCCTATTTAGTCCTTTAGAGATTGTAAGGTTGAAAATCTTAAGTTTTTATGTTGGATTTTAAAATATTGTTTTGTTTCAAATTTTGGTAAAGTTTCTCGGAAATTTTTATTATCTACGTCTGGTTTAAACCACTTTTATGCTGCATTTCCCTAACTCCTTCTGTTGATATTTTAATGAAGAGTGAAGAATTGGAAGAACACTATGTAAATCATTTGATTTTATTTTTATTAATCTAACACATTTATCATCCTACCAGTGTTTACCAGACATTAGTATTTGTTCGGGTTAGTTTTGGTCAATGTTCATACTTTGGTGTCGTAGATAGTGTCCGTGTTTCATATTTCAGCAATACATTGTTAATAGACATTTAAATAAGATATAGGGTAAAATAAAGAAAATAGTTAATCATGATCTTTTTGTTTTGCATCTTTAAATTTTTGAAAACCAAATCTTACTACTACTACAAACTTTTATGCCCTGTCTGTCAGTCTGTCTGTCTGCAAGAACGAAAATAATGTCCATTACTTTTAATTAGTTGAGGATTTGGCTTTTGTGTCTCGAGTGTGCACAAGACATTTCTTTGGGTGCCGACATATTTGACTTTTTAACTTTGACATTTGAATTGTACACACTTTAAAAAAAATTCCAAACTTTACCCTCGTCATTCTTTGAAACCTATCCTTTGTAATTCTGAAATTCTTGTTTTACAAAAATGTTGCTGATTTTAGTAAAGTTTTATGATTTCAAATTCTCCAGTGTTTTAGTATCCATACATCATGCACTTGTCATAACGTATTGGGACACATTCCGCTCTTACATATTGAGACTAAAACATGAAGATTTTGTCTACATATACTAAGTATTAAGCCATTTATATTTGTTATTCAGATTCATTGAATCTGAGACTATTATGGATTTGATACCTAAAAAAGCTAATGTTTGTTGTGTGTTACAGAGGAGAGGAATGTACCCAGCCCCTGCGGGAGAATCAGAAATCCTGGGTCTAGAGGCCGTGGGGGTCATTGAGAAGCTGGGACCGGGGTGTGTCAAGTCCTGGAAGATGGGGGACAGAGTCATGGCTCTTCTCCCAGGTGTGTAGCTGGACAAGATAATTAATTATTCCAAACTTTTACTGAAATCATTTAGGTAGCTATTTGTATTTTTGAAAGCTTTATCCCAAATGTCATATTTGCCAAAATATAGCTCTGGAATAAAAACAAGTACCGGTACAAAGTACATCATATACTCATGCTTAAACATCAACGTACTTCATTCACATGTTGTAAATCTTAAAATGATAATTATCCCTTTATATAATAATTCAGGTCAAAAGGTCTGAAGTCACATGTCAATTGCTGTTCAGCCAGTATTATTAAATCTTATTATTTAGGGGGAGGAAATGCAGAATATGTAGCCAGTAGGGAGGAGTTGTTAATGCCTGTCCCTGACAACATGAAGTTTACACAAGCAGCTGCCATTCCTGAAGTGTGGCTTACAGCATTCCAGCTCCTGTTTACCGTAGGTAGGTCTGGTTGTATTATCAATTTCAGTTAAGTGTGCAGTTTTGCATTACGTCATAACTTATGATGACAGCTGCACTCAAAGTAAATAGTACACGCCTCCTAACCGAAAGTTTTATGACTGGAAGTTTCTTCTAATCCCTAATTAGTTGCTCGTGCAACAGACTATTTCCATGTCAATGCTGATAATATGAGTTGACCAATCACACAGTGGGGGCGTAAATTGTTTACAGTAGATGAATCTGTTGAAAAAAGTTGTGAGGTAATGCATAACGGGCATTAACGGCACACTTATCTGACATCACCTAAAAAGCTGATCCCTGATGTTGTTAAGTCTTGTATCATACAACATTGGCCTCTGCACTTATCCACTGTATGTAAGTCTTGACAGCTTTCCATCTCCTATTCACTGTTCTATGTCTGACTCTGAGTATTCCAGCTCCTGTTCATTGCTCACTAGTAGAAACCTGGCTTAGGAGAAACACTGAATATATCTATTTGCAGGTAAACTGAAGAAGAACGACACTGTCCTGATCCATGCGGGGGGTAGTGGGGTAGGCACAGCAGCTGTTCAGCTCTGTCGTAGGTTCGGGGCTCGAGCCCTAGTGGTGGCTGGCTCACAGGAGAAGATTGACTTCGCCAAATCCCTGGGGGCAGAGGACGGATTTAATTATAAGGAGACAGAGTTTGAACCGAAGGTTTTGGAGCACACTCAAGGTACACGTGGCAGTTATTTATCTCTTCGTCACATAATTTGTTTTCAAAAATATCCTTCTTTGATCTCCTTCATTTCCCCAACTTTTTGTGTGATACTTCAACTTTAACAGATTCATAGTTTTTGATTTTAAATTACTGTTGAGATGAATTTGAGAAATTCGTTCATTGGATAATAGTGTGATTATGTAGATGTTGTACAAGTACAATATATGTATATTTATCTGTTTCTAAAAGATGGAAGAAACTATAATTATTTGCTGATTACAGGGAAGGGAGTGGACTTAATCTTGGACTGTATAGGAGGGTCCTTCTTCAATCAGAACATCAATGCCATAGCAACAGAGGGAACCTGGGTTGTGTACGGATTGATGGGTAAAGGGAATTTCTTGTGTCAAAGACTCCTCACATTATCCTGAATATGAATGTAGAGCTCATGATACTTAGGTATAAAATATGAATAAATTTTAGCTTGCAAATCTCAGTAAACATAGAGGTCTAGGTCCATATTCCCACACATTTCAGTAGTTACATAAGTATCATACAACCTACACATGCCTGAAGCAGTACCAAATAGCTTATATGCACATATTGACAGAAACAGAAGGAGACATTTGTATTAATTCATCATGTACATGTATTTATTTTACTAAGTTCAATACAAAGACAAATGCGATTCAGTCTC
Organism: Saccostrea glomerata; assembly: GCA_003671525.1. Lineage (NCBI taxonomy): Eukaryota > Metazoa > Mollusca > Bivalvia > Ostreida > Ostreidae > Saccostrea > Saccostrea glomerata. Next base: position 435,065 of record PRKT01000342.1, read on the forward strand.
ACAGACATTCTTATTTTATGTTGGAGAAATGAGGTTTCTCACAGACATTCATTTGTAGAGTTAAAGAAATGAGCTTAAAATAGGCAAGTATGAGCTTGTCTACAGAAACTCAAATTAAAGTGGGCTAATATAAACTTTCCCACTGACTCTCATTTGTGAAGCATGCAAATGGAGTTATTATCTTGAACTGTAACATAAAAGTGAACAGTTCAAATTACTCAAGGACTGGTATAATTATTTTATTATTATGAGAAAAATTATCTGAATTTTCTGAAAGATAAGGTTATGAAAGCTGTTTTGTTTATTTAGGGGGCAGCACAGTTAGTACTGGTGATCATTTAGCCAAAATTTTACGAAAAAGGATAACAATAGTTGGCTCAACATTGAGAGCCAGATCTGTAGAGGTGAGATATGTTTTACAAGTGTTTGTGAGATACAGCTTTATAATTCTTTAATTTTCATTATATAAAAATACATTTAAAAAAAAAATACAAGTATTTGGGAAATAACTTGGTCTCGGTTTTTCTAGTACAAGGAGTCACTGATATCGGATTTTACACACCGTGCCCTACCCCACTTCAGTGACGGAGAACTCCGTCCTATTGTACACACCATACTAACATTGGACAGCATTAAGGAGGCTCACCAGCTAATGGAGTCTAACGTAACCACGGGAAAAATAGTTATACAAGTCAGGGAGGAATCAGCCAAGGAGGAGCTCTAGCTAGTCTCTTATAGATATTGATCTGTAGTTATCACATTTTTATTTAATTTTTGTAGTTATATTTTATGATTAAACAAAGAATTGTTTATTAAAGTTGTATTTTACACACTCACACAAGGATTATATCTGTTTGAAAATGTATAAAATAATCCTTTATTTAGTGGAAGTACAGTGGACCTTCAGATATATCCGAACACCAGATATCCGGATGCTTCAGTATCCGGAAGAGTTTTCATCAGAACAGAATTTTTTAATGTTATTGTATGTTGTTTAAATGGTAATTCAGATATCCAGACGCTTCACATATCCAGACAAATTGACAAGGAACAAAAGCGTCCGGATAAATGAGGCTCCACTGTAATCCTTTTATTACTGGATTTGAACAAGATGAATGGGGAGCATAATGAGGAAGAATGTAGAGCTCCAGATAAGGTGTGTATCAACTATTTGCAGAAATACGCATTAAATTTTACAAAATAAGCATTGAAAATTAAAATAGGGCGTACAAATATGCATTAGCAATTGAGATAAGCATTACACCACAAAAGTACTGCGTACATTAGGTTGAAAAATACAAGTACGACCTACTTATTGATATGAATTGAGGTTAACTCAGTATTTGATTTTTCTCAAAACGAAGTACAGATGTAAAAGCCTTTTAGTGACCAGGAATTTTCTGGAAATGGCGAAGAAGATCTCCATTTCGGGAGGAAGAATAAGAGATTTAGATTAAAATCAATTTCTTTACATAGATTGACTATGCACTAGGTATAACTTTTTTATCTGTTCATAGCCAATTTTTCATTTCTCTCAACTTGCCATATTAACGAAGATTCTTTTCTCTCAGTTTACTCTTGATGCAATATCATCTTAAATGGAGGAAAAGTTTTCTGTGTCTCTGACTCCGTGGTATCTTGACCTACTGTATAATCTTCCTTGTCAAAAATGAATGCTTCCCAATTTTAGCAAAAAGTCTTGTTGGTATTTTCAAAATTAAATTAAATAAATGCAGGAACTGACTTTTGTGGTTTTTTCCCTCTTGAAAAATGCTATGTTTCAATTACAAGCTCAAAATCAAGGTCAAAACATTTATATACAAGAAAACATTGATGTAACCATCAATTGTCGCCCGGGAAAAACATAAAGTAAACAATGAAAATCACTCTCTACCATCGGCTCATACATTCACATTCTCTACCATCGGCTCATACATTCACATTCCACCCCTACTAATGTGTTCGGAACCTTTCATTTTTCGGTGTTCTTCACATTATAAAACCCGATGAGTTAAGAGTAGCTCTGACAGTGGCTCTGGCGAGAGCTAGCGAGACTTCAGCGAGATAGGGTAAATTATTCACGGAAATGTGGCTAGGAAGTGACTAGCACGTGAAGACATGGTAAACAGAAAAGTTATGTTGTGTTTTAGTTTTCACCACCCTATAATATCATTCTGTAGAAATGTACTTCAATCAATATTTCCTGAATCATTCAAGTTTAAATTATTTGATTCTCTATGATACAATTTTCTGCTGTCATGGCTTTCTTTTTGGACAAATATTTTGCATGGGAACCGGGACTATATTTTTGGCGTCAAATTAGAAAATGAGGCACCAATGTGACTTTAACTGACAAATCAGATGAATGAGAATTGCATTATGGGTTACTATACGAATACTACAGGAATTTTACGCTTGATAAATTCCTTTATTGTGCTATCGGTGAATACATTTGCCAGGTGGATTCCCTGGCCAACACACCTGCACAGCCTGGTCACGAGTATAGTTATGTAAAAAATGTGTTGTCTATTTAAATGCATACGAAAAGCTGCTCGTTTTCCTTACCCTTGACGTGCTGGTGTTCTGAACTTGACACGAACTACGTATATACATTTTATTAAAGATATTTTTTCTAGTTAACAACAAATTAAAAACACCCGTGATATTTTTCATAGTTTCTAATGTTTGCATTTTGTTCATAAGAACATTTTTTTGCACTCCATTGACTTGATCAGAAATTGACCTGAACCACGTGTTCGAAGTAACATGTAAACATGTATTTGGCGTAAACGTATTCAATCAACAATTGGTCAGTTGCTCGTGGTAAGATCCTCTATGCGCATTAATAGCGATAGCCATATAAGGCAAACAAAAGTTTGTCAGTGTAGATGATATTACACAGCGTATCGGTCGCTAGTGAGCTGTAATTTTTTGCAGTTAACCATTAATAGATGTATTAATTGTTATTTACCCCCCCCCTCTCCCTTAAACCACCCATTTCTGTTGAAAATCATATGAAAGTCTTTCAGAAAGGTGTGGAAACACACATTTTTCACAGGACATGTTTTCAGAAGAAACAGACTATAGCAATTTCCTGTTTACTGCCAATTTTATTTATAAAACCGGATCTACCCTATAACCTTTGAATAGGTAAACCTAAACCACGTGTCTTGAATTTAAATCACAATAACATTAGTAGGGGTGCATTCTCTACCATACAATCATCTGAGAGAGGAACGAAGGACAACTCTGCATGGGAGATTGAATGAAAATAGCCTTGATCATCAAATCGCTTCGATATGTGTGAAAAGGCATGCGTCTAATTGATGGAGATAATAGTCGCGAATATTTTGAAAACTTATAGTCGGATGAAAATCTATCAAAAACGTAACATTTTAAACTTGATCAATTCCTCAGGTAAATGTTGGCTACATAAAATCTAAATTGAAGTTAGACGCACGCATCACCTATATTTAAAAATGTATTAATTTTCAATTTTAGAATATAAAACACGAACTGTGCAGAGTACGTTTTTATCCGAGAAGTAAAATTCGATGTTCTAAAAAAAGGGGCCTGTCGTTTTTTTGATAGTAAATGATAATCAACTTTATATATTAAATATAAAAGACATATATATTTTTACAGTTTCACTTTATGGAAGTAAATATATTATGTATCTCGTATTTTAGAAATGGAAAGAACATTCTGATTAACAATCTTTTAAATGTTTAGAAAACCTTTAATTCAAAATAACTACTCCCACCCCAATCCCCATACACCAACACTTAAACTTATATGTATAGAGCAGCCCGGTCCTCCGGGCTGCAATAA
>PRKT01000342.1:440161-464726 GCA_003671525.1 Saccostrea glomerata
GGGTACCCCAAAGCATAACAGACAGACGGACGGACACCCTGATTACATGATACTCAGGTTTGGGGCAGGGCCCCAAAAGGGAATCAAGTTTTACAGTAAAACTCGGTTATAACAAAGTCGCTTGGACTTATGAAATTACTTCTCTATATCCGTACAAGAAATTTCTTAACATTATATAGCTGGGGATCCAAGATAACTTCGCTATATTCGTGAATTGGCAACAATTGGCAACTCTTACTAAACGAGTTTTACTGTATATTGAAATAGTAGGAAAAGTCTTTAAAAATCTTCTTCTCAAGTACCAAAGGCCAGAAAAGCTGAAACTGTGGAGGCATCTTGGGGTAGTTTGGATTCAACATTGTCCAAACCATGTTCCCCAGTGGTAGGGTGGTGTCAAAATAGGTATTACAAGAGGGGGAATCTGGTTTAGAACAGCACGACCAAAGTTAGTCAGATGAGCGATGTGGCCCATTGGCCTCTTGTTTTTTATACAGAGTTAAAAATTGTGTCAACATATAGGTTAGAGCACTAGAATTAAAAAGTCGGACTTACGGGAAATCGCCAGCTTTTTGTAATACTCACTGAATATATTTTGAATGGATCATCAACTTGTTTGTCAACAGCTTGCCTCATTTTAGAAATTGTTCATATGTAAAACAGTAAAGGTTTTATTGCTACAAAAGTATAAGTTGACAATTTTAAAGTTGAAGTTTTTTCGTTTTTCATAAAGTTTTGTTGTAAGGTTATTATAACCCCCCGCTTGAAAAGCGGTAGAGTATATAGGGATCGTGATGTCTGTACGCCTGTTATGCTTTGGGGTACCCATCTCTTATCCGCAACTCCTCTTTTAGCACTGAATGAAATTTTATGAGACTTTCATTGAATCTTTGTAATAAAGTGCCATTGTGCAACTCCTATTTTACTTTTTGATCGGGCACATATTTTGGGTTTCCTAGAACAAAAAATTGAGCACGGCCATTTTTTCCCTTAATATTGAAAGTTATAAATCTCATATCCGCAACTCCTCCTATACCACTGAATGAAACATATTGAGAAAACGAACAGTATGCAAGATCAAAAGTTCATCAAACAATACAAAATAGGAGCAGAGCAAACATCAAAACATCAGAGGTGGGATCATGCAGGTGTCATGGAGGAGTGAGCATCCCCTGCCGACCGGTCACACCCGCCGTGTCCTCCTTGTCATGATCGGGAAATAACTGAAAAATCCGTCGTCAATTCAGTGTATAAATAATGGACTAACAATTAGTATGAAAATCGTCAGTTAGCATTTGACTCAATGATACATGTAAATTGTATTTGCTGACAAGGTCACTGTATCGACCGTAGAGCTTATGAAATGATGACTTTAAAGAGACTGTTGATATTCTTGTTTCATCAACTTGTTTGTCAATAATTTACCTCGTTTTAGAAATGTTCATACGTAGAGCATGCTCTTGTGTATCAAATCAACTGAGATACAAAAACTCCGTATGCAGGTGATGAAGGTATATTGCTGCATAAGTAAGGGAAGTTGACGATAGAAAAGTTAGTCATCATGTTTACGATCGAGTATGGTTGTTTAATTACCATTAATGACGGTCTTTTTCAAGTAAATTATCCATGTATGAAACAGATGTGTCAGACTCTGTAGTATCTCTGAATAAAATTTAATCATACTTTCATATATTCTTTATTACTTAAATCCATTGTGCACTTCCTACTTTACATTTTGATCTGAGACTTATTTCGGGTTATTACCAGTGCAAAACATTGACTGTGCCATTATAATCATACACGAATGGCGGAGGGGGGGGGGGTTATCATATGATCATTTAATGAGCTAACTGTTCATAGTACCTCTAGTTTAATTTAACGTCTTTTTCTAGTAAAATACTCAAGTATGTAATGTGGTATCTTTTATTTCAAGCTTATCTACATGCATAACTCGTAATTCTCCGCAACTTAGCTCGGGGGAAAGTTATTGAATTTTCTTCAATGATGGAAAAAAGTCTTTCTGTCTGAAACTCAAACAAGGGAGAAGGGGTATTGCTTGGTTTTTTTTTATATTGTTTTAATTAAATATCAATGAGACTTTTGACATATTGATATAGCATACCTCAGATTATTATAACTTTAAAGTAATCACATCCCATTCTTTTTACTCACAAAATGCGAAGTATTTTGAAGTGTTCAAGGTTTTTGGGGTTGAAGAATGTTTTTTTTCTTGGGTGAAAACTTACCAGATTTATAACTTAGAGACACGGAACAGATGCAGTCTGTCGTTTCCCATTACACAGCGTCTGAAAATGCACCGGTAACGCATTTCCGCTGTACGCAACAATACCGTGACCTTCTAAACAATAAAATCATTCAGTGTTACTCAAACTCTAAATAATCAGAATGAGAGAAAAGAAATCCACAATAAATATTCGGAATAAATTATTTAATTTATTAATCATGGTAATATCTAAAAATCCTTTTAAAATTGCCAGTATGGTTGTTCAGCAATTTTAGCTGATGTGCAATTTAAGTATTTCTGTGCGCTACTGGGGGAGGAATCAATTAAGCTAAGCAAATATATAATCTTAGAGACAGTTCCGCTAATGTGAAGTGACCTTGAACTCTATAGTATATCATCAAAAACATATCGGGGATTTCCCTCGCTACCTGCTGTTTGTTTGTTGTTTTTCACGCAAAATTACCCGCCACACCAATCGAACACCGACTTCAAATGCAGACAGAGAATTTATCCCCGAGAACCAAGTAAATAATGACTTCTGCAGCTTCTCAATTTTTTTTTTTTTGAGATTTTTCCTAGTTCATTTATACTTGTTATATACAGTAATAATTAGATCTTTCATTTTTCCTTGTATATATTTTAATGCAAGTAAAAAAAAATAAATAAGTGAATTAAATCTTACACTGCCATTGATTTTAATGAGTACTATAAGAACCATTTAGCTAGATAATACATTTATTACGTGAGGAGGACTAAATCACTCTTAGACGAGTCGGGACAGGAGAACGTAATCCCCCCTTTCTGTCATTTTTTGCAGCTTATCGCTAAATTACTCGTGACGGAAGACCGTACAAAAACATGTTAACGGACGAAGTACAAACACACACACAACTGCAGCGAAGGAACCGGGAATAACGGACGATTGTATCGTAGGCGATGGTATTGTGCACGAAAGACAAGATTCGTCCCAAACATACCAAATGCTTCAAAAAATTAATAAATGAGTCTGACAAAACAATTAAAAATAAAAGTATTCTTGAGAGAAGTAAGACAATTTTTTCAATGCTGAATTCGAAAGGGCACCTCTCGACAAAAGGAATGTTTTTGTTTTTGTTTGCTAGAGGTAAATAAGGTATAAGCCAGTTTGCCCGGTGTATATCAGAACGCGTTATTGTCGGTGATCGACCACTTGACTCACACACTTCTTACCCGCATCATCAGTACTAGAAGAATGTATGAGTAAGTAGTTCATTCTTAGTGCTACTGAAATTCGCACGGACAGAGAGAAAAGAAGGAATTGGTCAACAGAACAGGGACAAATAAGTAAGTTTTATAATTTTTATAGATTTCTTAGAAAAAGAGTTATTGAGATACATGAACTATGCTATCTGTGGCATATAATGGACCCTTAATGTTAACATTCCATTTTTTAAAGAAATTGGTATAAGGGTTAATAATTGTGTATAATTATATAATAATCATACAAATTGTATTTTGACTTTATATTTTGCAAAGATTTATGTTCAGTTCTCGAAATATTAAAGCAATTATTATCTAGACAAATGATGTTGCTTTTTTTTTCATTTTGTTTAGCTTTTGCTTATAGTTACAGGAGGAAAACTTAAAAAAAATAAAATAAAAACTAAGATAAATTAAAAAATGAACAATGTCATGTAAAGTATTTTTCAGTGTTAAAGACAATATTCAAAAATATTCAAGGGTATTATAAAACATCTTTCAACTCTATAATTTCCGTCGATCAGAGCGGCATATAATGGAGTCTTCGTCTGATTTTAATTCCCGTATCCCCTATAGATTCCCAGTGGGACGTCTGCCTTTGTTACGCGATAATCAGGCAGACAAACATATAACGACATTATACAGATCTTTGTTCTACACACAGCTGACTGTCAAACAAAAGTACTTCCTAACACCCCTATTTCCACCACAGATGTGTTCGTATCTTGTTCCTCGAAAGAATTAAAGAGGTTAAAAACAAGTCACAACATTGTAACATAATTGTGTAAAAAAAACCAAAAAAAACCTCAAGATTCATTCCATTCTTAAATTTTCTGCCAATATCTCGTATTTTTTCACCATAAAATTTCACCGTTATTTATTTTTTTTTTTTTGATGTACTAGTATTCTTCTTTGATATGCATGTACTAGTATTAATATTAATATAGTTAACCGGAATGTAAGCCCTCTCACTCCTTAGCTTTCCTTTGATTGTACATGTTGTAAGCCCTCGATCTCACCCCTTAGTCCTTCTTTGATGTACTAGTTTTAATTACATTTAACTGTATTGCAAGTCCTATATCTCAAATCCAAGTCAATCGATCTTTGATCATGATACACTGTCCATTCTGACATATTTGATTTTATCAAATAGACTCTGCAATATAACTATTCTTTTTATGTACCTATTAAGGAAGCTCTATACACTAAAGAGCTCTAGGAATAGGGTAGTTTTTAGAGTGATCTGTCCTTAGAAGTAATTAAAAAAAATGTTAATTACCCGATTTGTAATAGACTTAAATATTTCTTGTATTAATTTATATATAAGACCAAGAAAATTAATTGAATTCATTAATTTTCCCGATTTAAATACTAGTAAACAGCAGTGATTGCTATTATATAAATATTGCATGTAGTTGAGTGTAACATTGAAAATTTTCACCCCAAGAAAACCATTGTCAACCGAGGCGCAGCCGAGGTTGACAATGGTTTTCGAGGGGTGAAAATTTTCAATGTTACACTCAACTACATGCTATGTTTATTATATTATACTGAATGTTTTATACAAATACATATAACAGTGAACCGTGCGCGCATAAATTCTGCGCAGTCGCTATTTTTTGGAATACCACCCGTCGTCAAGCAATGTTGACTGTTGCTACGCAGGAGGGCGTGGTTTCATTACTCAGCGGGTAATAGTGTTTTTTAACAAATGTTTTTCGACGAATCAGATTCAAGTAATTTACATGAAAGTATAAGATTAAAAAATAGTCCAGTGTTTTTGAAAAATTTTTCCTGTGGAAATAAGGCAGGTACCCTATGTTTTAAAAAAATGAAAGAAAAGTCTCAAAATGCATAATTTTTTGATGATATATTTTTTTCCAAAAAGCAGTTTCTGTCAACTAGAGCTTCCTTGATAATATATTTTCCTGGGTGGTATAGTAGGTTCTGTCTTGCCCCTAAGTCTTACTTTGATGTATTAATGAATATTAAAATGTATTTAACTGTATTACAAGTCCTCTCTCAATCAACATGATGCGGTCTCACTCGTTCCCCCTCACGTATTGGGTGTGTACAGTGGTCTTGGCAGTGAGTGTACTAGTATTAATGTATTTACCTGTATTATAGGTCCTCTCTCGATCCACACGATGCGGCCTTTCTCGTCCCCCCTCACGTACTGGTTGTGTACAGCGGTCCTGGCTGTGAGTGTGTTGGAGGCAGTTACGGCAGGTAAATCCCTGTAAATCGAATTCGAGACCACCTCGAAATGTGAACTTTCATATGCATTACAACTCAACACTACTCAAACCATGAATCCCATGCAACAAACCAATATTATTTCTCAAACCTTGAAAATATGACCTCACGATCGAAATATATGATTTACTAAAAACCAACTATTATTTGCTTCATCTTTTATTCCGATTCTTCAATTTAAAATGAATCCGTGATGATTAAATTCGGCGACTGAGAAAATATTATCTACAAATCCTTTGCAAAATGAATTGTTCGCGGCGATTAATATACGCAATTAAAGGAGGTCGTGGAACTCGCACATATTTCTCACACGCGAATTAAAGTTGGTTTACAAAAACAGCACGTCAATATCTTCACTTTTACATCTCTTTTAAATATTACGTTCACAAACAAAAGAGAAACCAATCGATATATCATCAAGTATTGTATTCAAGTCCTGTGTTTCAATCATCTCTGTTTCATTTCAGCTGATAGAGGTTACGGTACTCAGTTTGGAAATCCGGAAAGTACAAGAGGTAAGATCAAAGATGGACAGCGGATGTAAAACCAGAGGAGTGAAAAGAATTTTCTCATTCACTTTTAATGTTTAGAATAAGTATTTTGTGAATTTTTTATGGTCTACATTTGGTGAAAAAAGCACTAGTAAAGTTATCATCAATGGTATAAAAATAATCGAAATAAGATGATGCGTGCACGTTCTTTTTAAATACTACCTAATATGTTTGTTCTGTAAATGACTCATAATTACTCAGAACCATTTATCACTGCAGACTGCACCGGGAAGTGCAACCGCCGTGGAACTACCTACAACGCGGGGGAGAAGTTCTCTTACACGGAGGGTTGCATCAAATTCAACTGTGAATGTCAGTGTAATGGATGGTACGACTGTCCTCGGGAAAAGAATGAAGACATTTGTCGAAACGGAAATACCGATCGTACAGGCCCATTAGGTCAGAACTGCAAGGAGTGTGACGTGCACGGAGTCTTATTTCCCAGTAACGCTCCGTTTAACTATAACCGCGGCTGTACAGAGCTAAGCAATTGTCACTGCCATTGCGATGGCTTCTGGAACTGTACACAGGGTAGAGACATCTGTCGTAACACTGTAATAACCCAGATCTCCGGTGGAGGGAGTCGTTCTTATTCATCAGGATCACTACTAATTGTTAGTCCATTATTTATACACTGAATTGACGACGGATTTTTCAGTTATTTCCCGATCATGACAAGGAGGACACGGCGGGTGTGACCGGTCGGCAGGGGATGCTCACTCCTCCATGACACCTGCATGATCCCACCTCTGATGTTTTGATGTTTGCTCTGCTCCTATTTTGTATTGTTTGATGAACTTTTGATCTTGCATACTGTTCGTTTTCTCAATATGTTTCATTCAGTGGTATAGGAGGAGTTGCGGATATGAGATTTATAACTTTCAATATTAAGGGAAAAAATGGCCGTGCTCAATTTTTTGTTCTAGGAAACCCAAAATATGTGCCCGATCAAAAAGTAAAATAGGAGTTGCACAATGGCACTTTATTACAAAGATTCAATGAAAGTCTCATAAAATGTCATTCAGTGCTAAAAGAGGAGTTGCGGATAAGAGATGGGTACCCCAAAGCATAACAGGCGTACAGACATCACGATCCCTATATACTCTACCGCTTTTCAAGCGGGGGGTTATAATAACCTTACAACAAAACTTTATGAAAAACGAAAAAACTTCAACTTTAAAATTGTCAACTTATACTTTTGTAGCAATAAAACCTTTACTGTTTTACATATGAACAATTTCTAAAATGAGGCAAGCTGTTGACAAACAAGTTGATGATCCATTCAAAATATATTCAGTGAGTATTACAAAAAGCTGGCGATTTCCCGTAAGTCCGACTTTTTAATTCTAGTGCTCTAACCTATATGTTGACACAATTTTTAACTCTATATAAAAAACAAGAGGCCTATGGGCCACATCGCTCATCTGACTAACTTTGGTCGTGCTGTTCTAAACCAGATTCCCCCTCTTGTAATACCTATTTTGACCCCACCCTACCACTGGGGAACATGGTTTGGACAATGTTGAATCCAAACTACCCCAAGATGCCTCCACAGTTTCAGCTTTTCTGGCCTTTGGTACTTGAGAAGAAGATTTTTAAAGACTTTTCCTACTATTTCAATATACAGTAAAACTCGTTTAGTAAGAGTTGCCAATTGTTGCCAATTCACGAATATAGCGAAGTTATCTTGGATCCCCAGCTATATAATGTTAAGAAATTTCTTGTACGGATATAGAGAAGTAATTTCATAAGTCCAAGCGACTTTGTTATAACCGAGTTTTACTGTAAAACTTGATTCCCTTTTGGGGCCCTGCCCCAAACCTGAGTATCATGTAATCAGGGTGTCCGTCCGTCTGTCTGTTATGCTTTGGGGTACCCATCCCGCGCAACTCCTCCCATACAGATGAGAACTGATCAGAACTTAATGATACTTTCATAGATTCTTTATTACATAGTGCCAGTGCACCTCTTTTCTTTTTCATCCGACACTTATTTTGGATCTCTTTTAGCAGAACATGGGTTTTGCCATTACAATCATATGGGAGGCGGGATATAATTTTTGAGCACAGTGCTCACAGTACCTCCAGTTTTGTCAAATTTTATAGAAATATATATGTGAAAGCGATTCAACTTTCATATTTTTCTGACCTTGACCTTCATTATGACCTCTACAGTAACTTCTTTTGTGATTACCTAAGTTTCAAAGAAACTGGATATTTTCATCAAGCGTCGTGTAGTTCTAGAAAGACCAATGCACTTGTTTCGTATTTTTTTTTTTACATTGTTCTTCCAAATGACATTCATTTCCGTTTTCAGAGCTCCAGATAATTTTTTACCCTAAAGTGTATTTACTCCCTGATCTTCATATCAATGCAGATTTTGATTTTCAGCAAAATGATTGAAGAGTATTTTGTTTATTGCAGCCCGGAGGACCGGGCTGCTCTATACATATAAGTTTAAGTGTTTATCTAACATATAGATTTTTCGTTAGTAGTTTATTAGTAAAATAAATATTTTTCAGTTTATATACAAACCTATGTTGCCGCCCCGTTGGATCCGTGCACTGTTTACAGTGATGTTCATCCTCGCCGTGCCTGCAAATTCTGCGGGTGTTCTCCGCAGGACAGTTGTAAGTTCCGTCACAGGCACAGATACAGTTATATCTTTGACAGTCCTTATCGTAGCTGAATCGACCATTTGCACTGAAATAGAATTACATTTCCAAATGAAAAACCTTAAAACCTTATTCAAAAAAGGAAAACATTGAACTGTAGTTGTTGATAAAGTTATTCATTTCTAAGTAAAAATAGGAGTATAATATTTCAGGGTTATTTTAAATCAGATGTTTATTAGAAGCAGTACTTGAAATGTCAAAACGTCCTCTTTCACTTTTCATAAAAATTACAATAAAGGACGGTATTAATCATGGGTACATACGGATGTCGCCGTCCGTTGGGGTCTGTGCACGGTCGACATTGCTGCGGAGCTCGGGTTGGCTCGGGGCAAATTCTTCTAGTTTTCTCGGAGGGACAGTTGTAGCTTCCGTTACATGCGCAGTCGCATGTGTATCTAAGACAGTCCTTGTCATAGATAAACTGTGTGTATGGTCTGAAATTTTAAATCATCAAAAGCATATGAATAATATTGTACAATGTGGATATAAATGGTAACTTCACTGCCCTAGCTTCTACATGTACATGATGATAAAGAATGTCACTTCACTTAGTCAGAGATTGTTTTACAAGACTTACTGATGTTCCTGTCCATCAGGACCTGTACATGATGTACACTGGGGCCTCACTTGGCAGACCCGCCTGAGGGCGCTGCACCGAGGACTTCCGTCACACCCACACTCACAATCATACTCAACACAGTTCTCCACTCGCCGATAACGCTCACCGGATCTGTATAATGACGACATTAATTAAAAAAGGAAATTGTTACAGATGTAACTTCAAGAAAAAAAATAATTGATGCACTTTAATGAAAGATCAATTTTGCGGGCTGACAATAAATTTAATTTATTTTTAGTCATATATACGGGCACTAGATTGATACTTACTGATGACTGACACCATCATGAGTACACGGTCTACACTGATTTTGGTCCGGACCACAGATATTCGTCACTTCTCTGTCACAATCGTGGGTGCCATCGCAAGAACATTTACAGTGAAGCACGTGACACTTGTCATAAACAATTGTAAATCTAATGGAAAAAATAATTTGGGGTATTAATTGAAAAAAAATAAAATACAGTTAAATAGCAGGAATTTTTTTTTTTATAGTATTTTATTCCGAGACGAATTCTATACCATTTGTGTTTTTGCAAAATATTCCCTTACTTGGTGTTTGGCGAATAGTCCTTTCCTTGCACGTGACACTTGGTACATGTTGGACGTGGAGCTGGCGTTGTTGTTGTACGAGACTCGTGTTGACACGTGTTCTCCCCTGAATCTCGACACCCATAGCGACCACTGCAGTAACACTCACAGTTATACCGCTTACAGCTCCGATCCAGACTGAAAGGCTGTTGAGACGGATACTCCTGGTTGCCCACTCGACAGGACTTGCAGTGTTGGTGATCAATATGTGGCGCGGGTGTGGTTGGTTTAGAGCAGATGTATGTTCCTGTACTGACACAGTTGTGGGTACCATCACAAAAACACTGGCAGCTATACCTGTAACATCCCTGCTCTCTGTGAAATTTTCCACTCGACAGGACTTGCAGTGTTGGTGATCAATATGTGGCGCGGGTGTGGTTGGTTTAGAGCAGATGTATGTTCCTGTACTGACACAGTTGTGGGTACCATCACAAAAACACTGGCAGCTATACCTGTAACATCCCTGCTCTCTGTGAAATTTGGTTTTGCCTTGGTAAACTTTTCCATCAACTGTACACGACCTGCACGTGTTATGAGCATGAGAGTCATCGCCGATATATTCAGCATTGGCTCTGTCACACGTATAACGATTGTCACATTCACAAGTGCAAGTCATTCTCCAATTTCCTTGTGTGAGCGTAAACTGTGATTTTGCTTGCCTATAATGACCTTCAACGGTGCAACCACCGCATGTTTGAGGTTCTGCGCATGTGCGGAAAGGAGATGAACACCGAACATGTCCATTACAATCACACTGACAAACAGTTCTCTCACATGATTTATCGATGTTGAATTGGGTATTAGGTTGCCTGGTCACACCATTGTAGACGCAAGGTTGACATCCATCGTGATGTGTACATCCCGGAATCTGTGTCCTGACGCAGGTCGCCATACCATCACATTCACACCGACAAGATGTCCTCTGACAATCTTTGTCAAACGTGAATCGAGAATTTGCTTCATATCGTTTGCCTTCTACATTGCATGGTCTACACTGGCTTTTTTCAGCAAAGCATTCGTTAACACTCACAGCCCTACAGATAGCATATCCTTTACAGTCACATTGGCACCTATATCGAACACAGCCTCGTTTATAATCAAATACAGCCATACCGTGATACCGTCTGCCCTCCACCACACAAAAATGACAATCATTATTTGAAACCCCACTATCTCCTGGTGAAAGAAAGAAAACATAGTTTCTGTAGAACAATGGATTTTATATGGAATAGATAATATGGAAATGATAGTGTGGAATACTTACTGATAACAACTGACGTAGATCCTCCCCTTGTCACGGACACTCCATCGCCGCCAGTTGACACAATTCTTCTCCGTATGACTCTAGAACTTCCTGTACCTCCGCTAGAAACGACTGACGACCCCCCACTGACAACTCGAGACCCACCGCTGACTATCCTTGTGCTTGAGGAGCCACCCCCACCACTTATAACACTTCCACTTGAACTTCCGGTAATGACTCTTCTGCTTCCGCCAGATACGACTGTGCCCCCAGAGGAACTTCCACCAGATATGACCCTTCTACTAGAATGACTACCGCCACTGGCGACAGTTGATCCACCACTTCCGGTAATGACTCTTCTGCTTCCGCCTGATATGACTGTGCCCCCAGAGGAACTTCCACCAGATATGATCCTCCTACTAGAATGACTACCACCACTGACGACAGTTGATCCGCCAGACTGGACGTGTACACCGCCGACATGTGAAGAACTGCTGGATCCACCTGTTATCCTTGAACTACTTATGACGTTAATTTGTAGATTACATAACGTGTCTACAGGAGCTTGACACTGAGGCAGACCGTTACAAGTACACTGACAGCGGTATGTCGAACATCCAACGTTAATTTCAAAAGAAGATCTAGGTGCATGTTCGATACCGTTTACAATACACTTGCGATCACATCTGTGAGACACTGAGAGGAAAATGGCTGAACTCTTTGAGTATTTTATAGTTCCAGATAGGATACCTTCTACACAAGAGTCGATGATCTTCTTTGCGACTCTGTATCCGGAATTACAATAGCACCTCAGCATGTGCCGATGGCATCCATCAACGTATTCAAATTGGGAATTACCAGGGAAGAAGTGATCATTTATTTTGCAAGCTGAACAATATCTAGCTGGTGTGCTGCCAAGAGACTTCAGTTGGAATTCCTGGAAATAATGACTATATGAGGAACATACACTGGTTGCTTGTTCAACAGGGCACTCTACCTTTCCATCACAGTTACACTGACATTTGTACTTAATACAACCCCATTGACTGTCGAACGAAGTCCTACTGGTATGGCGACGGCCTAAGAAATAGCAATCTCTACACTGACTTCCAATATGATGGGAGGTGTCACCAGTGTATATTGCTTCTGCTGAACATTGCCACCCTCCGTTACAATAGCACTCACAATCAAAGCGCCAGTCCCCTTCCTGTAATGAAAAACGGGACCCACCGGCCACCTTATTCCCATTGACGTCACAGGTATAACAGCTACCCGAAGTATGAGGGTGGCAAGTGTCCACGGCTTTTGAGCCCGGACATTCCCAAAATCCGTTACAATTACATATACAATCCTGATATTGCATACAACCGTCTGTGTGATTAAACACTGACTGACCTTTATAAGATTTACCGTGTACGTCACAGGGATAACACCCGGTGCTTGGGTCAATCAAACAAGTATTTTCAGTTTTTTCTGAAGGACATTCATATGAACCGTTACAAGCACATTGACAGTGAAATCTATAACAATCCCCTCGCTCGAACGTGAAAGGAGTGTTGGCTGCGTATGTTTGATCGTCCAGCACACAGTCTCTACACTGCTGCGAACAGGTCCACTTAGCATGCTCTTTTGGGCACTTCCAGGACCCATTGCAATTACACTGACAGTGATCCCATTCCCAGCAGCCCTCTTTATGCTTAAATCGGCTGTTCCCTTGATACCGATTCCCATCCACTTCGCATTCTCTACATCGATCCGTGCATGTCCATTTTCCAGCCTCAGGAGGACATGACCATGATCCATTACAGTGACACTGGCAAGGGTCATAGGTAATACAATCAACGGTGTGTGAAAATTCTGTATTTCCTGCATATTTCTTATCGTCGACACTACACTCGCGACATATATTGTCACATGCCCACCGGTAGCTTGTGTTGGAACAATAGAAAGACCCTCCGCATGAGCAATGGCAGTCTGTCCATTCATGGCATCCATTTCTGTGTACAAAGTCGGTGTTTCCGAGCTGAATCTTTCCGTTAACATCACAAGGGCTACAAGACCCACCACTCAGATCTACCCCACTTCCTCCGCCTTGTCCACACACTTTCTTATGAGTCTTATAGTCACAATTCCATCTACCCTCGCAGTTACAGAAGCAACTATCCCATTCAGAGCATCCATTCCTGTATTTGAAATAAGTATTTGGATTTTCCAATCTGTCTTGTGATACCAAACATTGTCTACATCTTGAATCGGAATTTCCAAAGCTCCCACCTGCACCACCGCCTCTAGAACCACCACTGGAGTAAGATCCGCCCGAAGAAGAAGAGGAGGACGAACCGCTTGAATATCCACCGGACTGTCGGCTGGAGGAGCCGCTTCTCTGTGATGACGAGCCACCACTGCTGTGTGATCCTGATGAATAAGAACGACTCCCTCCATCGGAGATCTGGGTTATTACAGTGTTACGACAGATGTCTCTACCCTGTGTACAGTTCCAGAAGCCATCTGTCATGGAATTGTCCTGCTGATCGCACCGAAAACATTTGCACCCAGGAGAGCGGGGGTTGTAGGAAGTGTAATGTCCAGGGATACGACAGAGAGCCGAACTCACGGTTCCAGTACGACAAGAACTGTTTCCGCTTCGATTGTGACTGTAACTGTGACGGGTCCTACGTCTGTCCTGCTGAGAGGACGAGGAGAATCCCCGGATGTGGGAGTCATCGCGCGCGCCAAGAAACGGAGGCCGCAAACTGTACCGAATGCATGGTCCAAGGCAAAAAGTACCGATCGGGCACAAGATTCCAGTACGTAAACGGCTGTGCCGAGTACGATTGCGACTGTCATTGTGACGGAAGTTATAACTGTCCACCGAGCCGCACCGTGGACATCTGTAGGGACAAGAAAAAGTCGTGTACCGAGTGTGAACACGCCGGATCAAAATACCCCGGGAACTCAGATTTTGTGATCAATGAGAAGTGTTCTCAAATTAAGTGTTCGTGTGATTGTGAGGGTAGAATCACGTGTAAAGATGCCATTAACACGTGTACAGATCGCGGGGATCTCGGGTGAATTGTATATGTACGTGCACGTGGTTTTAGATTATGTCTGGCATAATATCACTTTTTCTAAATTGTAAAAAAAAAACTATTTGAAGTTTTAAAAATTTGATATATTTATTTTCATAGGAATGAAATACTGTAATGTTCTGTAAAAGATTTATTTATAACATATTTTTGTAACAGTTACGTTTTAAAATGAATGTTGAAAGGAACGTCTGGAATTTATACTCACAGATAAATATGTCGCTAACTCTATATTTGTGGATTGGTTTGTTTTGACATGTGTATATATAATTAATATATAAATATTTTTATAAGTACTCTTTTTCAATTTTTTTTGGCTTCGAATGAATATTCATAAAAAGTACAAACTGATAGATGACTACAACATACAAGAGTTTTAAGTTTTCATGAAGGTTTTAAAATTTCAAAAATCAATTGCAAACGCAATAATTAACAAGAGATCCATGGGCCACATCGCTCACCTGAGAAGCTTAGACTATGATGTTCCTTACCCGATTTCTCCCTTGCATTGTTACCCCACCCTAACCCACAGGTCATAATTTGAACAATTTAAAATCTACACTGCCCTAGGATACTTTTGCAAAAGTTTCAGATTTTGAGCCTTTTCTGGACCAGTAGTTCCTGAGAAGAAGATTTTTAAATATTTTTCCTATATACTGTAGTTCGGTGTAAAACTTGGATTCCAAATTGTGGCCCCGCTCTACCCCCGGGGGTCATGATTTGAACAATTTATAATCTACACTTCCAAAGATGGTTTCACATAAGTTTCAGCTTTCTCCGCCAAGTAGTTTTTTTTTAATCTATATATCTTTTTGCAAAACTTGAGTTCCCTATTGTGGCCCCGCCCTATCCCTGGGGGTCATGATTGGAATAATCTAGAATCTACACTACCCCAGGATGCTTCCACAAAAGTTTCAGCTTTTTTGGACCAATAGATGGTTCTTGAGAAGAAATTTTTTAAAGATTGTTCCTATATAATGTCTATGTAAAACTTTGATTCCCAATTGTGGCCCTGCCAAACCCCCGGGGGTCATGATTTGAACAATTTAGAATCTACACTACCCCAGGATTCTTCCACATAAATTTCAGCTTTTCTGGACCTGTGGTTCTTGAGAAGAAGATTTTTTAAGATTTTTCCTACATATTTCTATTTAAAACTTTGATTCCCTATTGTGGCCCCGCCCAACCCCGGTGGTCATGACTTGAACATTTTAGAATCTACACTAGCCAAGGATGCTTCCTTATACGTTTCAGCTTTTCTGGATCAGTAGTTCTTTAGAAGAAGATTTTTAATCGTTATCTCCATATCCTTCTTAAATGACCCCACCCAATTTGTATTTTCTTAATCATCCCCCCTTGATAGGGGAATAGGTCCTTTATTTCAACAATATAAATTCCACTTCACCTTCATGCTTTGTACCAATTTTGTTTAAAATTAGCCCAGTGGTTCTTGAGAAGAAGTCGAAAATGTGAAAAGTTTACAGACAGACAGGCAGACAGACGAACTGACGGACGACGGACAAATTGTGATCAGAAAAGCTTACTTAAGCTTTCGGCTCAGGTGAGCTAAAAACAAAGCACTGCCCTGTTCGAAAGTAAGGCTTAAAAAGTAGTTTAAAATGTAAACATGACAAGGATTGAACTTATATTATTTGCCAACCCTAATGCCTAGGTCACATTTAAGTCGATGGTCGGGCGACCAAATTTTTCTGGTCCTGTCGGCTGAAAGAACATGATCGGCCGACACAGTATCGGGCGACACGGAACAGTCACATTATTTCCTAGGGACACCGATGACTTGGGTAAATAACACAAACTACCTTTTTTCTTTAGAAAATCAGCAATATTTTTCATAGATCTATATTCAGATAGGTGACGCAAGTAATGTTTGCAAGGCAAAGTGGCAGAATACTATAAATTTGTGACTCAATGTTGAAAATTTGTGAACAATTTTGTATGGAATTGCATAAAAGCAGCAAAGAATATTTAAGATTTCTTTAAATCTTATGGAATAATTATTTAAGTTGTTTCCATTCAAAAAATATATATCAATCCATGCATCAAAATTTTGTTTGTGTTATGTATCATAATGGGTTAAATATTCACAAGTCGGCCAATCGTCGCCCGATTATCGAGCTCTGAGCTACAGTTTGATTTTAAACATCGGCCGAAATAATGAACACCTTTATTGTCGAACGACGGACGACCGTCTTTATAAACTAACTGCCGACGGTCGGACGATGATCGAAGGCTGGTCGACGGATAACTTCAATTGAAGAATCGGCCACCGACGCAGAAAAAATTATAACTTGGACCGATGGACACAAAAATGGTCGGCCGACAAAAAAAGAGGTCAAAATCGGGCAAGACAACGGCCGATGAACTGCCGACTGTCACCCAAAGAAGCCCATTTTTGCTCCAAAACCCGTCGGCCGTTGGTCGTTTTTGGAAATGTGACTGGGGTTTAACAGTATGTACCAACTTTTAAAAACAATCTATCTAATAATGACTCCAGGATGCAACATTGATCAACGTAAGACATGCGAATAAATTGAACAAAGCTGTCAGAAACATATCTACCTGGTCACACTTTTACAGAGTGTAGGTCAGAGAAACATCTCAAACTGGCCTGGGGGCCATAAAACTTAGACGAGCTAACTTTTGATCTCTTTCTCACTTTTTCCAAATGAATAAATAGTGGAAAAGTGAGACGGAGATCAAAAGTGAGCTCGTCTTAGTTTTATGGCCCCCAGGCCTGATAACAACTTCTATAGAGTGCAGATCAGTGAAACATCTCTTCCTGATCACACTTCTACAGAGTGTAAGTCAGAGAAACATACAGAGTGTAAGTCAGAGAAACATCTCTACCTGATCACATTTCTACAGAGTATAGGTCAGAGAAACATCACTATCTGATAACACTTCTACAGAGTGTGGGTCAGAGAAACATCTCTACCTGATCACACTTCTAAAGAGTATAGGTCAGAGAATCATCTCTACCTGATAACACTTCTACAGAGTGTAGGCCAGAGAAACATCTCTATCTGATAACACTTTTACAGAGTGTGGGTCAGAGAAACATCTCTACCTGATAACACTTCTACAGAGTATAGGTCAGAGAAACATCTCTATCTGATAACACTTCTACAGAGTGTGGGTCAGAGAAACATCTCTATCTGATAACACTTCTACAGAGTATAGGTCAGAGAAACATCTCCATCTGATAACACTTCTACTTCAGATGTTTCTCTGACCTACACTCTGTAGAAGTGTTATCAGATAGAGATGTTTCTCTGACCTATACTCTGTAGAAGTGTGATCAGGTAGAGATGTTTCTCTGGCCTACACTCCGTAGAAGTGTATCAGATAGAGATGTTTCTCTGACCTATACTCTGTAGGAATGTGATCAAGAAGAGATGTTTCTCTGACCCACACTCTGTAGAAGTGTTATCAGATAGAGATGTTTCTCTGACCCACACTCTGTAGAAGTGTTATCAGATAGAGATGTTTCTCTGACCTACACCCTGTATGTTTCTCTGACCTACACTCTGTAGAAGTGTGATCAGGTAGAGATGTTTCTCTGACCAAAACTCTGTAGAAGTGTTATCAGATAGAGATGTTTCTCTGACCCACACTCTGAAGAAGTATTATCAGATAGAGATGTTTCTCTGACCTATACTCTGTAGAAGTGTGATCAGGTAAAGATGTTTCTCTGACCTACACTCTGTAGAAGTGTATCAGATAGAGATGTTTCTCTGACCTAAACTCTGTAGAAATGTAATAAGATAGAGATGTTTCTCTGACCTAAACTCTGTAGAAGTGTTATAAGATAGAGATGTTTCTCTGACATACAAAATGTAAGACAGAGAAACATCTCTATCTAATAACACTTCTACAGAGTATAGGTCAGAGAAACATCTCTATCTAATAACAATTCTACAGAGTATAGGTCAGAGAAACATCTCTATCTGATACACTTCTACAGAGTGTAGGCCAGAGAAACATCTGTACCTGATCACACTTCTACAGAGTATAGGTCAGAGAAACATCTCTATCTGATAACACTTCTACAGAGTGTGGGTCAGAGAAACATCTCTATCTGATAACACTTCTACAGAGTGTGGGTCAGAGAAACATCTCTATCTGATAACACTTCTACAGAGTGTGGGTCAGAGAAACATCTCTACCTGATTACACTTCTACAGAGTATAGGTCAGAGAAACATCTCTATCTGATCACATTTCTACAGAGTGTGGGTCAGAGAAACATCTCTACCTGATCACACTTCTACAGAGTATAGGTCAGAGAAACATCTCTCTCTGATCACATTTCTACAGAGTGTAGGTCAGAGAAACATCTCTTCCTGATCACATTTCTACACAGTGTAAGTCAGAGAAACATCTCTACCTGATAACATTTCTACAGAGTGTAGGTCAGAGAAACATCTCTATCTGATAACACTTCTACAGAGTGTAAGTCAGAGAAACATCTCTTCCTGATCACATTTCTACAGAGTGTAAGTCAGAGAAACATCTCTATCTGATCACATTTCTACAGAGTGTAAGTCAGAGAAACATCTCTACCTGATCACATTCCTACAGAGTGTAGGTCAGAAAAAAATCTCTATCTGATAACACTTCTACAGAGTGTAGGTCAGAGAAACATCTCTATCTGATAACACTTCTACAGAGTGTAGGCCAGAGAAACATCTCTATCTGATAACACTTCTACAGAGTGTGGGTCAGAGAAACATCTCTATCTGATAACACTTCTACAGAGTGTAGGCCAGAGAAACATCTCTATCTGATAACACTTCTACAGAGTGTAGGCCAGAGAAACATCTCTATCTGATAACACTTCTACAGAGTATAGGTCAGAGAAACATCTCTATCTGATAACACTTCTACAGAGGGTAAGTCAGAGAAACATCTCTACCTGATAACACTTCTACAGAGTCACGGGTCTTTCGGACATGACCTTAAAAATGTAGGTCCCGTGTCACGGTAGACGTTGGCACGTTAAAAAACCCTCATTGCTCAATGGCCCTGAGTGCCGAGTAAAGGCCCATATTTGAAGCCCTTCACCGGCAAACGGTGACGTCTCCATTTGAGTGAAAAAATCTCGAGTGGGACGTTAAACAATATACAATCAATCAAGTTTGTTACATATTTGAATGCAAACGTAATTTTAAATTTTTTTTTCATTTTAAAATTCATTTTAAAAGTTACACTGTTTTGAAATTTCGACTTTAGTTTATCCTCAGTTTATGGTATTGGGACCAGATAACACTTCTACAGAGTGTAGGTCAGAGAAAGATCGTGATCTTCGTTAATGGAAGGCTCGAACCCTGGCCTCTACTGAACTAGGTTTATTTCAGTAACCCTATGTCCCTCCATTCCGGATATCTTAAGTCCTTTCAGATATATAATTATATCCATCCTTAGTCACAACCTATCATTCCGGATAATTTAGGTATATATTTAGAAAATAGGCGGCAACTGTTTCTTCGTCAAGCGCTCGGCATTTTGAATTAAATCTGTGGCCAGTGTGGGTCTTCCGGATGAGACCTTAACAGGACTTGTAAGCATTCATATAAAATACTAGTATAGGTCAACGATCAATATACCACAGCGTAATGCAAATTGCTTACTAGTACACTGCATAAATCGCCCTGATAATTCAAGCAAGCTCTCACAGAAAATAGTAATGGCAAATGAGTATGTTACCAAACACACACACACGCGCACCAGCTAACACCCAGAAAAAGATTGATTCAAGGGTAATAATTTGTATGGGATCCAAGTAGGGCCAAATATTTCACTATAGCACAATCGAGCATCAACTAAAGGTCGATGGCTCGATAATGCGATGGCGCAATGACGAAGAAGCAATGACGTGACCTAACATTGAAATAGCAATGAAATTGCACGACAATAAAAATGGTCAATGGAACCTACGATAGAGTGATTGCAAACATTACTTTATCTTCATCGTAAACATGTATATAGTTGTCATCACTATCGTACCAGTCCATCTTGTAATCGCGCTATCGCTTCATATTGTCAAGGCATTATCGTCATCGCATTGTCGCGCCATCGTCATCATGCTATCGCACCATCGCTTATCATCATCGCACCATTGTCACCGTATCACCGCTTCATAATTTTCACATTATCACATCATACATGTAGCAATGAGTACCCAAAACCTCGATGGAGCGATGATGCGACAGTGTACATAGCCCTACTCAGATTCTATAATTATGTTTCCTTATAAACTTTATCACAATCAGCGTAGGTAGTAACTTTTACTGCGTATTCGTAGTGCCAATGTCCAATTGCGGAAATTGTCATCTTTAAAAGAATTTGCTTGACCTTTCTCGATTTAGGATTTAAACTAGAAATATGTCCATAGGACATGAATGCCCCACCGAGGATATATTAGTAAAGCAACATGAATATTTGTATGTGTATAAAATTTTATCAGTTTGGTTCAGGTAGGGCTTACAGTTACTAGGGAATAAAAATGTAGGTCAGATCCAGCATCCGAAGCAAGTCTGGTAGTGTCCATCCCTAGATGCATCATCCATGCAAGTTTGGATCAAGATGGCTT
The DNA here is from genome assembly GCA_003671525.1 of Saccostrea glomerata. Taxonomy (NCBI): domain Eukaryota; kingdom Metazoa; phylum Mollusca; class Bivalvia; order Ostreida; family Ostreidae; genus Saccostrea; species Saccostrea glomerata. The sequence continues at coordinate 461,275 of PRKT01000342.1, forward strand.
ATAGTTACTTGGGAATGAAAATATAGGTCAGATCCAGCATCCGAAGCAAGTCTGCTAGTGTCCATCCCTATATGCATCATCCATGCAAGTTTGGTTCAGGTAGGGCTAATAGTTACTTGGGAATGAAAATATAGGTCAGATCCAGCATCCGAAGCACGTCTGCTAGTGTCCATCCCTAGATGCATCATCCATGCAAGTTTGGTTCAGGTAGGACTTATAGTTACTAGGGAATGAAAATATAGGTCAGATCCAGCATCCGAAGCAAGTCTGCTAGTGTCCATCCCTAGATGCATCATCCATGCAAGTTTGGTTCAGGCAGGGCTTATAGTTACTAGGGAGTAGGGAATAAAAATGTAGGTCAGATCCAGCATCCGAAGCAAGTCTGGTAGTGTCCATCCCTTGCTGCATCATTCATGCAAGTTTGGTTCAGGTAGGGCTTATAGTTACTAGGGAATAAAAATGTAGATCAGATTCAGCATCGGAAGCAAGTCTGGTAGTGTCCATCCCTAGATGCATCACCCATGCAAGTTTGGATCAGGATGGCTTATAGTTACTAGGGAATAAAAAAATATAGGTCAGATCCATCATCTGAAGCAAGTCTGGTAGTGTCCATCCCTAGATGCATCATCCATGCAAGTTTGGTTCAAGTAAGGCTTATAGTTACTTGAGAATGAAAATATAGGTCAGATCCAGCATCCGAAGCAAGTCTGGTAGTGTCCATCTCTAGATGCATCATCCATGCAAGTTTGGTCCAAGTAGGGCTTATAGTTCCTTAGGAATGGACCTGCTCCAAAAATTTTAACCTGGTTACTCATCTGGAAAATGTAGGTCAGATCCAGCATCCGAAGCAAGTCTGGTAATGTTCATCCCTAGATGCATCATCTGTGCAAGTTTGTATCAACATGTGGTATGTAACTTATGTATTTGATTATGTGTTTCATTGCCATATAAGGATTTGATTTACATTATTATTTTGATTGCAAACTTTTTACATTATTGTATTTTTGCATTCAAAGTTATAACATTTTAATGAGTCTATAAGTTTTAATTTGATTTGTTTACAGTACACATTTTTTCATAGAGTATATTTTAAACGTTTACTGTAGGTAAATATCTCAAATGTTATTTTCACAATTTCTGTAATTTTGACTTATTATGTATTTTGTTTATTTTAGATCAATGCCTTTATATACCTAATAAATGATAAAAACAACATCTGCCTTACTGCTTGGTTACAAATAACACCATCTTGAATGGTATGTTTTAAACTGAGCTAAACATTAATTTAAGAAAAGTAAGGTCAAGGTCAAAGGAAAGGTCAAGGTCAAAAAATGTTGATGCAGTTGCATAGCTCTCATCAATATCTATCAGCATATGAAGTTTGATGAAAGTATCTTGGATAGTCTCTTTGAAACTTACATGTAGCTTTGAACAGAGCTAAACGCAAAGTGTGACGGAAGGACAGAAGGACGGAAGACGGACATGACAAACACTATATGCCCCGGCCATATTCATGGCGGGCCATATAAATAGTTATATAGGGAAATTTTTAATATGAGCCTGTACAGATTAGCGGGCTTGTTTCGTAATCGGAAGGTTCAAAGCCCGGCCTGTACTGAACTAGGTATATATAAAGCAAAAACAGGTGGCAACTGTTTCTTCGTCAAGCGCTCGGCATTTTGAGGTATATTTGCGGGTCAATCGGACGACGCCTTAAAAACCAAGACCCCGTGTGTCACGGCAAGCGTTAGCACGATAAAGATACCTGGTTCACTGCTCAATGACAAGGAATGTAGAATGGGAAGTAAAAAAATACACTCGGCCAATCTATCGAAGTCAAAAATTTTAGAAACAAATATATCATTCGAAAACAAATTTATTTTAACACATTTCAATTTTGTTAACTTTTAAAAACAATAAAGGATGGAAAACAAAAATTATTTCCAAAATTCTTGAACACAGTCGAAAGCTACATATGTACATATATACATCTTTTTTTTTTTTACTAAAGCATAGGAATGAAATATATATGTCAGTATTCACGCTCAAAAGTTCATTAAATAATCACAAAGTAGGAGCAGAGCAAACACAGACCTCCAAAACATCAGAAGTGGGATTAGGTGCCATGAAGGAGTGACCAGTCACATCTGCCATGTGCTCCTTGTCATGATTAGGAAATCGGAAAAATAAAGAAAAATCCGTCGTCAATTCAGTGTGTAAATAATGGACTAACAATAAATATCCTTAAATCCGCCACTGAATTGTGTCTTAGTAATGAGAGTGTTAGTTTCGGTATGCATGAACCACAGGGGCATCTTATTAACTCTGTTCTCTACTTCACACATTAAAAAATATGAGAAGAAGAGAACAGAGTGGATAAGATGTGCATGGTGGTAAAAATGAACTTGTGTAACAATATCATTTTACAACATGTCTTGAAAGTTATGATAACCTTTCAGTAATACTTGTATTAATTCATCCACTATCTTATCCAAGAGAATATACTAACAGGTGACACGTGACATCATATATATCCTTTGTGACCAATGGAATCGGGGAATCCTTGCTCTCGGGACGGATACGATGTTCTACATCATGTTATTATGAGGAGCCAATGAGAACTGGGCAAGCCATAAATCTGACCAATAACATTTCATGATTCATTATCCAGTCGCTGATGTGTTTAAAACATTGGAGCCGTTCAGTAAACCATGAAGGAGCTTTGAACGGAAGAATGTAGCCTGTTTTAGTTCGGGTGTGACTTTCTGTATGTAGCCGTCATACCCCAATCTCTTCATCCCGAGTCCGATTTCTTCCGAGTAAATGCCCTCCTTCGTTTGTTGTATGTACACAATATCCGGTTTCATACTGGACACGTCGTTGTGCAAGGTCTTTGTAAATGCAGATAGTTCATTTTCTGTGAGGCCAGAAACATCAAACTGCATGCAGTACACAGATTTATTCCCACTGTGATTCGGGTCTGGAATGTATAAAATCTTTTTTCAGCATTTAATCTTTCAGAAAGTTACAAAAATATATAGTAAATGCACAGGCACCTGACGTTACTTATTTTTCTTTTAATAAAAAAAAAATACCCTTACCTGATAATAAACGTTTATTAGGTATGGGTATATTTTTTGTATTAAAAGAAAAATAAGTAACGTCAGGTGCCTGTGAGTAAATGATGCTTTTGTTCACCTATATTTTAGGCTTTTTCCCCTATTCTGTTTCTCTTTATGCCCATATGGTCACTGAATTAGTAATAATATCTTAATATTGTGTTACCCTGGTTACGATGGTTAACATGATGATTTGCATAACCGCCTTCCGCTTTTAGGCAAAAAAAATAAACGTAAAACGAGCGCAAACAGACTGAACATCATAGATTAACCTTTAAAAAGTGTTTTCTCATATTGACATATACGTGCATTTTCAATGATTCGTGCAATTAA
>PRKT01000342.1:482882-518010 GCA_003671525.1 Saccostrea glomerata
GACGCTCGCTATGGCCCGAAAATAGACCTATCGCGAATTTCAAAATTTTTAACATCTTTTCTACGATAGCTTTTTACCTGGAAATATTTTGTTAAAACATATAGAACAAAAGAAGTGTAGAATTCCAAGATCTTTCAAATGATATCTTGTAAAAAGGGCTGGCCCCTAAAATTAAGGGCCTAGAGGGGCCGAAAGTTTTTTCTTTATATCTCAAAACGTATCGAGAATTTGTAATACATCAAAGAAGCAAAGTTGTCCAAAATGTTAAGCTTAATCTTTTGGCGTCTTCAAAATACGTCCGGCGTCGTCACTTCCGGCAAAACCGGAAGTGGTCGGAAAACGCGTATTTTTGCCGAGCTTGGGAAGTTTTGGGTAACATATGTCTCTGGGAGCATAAAAATCAATTTTCCGTCCGTCGTCGTCACTTCCGGTCAAACCGGAAGTAGCAAAAAATGGCTTATTCTTGCATTAATTAACATAGTTTTAGATGATTCAACCCATTTTTTGGCGTTATTTCTCATTTTTATTAAAAATGAAAGCTACTTCCGGTCGAACAGGACGGAAGACCTACTCGTTGCTTTGCAACGAGCTTTGCTCTAGTGTTATAATTATTTTTGTTTCTCTTAATGCAATCATATTGCTTTTCAAGTTGTCTGTTTTTCTTTAACTTATTCTAAAGAAACTATAAATTCTTAAAATTTGTTAAATTCTTAAAATTCATTTTATCTGTCTTAATTTTTGTATGTGTATATATGTACATGTGTTTTTGCATGATAATTTATGTGTAAACGTCTTTCTGTGATATTTTAACTGTGATAGTCGGTTTAAGAGCTCTACAGAGCTCATGTTTATTGTTATGTATGTATATAATGCCGACTTTAAATAAAATTTACTTACTTACTTACTTGCAGTTATATACTAAATCATGTGACCAAGTTTAAGCCAATCATAGAGCTTGGAATATATGATTAAAATAAAATGATTAATTATATGATTCAATTCTAAAAGCCAGTGAAAGCTTAAACTATAGAAAAAATAATGCCTAAAGAAGCGACAAAAAATCTTCGGCGTAAATCGAAGGTTTATACAACGCTTGGATCTGTAGCTCTCTGCTTTATCTGTCCGAATTTTCTCAAGCAGAGAGCTACAGTTCTGCAGTTAACTGTGAAATTGATTTGAAGACCACTCACGCGTAGAAATATACACGGAAAAACGTGCGTTAGCGTGACGTCACAATGAGGCTACAGAGATGTTAGAAAAATGCAACGATATCGCTAGGGCAGCGAGAAATTTAAATATTGAGTTGCTTCCAAACATGTAAAATGTAAATATAAGGAATGTTTTTAAGTTTAGTGTGAATTATTGGTGTGTGAATCACACAGACTTGCACATAGGCATATTTTTCATGAAGCGCTAGTGCGTAAGATTTTTAGAGGATTTTTCCTATATTGTCCTATGTTAAACTTTGATTAGCCATTGTGGCCCCGCCCTAACCCGGGGGGTCATGAATTGAACAAACTTGAATCTACTTGAACTTCAATCCCCTTCACCCAAGGATACTTTGTGCCAAGTTTGGTTGAAATTGGCCCAGTGGTTCTTGAGAAGAAGATAAAAATGTGAAAAGTTTACAACGACGACAAACAACGGACACATTTTGTTCAGAAAAGCTTACTTGAGCCTTCGGCTCAGGTGAGCTAAAATTGTTAAGACTTTTTGGTATAGATACGAAAAAGTCATATATAAACAAATTTTTAAAGGTATAACACTGTTTTTAACAAATGTTTCACGACGAATCAGATTCAACCAATTTACATGAAAGTATAATACCATTTATTGGTTTTGAATTGGTGATACATGTACCACCAATTCCAATAGGTGATATCACCCTTTCACCCTTAAAATATGAATATCCAGACAACTTAATTAGCCTCAATACACAGTGAACTACGACGGCGTATTCGTGCCATATTGACAATGTAGAAAAAAAAATTAAAATCGTTTGTACGATTTTTTTAATCGTTTGAACTATTAATTAAATCGTACAAACGATTTAGAAAATCGTTTGTACGATTTATAGAAAATCGTTTGAACAATTTTTTAAAACGATTTAGAAAAACGTTTGAACGATTTTTAAAATCGTTTGTACAAATTTTAAAAATCGTTTGTTCTTTTTTTTTAAATCGTTTGAACGATTTAGGAAATCGTTTGTACAATTTGTTAAATTGTTCGTACGATTTGTTAAATCGTGTGTACGATTTAAAAAAATCGTTTGTTCGATTTAGAAAATCGAATGTACAATTATTATTTCTTGTTATTACAATGAGAAGAAGCGTATAGTAGAAAACTTTGCACAAGTATAGGACAACGTATCAACGCATAGTTTTAATGAATGACACGATGAATAGCAGAGAACAATTGATCAAGGGATATTTCAAGATGGGTTTCCCTTTTTCGGAAATTGCTCCGAGTCTTTGTTCGTGAACGAACGTTGAAAAGGGTAACAGCTAAGTTGGGACTGTTCATACGTTAATACAAATCCGACATAGGGGATGTAGCTCTTTTTATAGAGGAAATACTTGAGTCGTGTTGTCAATTGCATGGATACAGGTGGTTGTACTGGAAAACTATTATGGCAGGATTTGCTGTTTCTCAGGAAGATATTCGATATCTTCTTTCTATACAAAACCCGGAGGGAGTGTGTTTAAAGAAAAGAAACAAATTAACACGAAGATTGAACACTTACAAAGGTCCAAATTACGACAAGTGATCATAAAAACATTGTGAATGTAATCGTGATATGATGGTTTACTAATTATAACATTGCAACAATATTCACACAGTTTTATTAACAAGATACAATTTATTATAAGTGTTTCTATATCTGTCAGCAAGGAAGGGAATTCTCTATACAATAGCTTTACCAGGTTTCTTATAAATCCAGTACGCTTCTGTTCCGAATCAGAAAAAATATTGTTCAAACAATTTTTTGAATCGTTCAAAGGATTTTCTAAATCGTTCAAACGGTTTTCTTAATCGTTCAAACGATTTAACAAATCGTTCAAACGATTTAACAAAACGTACAAACGATTTTCTAAATCGTTCAAACGATTTTCTTAATCGTTCAAACGATTTAACAAATCGTTCAAACGATTTAACAAATCGTTCAAACGATTTAACTAATCATTCAAACGATTAAATAAATCGTTCAAACGATTTAAAAAACCGTACAAACGATTTTTAAATTTTTTTTCTACATTGTCAATATGGCACGAATACGCCGTCGTAGTAAACACTGGTAAAGGATGAGAAATTTTTCGAAAAGCAATTTCATCTATTTTGTATTGATTTAGACATTGTTAACTCGTAATACTTTGCTTATCTCTACCAGCGTACGAATCTGTTCGCAAGTTAAATGACCACCAGAAAGGTCCTCAGAATTTGGTGGAATCTACAGAGTATTTCAACATACCAAATAATTAATTTATTAGTATCGATCATGTCAAAATGTAAAGGCCAGTGGGCCTAATAGGTCACCTGCAATGAGGTCATGTAACAACTTTCCAACAATTCAATATGGTTCGTGTTTAAAACAAGGGGCAATTTATTTCAAAATTTTGACAGAAGCATCATTGCTCATCATAACTATACATTTAGCATGCCAAGTTAATTTGAAACTAGGACTTAATACCCAATACAGGGAGAAAAATGCACTTCAACTAATCGGTAATTATCAGAAATAATCAGTAGTGCCCCCACCCCGCAGGAACTCCTGACCATGGGTCCACACATTTCACAATTTAAGAAAAGCCAACCTTGCTCATCATAAATGTTTGATTAATACCAATAGGCAGATGTCAAAGCATTAATTCATTTTCCGTATAAATAATCATAAGACCACCCCTAAGATACCCCTGACCCCCTAGGTCTTGAAATTCACAATTCTGGAAAAACCACCCTTGCTCACCATTACTATATGTGTAGGTAGTGCATCTGTTTGATACTCATTAGCAGGGGGAAGATTTACAAAGAATTAATGCATTTCACTACATAATCTATGTAGCATCACCCTAAAACCAGAACCCCTGACCTTGGGGCCATAAAATTCACAATTTTGGAAGAGGCACCCTTACTTGAAATAACTATATATTAAGTTAGATTCCTCTTTATTTTGGAAGAGGCACCCTTGCCTATCAAAACAATGTATTTAGTTAGTTTGTTCACAATTTCGGAAGGGGCACCATTGCTTATCATAACTACACATTTACATAGTTTGTTTTATATCTGGGAGCAGAGAAGATTTAAAAAGAAATAATGCATTTTCACTAAGTAATCTATAAAGCCTTACCCTAGTACTTGAACCCATGACCCTGGGCTCTTGAAGTTCTCTATTTGGTAGAGGACTCAATGCTTATTACATTCATGCCAACAGTTTGACCACTTGATATCCAGGAATAAAAAAGATGACTATACAGATCGCATTAATCTTAGTGGATTGGTCCCATCCCCCAGGGACCATGAAAATCATAATTTTTGTTCCCCTTCATTCCTTGATGCTATATGCCAAAATTGTTTGAAATTGGTTGAGCAGTTTCAGAGAAGAAGCTGTAAATGTTCCAAAGCAGCAAGATGCACTATGATGGATGAAAACAGATAGCAATGGGTCATCTAGATCTGAGTTTACTCAGGTGACCTAAAAATCTTGTAGATGGTTAGAGGCTGGCTTGCACCAAAACAGCCACACTGGACAGCACTCTTGTTCCATGACACTTTGTTAATAAAATTGAAAATAAAATAAATTATGTTCAGATATACATTATGGGAATTATAGTTAATATGGAATAGAATGTTCATGGCCTTTAACCAAGACATCTCTGGCTTTCGCGTTCACTTTCAAAATCTGTGCTACATCTTAATGATACAGATAATGTGACCAAGCACAAATTTACAAATCCAGCACCAATACAAGAGCATGATTTAATGACCAACATATGAAATCTTCAAATTTTTCTTGTTAGTGCTGTATCATAATCATCAAATCATCCGTAAAACACAAACAAGGCAATTTTCTTTGTCTCAAATGAAATGAACACACACACAAGTGAAAAAAATTAAATTATTTCCTACATGTTTTTCCACTTGTTACTGGTACATGTACTCTAAACTGTAATTATATATAACTCAGGATTCATAGCTCCTACACAGTCTACAGGGGTCAGGGATCAGATGTCATGGGTCTGGGGTCAGGGTCAGTGTATCGGAAGAAAAGGCCTGTCTGTCGAAGTTTGAGGGCGATCTTCACATTCAATCTCTCATCCTGTTCTTTCGACAAATAGTTTTGCCAGTCACCAATTCTTCCTGAAAACAATTTCAATTTTTGAGAAAATGTCTGAAAATTATATCTATTATAGTTATATACACATGGCAAAAGATAATCAATCCAAATTACTCCCCACTGAAGCATTTTGCACCACACTATTAAAGGTAATCAATCAGATAACGAGGGCCCTGTCAAGTCTTAATCCTTTAGTCCTCGAGTCATTTTAAAAGAAAAGATTAAGATGGACTAGCTCATATTATTTGAAAACTATGGTACCTCACTTTCTCTGAATAATTCTGCCCCAAGAATACCTCATTTTGGCTCAGGAACTCTGCCCTTACACTAGCATACCAGCTCCATCTGAGTAATTCTACCCCTTATCTACCTTACAATCTCTTCAAATTTTGTTCTGACTTTCTCTCTCTGGGAAATTCTGCCTCCAGCTCAACTTTTCTAATACATTCTTCTCCTTGACTAGCCTTCCTTCGAAGACAGAAGAAATCTACCGTACCTCTATATTACATGTACCTCATCCTCTCTGAAAAATTCTATCCCCACAGAAATTTAAATCTCTGATGAATTCCGTATCAAGTGTATTTCACTTTTCTGAGAAATTCTACCCTACACTACCTCATCCTCCCTGAGGAATTTTTCCACAAAAAACTGATCTTTTCTGAAGAAGTCCATCTTAAGACTAGACCACCCTTTCTCAGGAATTCTGGCCCAACACTATCCTTTCTACCTTTCTCTGGAGAATACTTCCTCTAGAAAAGCTTAATTTTTAGCTCTACTGGTCAGAGACCAGAAGAGCTTATGCGATAGTAATGCATCCGTCATCCATCCGTCTGTCTGTCCGTCTGTCTGTCTGTAAACAATTTTTCAAAATGCTACTCCTCCTATAGCTTTGGTCCGATTTCAATATAACTTGGCACACAAGTATACTACACTAAGATACATAATTCTGTGCATCGGTTGTTGATTTCAATGAACGGTGTTGCGGAGGTTACTAAAAATAGAAATTTTTGTGAAATTATTTCAAAATGCTACTCCTCCTACAATTTTGGTCCGATTTCAATATAACTTGGCACACAAGTAGACTACACTAAGATACATAATTCTGTGCGTCGGTTTTTATTTTGATGAGTGGCAAGGATCATTTTTCTATTTATTGCAGATTTTAAGTCTCAAGTCCCAACTGCTACTTTTCTCTTCCTTTGTTTTAAGTGTAAACCAGTAGAGCTACAGTCTCGACAGAGACTTCTGGTTTCTTCAGGATTGAAATCTAGATTAGATCAACCTCTCTGAAGAATTCCACACTTACAACAGCTTATCTTCTCAAAGAAATTCTATCCCCAGACAAACCAAACTTCTCTGGAAAAATCTTCCACTACATAGGGTCATTTTGTTTGAAGAACTCTGAACTCTACCACTAGATTAGTTCATACCGTATAAGTGGAAATTTTAGCGAGACGCAAATTTAGCGATTTGTCCTTTAAAATTGGCAATTTATTGTTAGCGAGATGTTATTTTAGCGATTTTAATATGCACATTAAAGAAACTATTACAAATAAAACGCAATTAATTTTTAGCGATATTCAATTTTAGCGATCTCGACACCCTCGCTAATAATGCCAAAATTAAATCCTCGCTAAAAATTCTACTTATACGGTATCTCTTTGGAATTCTGCCTTCTAGACTAAAATCCTTACAAGAGGAATTTCATATCTACATGAGCTCTTCTTTTCTGTGAAATTCTGCTCACCTTCTCTGAGGAATTCTGTCAAAAGACTAGGTCAACCTGCCTGAAGAATTTTTGCCCCTAGACTAGCTTACCCCTCTGAGGCTCTTTCTTTAGAATACTTCTCTGGAAAATTCTGCCCCAAGACAACTCACCTTCTCTGAACAATTTGATCCAATAGACTGGCACACCTTCTCTAAGTATTTCAACCTCTAGTCTAGCTCACCTTCCCTGAGGAATTCTGCACCTGTGGGATTTCTAAATTTTAAATCAGTCAGCCATTGGTGATTAACAGCAGGGTTCTTCTTCATTTCCTCAAAGCTGCAGTGCTTGGCGATCCTCTTTATGTCCTCCTTTGATAAATCTCGCTGTAGGAACAGAGCCACTTTCTTAATGCTCCGCTCCAGGTCCTACAAAACAAGGAACAACATTAGTCATCTCTCATGTAATCTACTGGTGATTTATGGGTAAACAGCGATTCTTCTGAAGAAGAAATTAGCAAAGATGACCCTTCTTAGTAAAGTTGCATTAAGGAATTTGAAGATTTTATTAAGTTTCCAATTGGATAACACAGTTCTTTGAATCATGGTGAGAAATACAGTTTAAGATAAGCTTGAGCATTTTCCAGGCTTCCTGACAACGTACCATCTTCAGATCTTCATATTTCAGGAAGAGAACATTGGGTTGATCTTTTATTTCCCAGAAATCTAACACATGTCTGGACCAAGGACTGTAAGGAACTGCAAACAATGCATGATTATTTATCATATACTTCAGAATTATCTAACTTGAAAGCCTGTTCCAAAAATATGTGATGGGCATCTAATTATTAAATTTGCACCCTATGACTCTATTCTCCATACTAATATATGGTGTGGTAGCAAGATACATACAAGCACAAAGAAGTAACACTAAACAATAATCCCATTAACAAAGATGTCATTTTAAGACAACTGCATCAGTGTGTAAACAGTGATGTCAGGGTGTATTAATTGCACAATTACCTAATAAGTCTGACAATCTTTTCTTTCTTAAACATTAATTTATCAAGTGATTTGAACACCTTTGATCTTAGCAGCTGTTTATACATGTGATTGGACAATCACAGAGCACAACTAATTGAGAAATAAATCAATAAGTAAGTACCATCCAGTTTTAACTTCATAAGAAAAGAAAATCACAAACTACAGCATGACTGGTAACTTTAGAACATACCTCTATCCTTAAGGAACGAGTCCACGAAGTCTGCCAGCTTCCCGCGGTATCTGGTTATAGTGTGTAAAGAAGTCACCAGATAAAAATAGGAGACCACCACATCCTTTGGGTTTCTTGCAATATAAATAATCTGAAAAATCACCCAAATAAATAAACACTAATGTACAGTGAGCATTGAACTCACAAAATGATACCTCCCTCCCATTTGAGTAAAATGGCAAAGTCTTATTGCTTGTATTAGAAACCTCATATATCTGTCAGATATGAACATAAATTACGAATTTTTTTGTTTTTATTTCTGTCCCTAAATGCAAACATTGTGCAATTCAATTACTACTTCTTTTATCTAAATATGAGTTGGGAGCAAGCAAGAAAGCAATATTCTAAAGATGCATGGCCTCATGAGGACAATCTTGTTACATTTATAAGGTTTACAGAAATTAGCTAGTTGAAGAAGTTTTATTGTATAAATTCAATAAATTAATTAATCAAATTTACCTTTGGTTGTTTGGAATTTATTTCCTCGGGTAATAATTTGAGAGGGAGGTGTGTTTTTAAGATCCTGGGTGAGGGCCTCTCAGAAATTTCTTGTAGAGAAGGGCTCGGGAATTCCAGGTATGGTATTCTCTCATCACAATCAATTTGATGACTTCCTTCAAAATCCAACGTCTGGACCAAATATATGATTTCTTGCACCCAAGTCATACCTATAAAAACAGATTCTTTCAAAACTGTACTACATCATCTGATTAATGCCCTTCTTCATATGCATGCTTGTTTATCTAATTAAGGAATCACTGTCTAATTAGCTTCGTCTGTTATGCAGAAATTATCCCAAGTTTTCCACTATCGTTGATGTCCCTGGCATACTATACCAACTGGACAGTTTTCCTTATATTTCCATTTCATTGTGAAATAAAATTGTAGATTTAGACTTTAAAAATGTAAACATATATTTAAATCACATGTACACGAGGACTCCCATCCAAATTTCGATAGTCCTCGCCCACTGAGGTCAAACACAAAGGCAGCCGCATGAGATTCACATGCATATTTTGCCTCCTTAGCGTCAGGCACAGAGACAGATGTGCACGATCGAGATTTGCATGCATATTAAGCCTCCTTAGCGACTGACCTAACGACCTGCCTAATTTACATTCCAGCAGAATTATTAAGGAATCACTGTCTAGTTAGTATAGTATGCCAGGGCATCAACAATAGTGGGAAACATGGGATAATTTGCATAACGGGCGAAGCCCATTATGCATAAATTATCCCATGTTACCCACTATTGTTGATGTCCCTGGCATACTATACTAACTAGACAGTGATTCGTTATATTTCCATTTCATTGTGAAATAAAATTGTAGATTTAAACTTCAAAAATGCAGACATAGATTTAAATTACACGAGGATTCCCATCCCAATTTCAATAGTCCTAGCCCACTGACATCAAACACAACGGCAGCCGCACGAAATTTTAATGCATATTTGGCCTCCTCAGCGTTAGACTCAGAGAAAGATGCGCATGAGATTTGCATGCATAATAGGCCTCCTTAGCTCCTGACCTATCAATCTGCCTAATTTACATTCCGGCAGAATTATCAGGAAATCAACTCTGCTTAATTTCAAAGGGTTATCATAGAGAAAAAATTTAGAAATGGAAATATTCAAGAATCAACTCCACTAACTTTTTTGATTCAATTACAACAAACCCAAGCCACAACACCTTTAGTGGCCTTGATGACAGTACAGAGTCCTTAGACCCGGGCCATCCTGCAGCATGTTCCTCACCAAAACACACCACCTATGGTAGAAAGCAGAGGGTCAACTCCTGGAATGATTTTACCATTTAATGTAAACTTTCAAAGTGTAAAGAACAAAAAAGCCGAACTTGCAAACCTGATTGAAACTTATAATCCAAGCATCTTAATAGGAACAGAAACCTGGCTAAATCCCAACATACATAGCTCAGAGTTATTTCCTAAAAACTATAACATTTACAGGAGAGATAGACCTGACGGCCATGGGGGTGTCCTATTAGCAATAAGATCGGACTTCATCAGTGAACAGGTTAACATCAAGGGAAACACAGAAAGTGTTTTTGCCAAACTGTCACTTCTTGTTGGGGCACTTTATAGACCACCAAGCTTATCACCTGAGTATATGGAGGAAATGTGTAACCAATTAGAAAGTTTATCATTCGAACACAAGAGATCAGTAGATGAAAAAACAGAAGCTTTAGAAAGGCTAGAAAAACTTTGAAGAAAAAATATAAGGAGAGATATCAAAGAATAAAGAAAGAGGCTAAAAACACCTGCCAGGGTGCTTATAATGAGTATATCAAGAACATCATTAGCCCTGATGCCTCCTCAAACCCTAAGCAGTTTTGGAGTTTCATTAAAGGGAAAAGAACAGAGGCATCAGGAGTTTTATCACTAAGGATAAGCATGGAGTACTAATATCAGACAGTGAGAAGAAAGCAAATATCTTGAATGTGCAATTCTCCTCAATTTTCATCCAAGAGGGGAAAATCGACAACATTCCTGATAAGGGTCCTTCACCATTCCAGGACATGAATGCAAACAACATCAGTACTGGTGGAATTAGGAAATCCTTGCCGGCCTAAATCCATACAAAGCCACTGGTCCCAATAATGTTCCATGCAGATTACTGAGGGAGTTTGCAGATGAGATAGCCCCAGTATTTCAACTACTCTTCCAGGCATCAGTTAACCAGGGTACAATACCAGCTGATTGGAAGTCTGCAAATGTAGTGCCAATCTACAAGGAAGGGGACAAAGACAAAGCGGATAACTACAGACCGGTGTCCTTGACTTCAGTCACATGTAAACTCCTCGAACATATCATGGTCAGTAACATCATGGACCACCTAGATACCCATAGAAAGCCAACTTATATTAACAGTGCAGGATCTGGCTAAAAACATAGACAACAAGGGACAGACAGATGTCATACTGCTAGATTTTTCGAAAGCTTTCGACAAGGTCCCCCACCAATGCCTCCTGTACAAGTTGAGCTATTACGGGATTAGAGGCTGCCATCTGCAATGGATAGAGAACTTCTTAAATGGACGCATCCAACAGGTTCTATTAGAGGAAAGAACATCAGGTACAGCTGCTGTAAAATCTGGAGTACCGCAGGGGAGTGTCCTTGGACCACTCCTATTCCTTCTTTTTATTAATGACCTCAACAGCCTGACCATGTATCCAAAAATTCAACGGTTCGCCTATTTGCAGATGACTGTGCCTTATATAGAGACATCAAAAATGAGGATGATGCTACACAGTTCCAGAAAGATCTAGATGGACTTCAAAGATGGGAAAAAGAATGGATGATGGAATTTCTTCCTGGAAAATGTCAGGTGTTACATGTTACTAACAAAAGGAAGGTGGTAAACGTACCACACGTCATCCATGGTCATGTCCTCGAGGTAGTTGAAACAGCTAAATACCTGGGAATCCACCTTCATCAAGGCCTGAAGTGGAACCACCAGATTGACACCATTGCAAAGAAGGCCAAATCCACCATCGCCTTCCTGAGACGAATTTACACCAGGGTCCATCAGAAACAAAGGCCCTATGTTATCAGATCTTAGTGAGGCCCATCTTGGAATATGGGAGTACCATCTGGGATCCTTACACCAGGGACAGTATTGGCAAATTGGAGATGGTCCAAAGACGAACTGTCTGCATGGTAACATCTGACTACAGGACAACTAGTAGCGTAACAGACATGCTAAAACAGCTGAGATGGACATCTCTTCAGGAGCGACGTGGTCAAGCAAAAGCTGTTATGATGTACCGCATAGTGTACCAGCTCATCGACATTCCACCACTCCTCCTGTATCCAGCCACTACAACCAGGGGAAACAGCATGATGTTCCTGGTTCCTTATGCCAAAACCTTATTGTACCAAAAATCATTTTTCCCAAATGGTATTTGTGTGTGGAACTCTCTTCCAATATCCCTGGTTACCTTCACCTCCCTAGATAGCTTCAAATTGAAGCTATCTAGCCACATCACCCATCCGTAAATCCAACAATTTTATTTTACCTGCACTGTAAATATACATATTTTTTAATTCACTTTGTTTTCCTTGCACCACCACGTGCCAGTACGATACATCAGAAATTCTGATCATTACTTTATTGGAAGAAGAAGAACTTTTAAAGAGTTATCACAGAGAGAAAAATTAGAAATGGATATGTTTAGCAATATCTCACGTACATTATCCTTCAATTACAACAGTCAACTGAGATATAATAATTATAAAATATAAGTGTTCTGGTGACAAAAATTGGATTCAATGCTTACCTGACCTTGGAAAACCTACGATCCAAACGTCACTCTCTCGAACTCCAAATTCTGAAATGCCTTTCATTTTCTTTTCCACAAAGTTTGGTAAAACTGTATCATTGAATAAAACCATGTTAGATTTACTGCAGTTTTCATCTGTGATGTCAATAAAGCCATCCCGTCGCCTTAGACCAGTTTTTATGACTTTACTATAAAATATAACTCCTAGGATGCAAATTCCAAACGCAATAGAACCATAGGTTGAAATCAATAAGCCTTTTCTTCTTGTTTCACTTTTGAATGGAAACACGTAGTCGTTCGCCTGGTTTCTTGACCCTTTCTTTTGATAACACGCGTCATTGCGATGAAAATGTCGCACCTGTTTAAGTTTAACACGGCTAATAAACCATCTGCATCCATATCCTTGTATCCTACACCGAAATGAACCCGTGAGAAGAGATTTACTCAAATAAACAAACGCACGTGGATTCATTATGCGTCAATGTCAACAAAGTTTTCAGCAAGTCGTGCGTAGAATATTCGTACATTATTTATTATGTAAATGGTCTTCCCCTTCGTTTTATTGACTTAGAACAAATTTCCAACTACTTTGATTGAGTCTCGTTAATCTAAGAATCCCAGTTTATCAATAATTAGTAATTTTTCAAAGTAGACCACATATAATTTTCAAAGTCGGATTAGTCCCCTTCCTGACCATTTAAAAAAAAAATTGAATATCACCAATATTTGGGCTCTCAATTCTTTAAAATCCAAATCCATGAGGTCAGTTGTCATTTAGGAGAACTTTAAAACTTTATTGGCATTTCAAAAGAGTGAAAAATAATTTGCATGCATAAATTTGGCCCCTCCTCTGACGCCAAATCTAACAAATGGTGAAAAATCACGTTTCTAACTGGACTTAAACCTAAGGCCCTTGAGCCTCTGGCATACCCTGCCAGGATTCTTACAAATTAGCTATTGAGACCCGATATAAGTACTGATTTTACGCATTTGTGAACCCAGTTATATTCAATCCTAATTTAAAATAATTCTTTCTTTGATGGAAAATTCATGATGGTAATTGTGAAAGAAGAGCTTTCTGTGTCTTTTTAATCCTTCATTTAATAATTGTGATGTCACTAGGTGTCACAGGTGTGTAAAAGTCAGTCAATATATATCGGGTTTCAATTTCTCAGTGATTCGAGTGCTGACATGGTACGCCAGAGGCCCTGGGCTGGGTTCATGTCACGGTCAAGTCAGACTTGATTTTTCACAACCTGTAACAATGGCTTAAAAGTTTACACAACATATATTTTAAAATAAACTCTCAAAAGCAAACACACCATCAATATCTTTTTGTTTATCCAAATTTTAAAAGACAAAGAATTAACAATAAAATCTTTCATGTTCTTAAGTGCAAAAACCATTCAACATATAACTTAATAAAAAACAACTTTATGAAAATTTTGAATATCTAAAATCAATTATTTCATAAAATTCTGACACCTCTAGTGCATGCCATTCTGTTCCTAATAATGAAGATACAGCATTTTCAAAATTATCCCGTTCATAGTTATCAGCAATAAAACGTTTAATTATAAAGTCTGTTTCTAAATCTTCTGGCAGGTCATTAACATACAATATCATATCACGACGGACGAGAAAGTCGGTCAGGTTTTTATTTAGGTACACCATCAGAAGGATCGCTGCGCTGGACAATGTCTCCTTTATAGTTACTGTTCGGAGTCGTGGACAGAGCCGAGCCAGTCTGATCATATGGCGGTCCACGCGGTCTATATAACTCTGAGGGACTGGGTAATTATAGGGCTGCTGACTAAGACTAAAGTCCACAAAAGTCGTCAATGTATCTGAGTGATACGTCATAAGTGTGCACACTGATTCTAGATATTTAATCCAGACATTTTTACGATACACAAGGGAGGCCAGAGGCATGCTAGGCTTCAAGAAAACTTCTTTTTCTGTCCATTCGTTTGACGTTGCTAAGAAACAGTGAACTCGGAGTTTGGGTCCATGTTTCCTGATTTCGCCCCACTGTGCGTCACTGATTGCCTCGTTGTAGAAGCCCCGGGTTTGAGCGTTGGCCACGATATGGAGATCTCTCAGGGATAATGAAGCCAGGTGTTTTAGGAGACTGAAGTTTAACTGGTGGGGAATCATTGCTAGCTCTGTCAGGTTTACAAGGTACATTAAATTACTCAAACAGCTGCTCCGGAAAGAATTTACAATCCATAAACTATGAAGACAGCCCGATTGTTTCAGACCGATAGGCAGGGGTGCATTTTGAGTTCCTGAATTATCTACATTTTCTATTTCTAATTCCCGTATCACATTGTTTCTCTGAAGGAACTCCCGCAATGTACACTTCAAAAGCTCCATTTCTGATAACTCTACACACATGCATATCAAAGTATATTTCCTAACATTACAACAATTTTGAATTATTTTTTGGTACACTTCAAATGACGATGAACTCTGGATGGCAACATAGATCCTCCTCATGTACCGTCCGAATCTCTCGACGCATTCCAAAACACTCCGATGGAAGTCCTGATACTGCTGCAAATCTTCTAAAGATGATGGGATACCCATTTCAAAGATTTCATCCCAAACACAACTTTCCGAGTACTGGAATCGGTGCCATGCACCGGTCTGTCCTAGGGCTTCTCGCCAGGTGGAACAGGTATTGTATACACTCACTTTGTCTACTAAAGACAGGCAGTTAAACACTTTACCCAAAACAACCTCAGGCGTCTTCTCCCAGTCTGCCATTTGACTTCTCTGTTAAACTGAATAAAAGAAGCACAAGAAATTAATTACGCTAAAAATGACAGGCAAAAAACTAGATCAAAGTACTATTTAGCAAAGCTCTGCACTGAGAATAATCACAGCAAAGATATGGATATACAATGAATCTCGCATCTTTTGTCCTTAATGATGTTAATCTTCATTTACTCAGCTCATCTTCTATTTATGATTTTGTCAATCAAAAGGCATTTTCTGTATTGAAACATATCTCCTAAAACAGTCTACCCTAAAATTAAAGACATAAAAAATTACAAAGATATGAGAGCCATACTCATCATTTGTTGACATTTACAACCACCTAAGTAAGTGAATTATAATGTATTTTCATAAGATCAAATGGTTTAAAGATAAAAAAATCCGAGCAGCAAATACTGGAAATAAACGTTCACCTTCTCTTGTCGACCCTTTAGTGCTTCTTGTTAACTGTGCAACTGTTTAGATCTACAGACCATTTGTTAATCTCTAGAACGGTAAAATTATTTTTTCTGTCAGAATCATAAGACCGGATGTCAGAGTTGCCAGAGAAAAACTTCCGTAAATGCGCAGTTCTCTTGCGCAGTCGAAAAATTCCAACAAGCAGAAAGAACTGATGGTTTGTAAAATGATTGGAATAGTTTCTTTTAGAGTTTATAATCAACCAATTTCGTATTTGTCTTGAAATTTAAGAAAATAATTCACTGTACGACTGTGTATGATTGCTTGCTAAAAAATCGTAATGAAGTTCTTACAAGAACGAATTTGAATGAATATTTCTTTTTAAAAAGGAGGGGTATTTATAAAATGTATTAGAAGAAACATTCATTCATAAACCTTATGACATTTGTCTTTATACAGAATTTCTTGACATGAATCGCATGAACATGATGGAACAAGTCCATTTAGCAGGCGAGGACGAAGAGGACATTTATGGGGGCTTCAATGATTATAATGCCACTTTGGATGTTGATGTGAGTGTGTAATTATACTGTGTGTACAGTGATGTAGCATATATAGTCATTGCATGCAAAATATTCTAATCTGACACAGGCCTTTAAAATCTGTCAATATCCAGTACTTTTACTAAGCAGAAATCATGATTGTACTCGTCACAATATTCAACAGAGAATCTAAATTCAATAACATATTTAATGAAATATGCTTTCAACAGGTGCTTCCTATTTTTATAAAAGTACCATCTGTTTCTAATCATTTTGAAAATTCTGCTGACACTGTCTTGTCTCCATGCTAATTAATCCCACTTCTGACTGGTGGTTCACTAGAAGGGTCTCACTATGTACTGAAAATTATACCTTCCCATCTTATGAAAATAAGAGGGAAGCTAAAGCGTGACAAGGTTGGGGCATGTTTGCCCACTATAACCTTGTTGCGAGAGCTAGCGTCTGCATGTTTGGGGAGAGGATGTTGATTTGAGACTCAGTCTTGACTCTTGATGACCATCTCCCTGCCTATCATGAAAACAGGATTGTATGTAAGATACCTTTTTTTGATTGCAGGATTTACAACATGATACATCCTTCCAGAAAGCTGTGATGAGAACAAGTCATGGACGGAGACCTCCTCCTGTAAGTTATTGTACTCTCATGACTCATCTGAAGTTATTACAATATATTAAACACTTTTCTCTATGTCTCAGAATTCCAGAATGTGAGTTAAATAAATGATTGGCAATATGTCATATTATATGGATTGAAATGTTGTTGAGGATGATGATTTATTATTGATTCATGCACAAAAAAAAAAATCAAAAGATTTTTCTGCCAAATTCTGCCATGTAGAGGTATGCAAGAAGGGAAAATATGGCTGATTTTGAAGTATTGTGCATTTTATAACCAGCAGTATTGACATTATTCATGAATCTGAATCACAGACAGCAGCCAGGGGACTGGGGGGAGTTCCTGGAACAGCCGCGCGAGGTAGAATGGGGATGCCCTCCTCCATGGGCCGCCTAAATACAGGAGCAGTGGGAGGAGGCCAGGATATGGCTCGTCCAATGACAGCAGTGAGAGGGGCGGGGTATACATCAGCTGGAAATAGAGGTAAGGGACTGAACTCAACAGCAGTGGGAGGGACCGGGTATACGTCAGCCGGAAATAGAGGTAAGGGAGAGCACTCACCAAGCAGTAAGAGGGGCAGGGTGTACGTCAGACTGAAATAGAGGTAAGGGGGAAGGGAGCTGCACATTGTATACAGCTGTGCAAGGGGTAGGGTATAGGGAAGGGCACTCACTCAATGGTACTGTATAGAAATTACAAGAACACTCTCATGACCTAAGAGTAGTGTACATGAATGGCACTAATCAGAAGAGGTTTCAAATCTTTTTTTCTGAAGAATGTACTGTTTTAGGGGAAGACTTTTGATAGAAAAGTACAACTTTAGTTAAGATTCATGTGACATAATGTTTTTTTGAAGAATAAACCATCAATTGTATTTACTTAGTGTTTATTACCCTGTGAGTAAGTTTGCTTCTTTGTTTTCAGCTGCAGGTTTTGATCCCATGAATCAGGCAGGACCAGCTCCCCCACTGGAGCCCAAGCCAGAGGAAACGTAGGTAGCTTTACAGAGTGATCCATCTATAATAACTGTTGTCAGCAATGCAGACAATTAAATAAGCAGCTTTATAAAAAAGAAAAAAAACTTCTACGATAATGTTAAATGATTGAATGTTTGTGTGTTCCATGATAACTTGTTAAAAATACAGTAATCAGTAGTATTGGTATCACATATTTAATGACAAGTAAAAATTTATGATTTCAAACCTACACTTGTTAAGTTTTTGTACAGTATACTATAGAGTACTTTATTACAGCCCAGAGGAGAAGATCCGTCAGTTGGAGAAGAAAGTCAATGAACTGATAGAGGAGAGCTGTTTTGCCAATAGCACTGGAGACCTTAGTCTGGTGGGGATAATTTCATTGGTTCAGGATTTGTTATTTTGTTATCAGAGCTTAATCAAACAAATTTGAAACTAGAAATTTAAGAATGAAACATGATGAGTCCATTTCTTCTGTGTATTTAGGCTCTCGAAAAGGCTAAAGAAGCGGGGAGGAAAGAAAGAGTTCTGGTGCGACAGAGGGAGCAACAGTCCATGGGAGATCAGATTAACCTTGACCTGACCTACTCTGTGAGTTAACCTTGACCTTACCTATTCTATGAATAACTTAGATCTTACCTACTCTTTGAATTAAATTGACCTTACCTATTCTGTTAACACCTTTTAATTAACCTTGACCTTTTCTAAATTGTAAGTTTATCTTCAACCACATCTTTAACATTTCTCTACCATGTCAGGCAACTTCCACTTTGCCCACTGTAAACTGCTATAATGTATATATTGTTAGTCTTTGCAAGTTAATTATCTGTGCACTATTGTTGTATAACTTACAACTGTCCTGACCTGTTCTAATCATTCAAAAAAGGATAAATTTTATATACAAAATACAAATTATTTGGACACATGTATGCTCTTTACTAGATTTTATTGATTTAAATATAAATGTGTATGAATATGAATTTTTAGGTGCTGTTTAACTTAGCCAACCAATATGCTGCCAATGAGATGTTTAATGAAGCGCTGAACACTTATCAAGTGATAGTCAAAAACAAAATGTTTACAAATGCAGGTAGGGCTACATTTTGCTTCAACATTGATAAAATGGTATAGATAATAAAACAAACATACTTTCTTAAACAATATTAAATTTGTACATGAAGATATATGTTTTTCACCAATTGATTTGTGACATAAAATAAATTGAGAACATCCTGTTTAGTTCAGGTGTATGTGACTATGGGTGATATGAATTATGGTATGAGGTTCATGTTTTAATTGAGATTTATACCTTTAGAAATTATGTTGATTTCATTTGATATTTTAAATTTAGTTTTATTTTTGCATGCTTTACAGTTTTTGTAATGTTTTAAAATTCAGTTTCATCAAATGTAGGTTAAAAATAATAAAAAGGATTAAAACAAAAGTGTGAAATTTGATAGTGAAATAAATATATAATCATTTACTATATTTGTCTTTAATTTTCTGATATTCATAATGGTATTAATCTTTCATTTCATTTTATTCTGGTGTCACATTATGTCATGATAACATACAATCTTATAAAAAAATGAAAGAGAATCTTTCATTGTTTTGAACATTCTATCTTCTATGTAACACACTTGGGGAATGTTACAGGTCGATTGAAGGTGAACATGGGGAACATTTACTTTAGACAGAGGAACTATCCCAAAGCTATCAAGTTCTATAGAATGGCCCTAGATCAGGTGCCCAACTCTCACAAGGAAATGAGGTAATGATTTCAGTATTGCAGTACATGTAGGAGTAGCCAGAAAAAGGGTGTAAAAAACGAGTTAAAAGATTTGTATTTATGAATTAAAAAATATTAAAAAGGAGAACGTTACTGATTTTTGAGTGGATTTTGTATTTATTAATTTTTTCTCCTGTTTAAGTTTGTTTTGCAGATTATCAGTATTACATTAACAATAATTTATTGTAATATAAGCATCCTTTAAATTGTAATTAATTTTATCATATGCTTTTTACCTAGGACCAATATCATGCAGAATATAGGGATAGTGTTTGTGAAGATGGGTCAGTATAATGATGCCATCACGTCATTTGAACACATCATGCAGGAATCTCCTAACTTTAAGACGGGTTTTAACCTCATCCTGTGTTACTTCGCCCTGGGGGACCGAGAGAAGATGAAGCGGGGGTTCCAGAAGCTACTGACCGTTGACCTGAAAATTGACGACGAGGACAAATATCTACCACATGGGGTATCACATTTCTCAAAAAATATACAGAGTGAAATATTACATTTCATATAAACCATATTAAAATATTTTTATTTTCACTTTCAATTTTTATTTTCAAACTTTAGTTTGAAATTTATATCTTGAGGAAATATTCTACATTTTAACAAAAAATTATTTACAAACAAAAATAATATATGCAAGTACAAGAAGGTGGCATAATAAATTAAAATTTTTAGAATGCTAATTCAAGTTTGTTTACAGTTTGTAGGGCTTCTTTAAAAACTGAATTACCTCTCATTGTTTTGTGTTAATATTGACAGGAGGATAAAAACTATAACCTGATTCTGGAGGTCATCAAAAACGATTCCCTCCGACAGATAGAGAGAAAAAGGTGAGATAATCTGGGAAAGAAAGAAGAACAAAGAAAGATTGGTGATACACTTCTGTAGCACTGAAACTGTTGTGCTTTAATAGTATGTTGCACTAAAACTTGAATACTCTTGTTAACAGGAAGTACGATGCTGAGAACTGCATTAAGACAGCAGCCAAGATCATCTCACCGGCCATCGAAGCCCAGTTCTCCCTGGGATACGACTGGTCTGTAACTTTATACAAAAATATTCAAACCTCATTTGATTCATGCATATATAAAGTCCAGTTATCAGTTTGTTTACTGTTCACAGAGCAGTACCGATCTGATACTTGTGTCCAAGACGATACGACTTGTACAAGTTATAAGCTAAAAAATTTTGTTGCAGAGTATTCCTCATGAAAACTTTATGTCAAAGTAATATATATATGTAAATTAAGAATAGAACTATAGTTCCATGCAGATTCCGAAACATTTTAACCATGATGATGATTAAAAAATCAGAAGTAGTTACATGGCATTTTTGAATCCCAATCTTTTAATCAGGTTAAAAAGTTTGTTTACATCAATGTTAATACACAGAAAGAAGTCTTGATGATTAAGAAAGCTTCCGTCTCAATATGATATGATAATTCTGAATTAACAGGTGCACAGAGCAAGTTAAGTCCTCACAGTACCTTGACCTTGCCCATGATCTTGAAATCGACAAGGCCATCATGTTCCTGAAAGAGAAAGATTTCAACCAAGTAAGTGAAAATAATTTCAACCAAGGTAGAAAAATTTGAACCAAGAAAATTGGGTTTTAAAGCATGCACATAAACTCAGTCAATGAGGTAATTTTAGAAATAAAGTAAATTTGAGAGTTTTGTAGCTGGATTGATTGATTGATTGATTGATTGATTGAAAAACTATGTTGTTTTATGTTCCATTCAAGAATTTTTCACTCATAAAGAATGGTAGCTGGAAATAAAGGATCTGAATTGTATTTGAGATGAGTTGTATTGCTGAATACCAAAAGATTTATGTCCAATGTATGAAATTGTGTTACAGTATAAACAAGTTCTGACAGAAAGTCTGAGTATTGCTGTTGTGTATCATTTGATGTAAATTTTAGGCGATCGAGACTCTGAAATCTTTTGAAAAGAAGGACACAAAAGTAGCGAGCACGGCGGCCACCAACCTGTCCTTCCTGTACTTCCTGGTGAGTTATCTGACTTCCTGTTTCACTTCCTCTTCCTGTCTGACAGAACAAAGGCAGCTGTCTCTTGTCAATCTGATAGCTATAGGCTCGATTACTGCTATAGGTTTAAAAAGGAGAAATGATACATACTGATTCAGTGAATATGCTGCAGGAATATTTAGATTTTACTTTGCTTATAACCAATTACTTTTAAGTCATTCTAATTTCTGTCTGCTTGGCCTATACTTGATGAATAAATCATGGCAAATTTGTTTGATTTAATTGTGGAAAACTACATTCTGTTGCCTTTAATCAGCATCTAATACAGTTAACGCATTATAACTTGCCTGAAGACTGAATGTTTTAGCCTAGTATTGTCAGATGTTATAATCACTTCGTGAGTCAATTATTGTGTGTTTTATGTTTACACTACAGCATGGAGAGGTATATACAGCATAACTAGCTTATTTACCATTGCATATTGTCTACTTTCTTTATCATTTATTTTGTTTATCTCCCTTTCTCCTGAAGTCATTCTTTTTTATCCCCCCCCTCCCCCCAAAAAATTATCAAAAAATGTGCAAACTGAAAATATATTGTGTATATTATGATATTACATTTGTATTTCATTTATTAAACTGAAAAAAAAACCCCACAATATTCAAAAAAAGAATGACTTCATAATTGTATCTCGCAAATAGCCAAATACTGAGAAAAACAGCTCTGTCGTATCATTCCTGAGTCCTTTTCATCTCACCTGAACCAAATGCTGATGTAGGTTTTTCTGATCAGATATTTGTCTGGTAACCTGTCTCTCTGTATGTGTTAATTTGCATATGTGTCAGGAAAATAGGACATGAATCCCCTGAAAATTAGGATTATCAGGACAATCATATGCAAGAATATATGCATTGCAGTTTAGCAATCACACAGTCTTTCTTTGTTGACATTTGTTTTTTGGCTCAAAGGTCAAATGTTAAAGGTCAAGGTTTTTGATATAAACATAGAATACTCTGTTCTGCCCCCATATGACCTACTCAGTTTTCTATGTTTCAAGAGATCAGAATTCTACCGAGTTCTCCATGGCATCTGATTGGCAGAATGGCTGGTTGTTATCATTATTTTTTTTTAACAATTTTTGGGTTAATTTAGACATTCTATTAGATTCAATCAACATTTATTTAATTGATAGAAAAATGAAGCACAAATCGTGACTCTGGCATTTGATTGGTTGAAATTGATTATTGCTCTGAGTGCATATAAGATGTTAACTATACAATTTGGGTTGAGTTATTCATTTATTTGTTTTCATCTAAGGAATTGTAATGACTGAAAAATGTCTTTTATATAAAAATCTTAAAAATAAATATTAATAGTGAAGATAATGAAGCATGATCATGCTGAAATCCAATAAAAGAATTCCAAATATTATCAGACCAAACACATACCTCCAAAACATCAGAGGATCAGGTGCCATGGTAGAGTAAGCACCCCCTATTGTCTGTTCATAAATAAATGATAATATTATGCAATTTCTGACTTTTGTAAACTATGTGAGCTAAATGTGGCTTACGACTTCAATTTGTTGAAAAAATTGCTTAAGAAGTTTTGTTCATTTGAAAGCATGTACTTTTTTACTGTGTCAACTCCCACCACTAAGTAAAAGTTAAACATAGAAATCTTTGGAATCCTCTTTTTTCTTTTGTTGTAAAAAAGGGGTAGGGAGTTTATAGAAAGCATATTTATTAACATTTAGAAATTAATGAAGAAACTAACATAATTAGTCTTAGAATATTGTTTGAGAGACCACTTGCTTTTTGGTAGTTCACAGAATCAATGTTTTGTCACAGAAGTTGTTTCTCTGCTTTGGGTCATTTTTTACCTAATTGTTTTTGTTTTATTGCATATATTTTATGCATTCATTGTTGAATTTGAATTGTACTTTCCAAGTTTAAGACCCTCTTTTAATTTTTTCTGTAACCATTTTACTTAATACATGTACATGTCTGTCTAAATGTTATGTAAGTCAGTAGGATTTTCTGATTTCTTGGTTAATTTAACTGGTACTAGGAAATGAAATAACAATTTTGAAATGGTTTACAATTCGTTAGCATACAAATTCTGTATCAGATTCACTGTAACTAGAATTATTGTAGTCTTTAAACAAGAAATTTCTATACAATTAGATAAATATGTACAAGTTCTGCTCCTTATCAAATTCGGTGTAATGCAATTCCCAGATAAGATATTCATTTTCTTGATCCTTATAATATACTATCAATCAGCTACAATATTTTCAATCTTATAACTATATTTTAAATCTGGGTGAACCAAGCTTGTGATTTAAGAATTATTATTTACTTTAGCTTCCTAATTAATAAAAACATGTTTAACATTATTTTCAAGGTTTGCAATGGTAAAAATCTTTTTATGCTATAAACAGAGAGCACAGTAATTATTAATTTTATAATAGACAGGTCTAGGACAATGTTAATGTTGTCTGATGGATATGTAACAGAGTATTTTGTATAATGTTAACCACAGTTTATTGTTTATTTTTTACTACAGGAGAATGATTTAGAACAGGCTGACAAGTACGCAGAGTTGGCAATGAGTGCTGATAGATATAATCCCGCAGGTAAGTCAACCTCTACATTACATCACAATCCCACAAGTCCTACGTTCTACACCACAATCCCACAGGTCCTAGGTTCTACACCACAATCCCACAGGTCCTACGTTCTACACCACAATCCCACAGGTCCTACGTTCTACACCACAATCCCACTAGTCCCATGTTCTGTACCACAATCCCACTAGTCCCATGTTCTGTACCACAATCCCACTAGTCACATGTTCTCTGATAGTCTATATTATATAATAGTTGAATCCACACTTTTCAAAAGTTATGTCCCTTTGCCACCATCTTAGGGGATAAACCCATAGAATCCTCACAGTACCCTTAGTTTTTTTCAGGTTTGTGACTTTGTCATTTGACTGGGAAAAATCGTGGCATTAGTGTATACTGATTGCCCCATGTTGGGGCTACCCACACATCCAAAGAAAACAATTTAAACACAGTGGATTCATCATAGCCCACCCAAATGTTTGGTAGCATAAAGAGGAGAAATGTTGTTTCTTTCCCATTTGACCTTTTGGTTGACCTAGCAAAGGAATACAACTTTTGTAAAGTGTGGATTGGTCTATCCTGCGGGTACATCACCTATGTTCTACCATACACAATATAATATTAGAGATTCATCAGAATTTCATATTTTTTGTAACCCACATCTTTAGCTTGAATTTTTGTCTTGATATCAAATTTTGTACATAGAGGATCTAGATATTGTTTTCCGATATCGAGTACAATTTCTGTAGATTCTACATTATACAAATTGTTTCTTGGGACAATGACTGATGTATTGTTGTATTGTTACACCTCCTCTGACTGTGATAATCTTAATATTTATGTATCTTTTCAGCTCTGGTGAATAAGGGAAATGTGCTGTATGCCCGAGGAGACTATGAGAAGGCTAGAGAATTCTATAAAGAGGCTCTACAGAATGACTCGTCGTGTGTAGAGGGGCTATACAATCTAGGTGGGCCATCCTAACACACTGTGTCAGAGATAAATCATTACACTTACCTCAGATAAACTTAACTGTACAGTTATCAATAACCAGATTTTGTATATTAACTATTTACTTACATTACAGGTAATCATCTTCTATAAGTTCACAATATATTAAATATTTTATTTTAAATCTTAAGATAAAAATTTCCCATCTTATTTAAAATCTGTATGTATTCTAAGTTAGGATTAACTACATCTCTGTCCTTCTACAGGGTTAACCAATAAAAAGATAAGTCGGTTAGAGGATGCACTGGACTGTTTCTACAAACTTCACGCCATTCTACGTAACAGTCCCCAGGTCATGTACCAGATAGCAGATCTGTATCCTTCTCTCTGACTGATAACTACTTTGCATTATTTCAACATTTTCTAAATTTGTGTAATCATTACTGAAAGACTCAAATAACATTTATATGAGTAAGAAAAGCAAATACACTACTGTATACAGGGAAATTTTCACCCCTGTGTTTTTTTTTTTTGCCCTACCCTCCTTAGGTTGAATTTACAACATGGTGAATGAAAATAATTCAGTAAAATTTCTTTAACAAAACCATGACTGGGAGAATTTAAAATGGGCCAAAATTGTTTTTCATTGTGGAAGGGCAAAAATAATACTGGGCGAAAGTAACCCTGTATACACTAATGATGGTTTATATGACCTTGACCTATAAATAGACATGACCAATTGGAGGACACAGCACAGGCCACAGAGTGGTTCATGCAGTTGATAGGCGTGGCCCCCACAGACCCCTCAGTTCTCGCGCGGACCGGAGAAATCTATGACAATGAGGGGGATAAATCTCAGGCATTCCAGTACTATTACGACGTAAGGTCATAGGTCAATCCGTCACTGTTAAGAGTTGATCTCTTATCACTATTAAGAACTCATGTCCTTTTAATTTGACAACTCTTATAAATTCAGTATATATTGTAATGAATTTTTCTTGATATTCAGTCGTACCGGTATTTCCCCTCCAACATTCCCGTCATTGAGTGGTTAGGAGCTTACTACATAGACTCCCAGTTCTGTGAGAAGGCCATACATTACTTTGAGAGAGCAGCCATTGTTCAGTAAGTCAGGGCTATTAGTTTGTTTATTACCAGTAAACTATAGGTTCATTATCAGAGAGAACGTAGAAAACGAAAAAATCACAACATAGAATCATTTGAATAATAAACATGGTAAAGTATTTCATTGTTTAAACTGTAGAACATAAAACAGTGTACACTGCATTAGAGAGGCAATACTTTGTATTACTTTTTGTATAACTATTTACATGTAAATCCTCCCTGAACTATTTAACAGGCCTGCTCAGGTGAAGTGGCAGTTGATGATCGCCAGTTGTTACAGAAGAAGTGGAAATTATCAGCAAGCCCTCGAGACGTACAAAAAGATTCACAAGCGGTTCCCCGATAATATAGAATGTAAGACAATCATTCTGAAGAGTTATCTTGTCATAAACAATCCTTAAATTTGATATGACGCCCCATTTCTTAAAATTTAAGGATTTCAGTTAAAAATATTTATAATTTATAAATAAGTTAACTAAAATAAAAGATTTTTACAACATAATGAAGAATTATATATACATGTTAAGATTCCATTTTTTTTTAACATTTTCATTAGATTCGTTATTCTTTTCAACAATATCATATGTGTAGTGAAAATCTGTTCCAGTGTTTTTTATTTTATATGGGTCGGAAATTAGAATATGTCCACATGCTGTGTTTCTATAAACTAGTAGAGATTTTACATATGAAAGCACAATAAAAATAAAAGAGAAATATTTTATATAGGGAATGGTGTGCTTCTTACGTAATTAAGCAGGAATCTGATGATAATCTGTTTATTTGTACAGGTCTACGGTATCTCATGAGAATCTGTTCAGATCTTGGGTTACCAGAAGCTCAGGAATATGCTACAAAGTTAAAGAAAGCAGAGAAAACAAAAGAGCTCAGAGAACAGGTGAATTATTTAAATCAAACTGAATTCCAGAGTCTAAATGTATTCACTCAGTAGGTGATCCTTGGTGTGATTCAATGGAAAGAAGTGCCATCTTAATCATGTCATGATAAATAAGTCATTTAGAAAAATATAACATGAATAATATGATGTAATATTTTTTTCAACAGAGGGCGACCAGTGGAACTCGAAGAGGAAGTGGGCGTGGCAGAAGGGGGGAGGAAGGTAGGTAGACAAGGGAAGTAACTGAGAAGTGGGCGTGGCAGAAGAGGAGGGGAAGGTAGACAAGGGAAGTAACTTGGAATTAGGTGTGACAGAAGGGGGAGGAAGGTAGTTAGACAAGGGAAGTTACTGAGAAGGGTGTGTGGCAGAAGTGGGAGGAAGGAAAGTAAACAAGGGAAGTAACTGAGAAGGGGGTGTGGCAGAAGGGGAGATGAAGGTATTTAGACAAAGGAAGTAACTGGGAAGTGGGCGTGGCAGAAGAGAAAGTAAGGTAGGTAGACAAGGGAAGTAACTGAGAAGGGGGCGTGGCAGAAGGGGGAGGAAGGTAGACAAGGGAAGTAACTAGGAAGTGGGCGTGGCAGAAGAGGAGAGGAAGGTAGGTAGACAAGGAAAATAACTGGAAATTAAATTGTGAAGAGATTTACAAAAGCACTGCTTACCAGTTAGATTCAGTGTTTTTATTTGATAAATTGAGGAATATTTTTAAGGGCACTTCAGAGGTAAAAAAAAAAAAAAATTCCTTAAAAATAAAAAGAATGCAATGTTCTTAAAGGATATGCTTATTTGGATATTAATTTCTAATTTTCCATATAAAAATAATAGAAACATTAAATCTTGTTAATCTTTTACTTGATCTGTTGATTTTTTTAGAGCGTGAAGGAAGTGGAGGCGGCAGAAAAGGAAAATCTAAAGGTCGTCGTCCTCACCTGGACGATATTGGTGACGAGCCGTACCAGGTGGGACGTCAGGAAATCGGTACGTAACCGCTGTAGTCACATTGTAGTCACATTGTAGTCACACAGTAGGGTAGAGATCAGGAGAGGAGAAGTCATTATCAGATGTAGTACATAAATAACAGAAAATAGTCAAAGTTTACAAATATAACTCATAGTGTCAAGTAAACATGTAAATGTTAATATTTATCTTGGGTTATTTTAGGTAGTTATTTTTCTTAGAAGTTAGCATAAACTGTTACATACCAGTACATATCCACATTACTATTTCTATTTGGCATGTTAGTGTATATAGATTTTAGACAGAAGTATAATTATAGCATGCTGCCTATATGTACTCATTGAGCATGGTTAGGTTAGTCTATAGGGTAGGGTTGCATGACGGGTGTAGTAATATATTTTGTTATTTAACAGTGGAAGATCAAGGTAAGCTGGACTGTGGGTGGTAGATTCCTTTTTTCTCTTCCTTTATGTATCAGTATAATATTTATGTTGCTTACAGCATTCTTCTGACTCAAGCTTGTGTTCCAGGAATCTTTTCCTATTTAGTTCCTTGATTGTTTTTTAATTAATTGTTTTTTCCTGTTTATTGTTTTTTCCAAAAACTCCAAACAAAGTTATTTAAGCAATTTCACATAAAAGGATAAAAAAAAAAATTGTATGAAATTCTCTTTGCTGCATTTCTACCTTTGTTACCTATTTTTGTCCATTTGGCACCAATCCTTGTTTCTCACTAATTCTCTGTAGCAAACAGCCTAAAAATAATCTGCCAACACTTATCATCACTGATAAAATGTAGACAACCATTTTATATGGCAAGGTTATTACATTGGTGGACATTAACAATACAAACTTACTTTATATAGATATACCTGTAGAAATTGTAACCATGACCTAGGATGCACTTGTCTAACATAATTATAAACTTTTAAAATATTTGTAAAATCTATGAAAATTAAGATGCATAATAAATTTACACAAATATTAAATTAATTATATGTCAACAACTATTACTTTGACCACAGAAGATCTCTTTCATGTGTATGTATTACATGTATTAAGAATTAGTATTGATAAAGACAGCCAAAAAAAAAAAAATCAGAATTTATGACAGAAATATAATTGTAATTTATGGATGATTTATACATCCTTTATTTATGTATCTGATAAAAATCATTTATCTTTGAATGGGTAAGATTTTTCACACAAAAAAACTTGTTAGTATTATTCATTATTCAGTGGATATACAAAAAATACATTTAATAACTATTGGTCTAGCGTGGTAATTAAGCGTAATAAAAACGTTCTTTGTTTTATGGTTTATGCTAGAAAATAAATTCATTGATTGATGAACATAAATAAATCTCATTTCTATTTGTGTTTCAGATGCTAGCTACTCTGATCCTTTGGGACCACAAATGGAGCGTCCTAAAACCGCCGCAGCTCGAAAACCGGAGAATGACGATTTGTTTGATGAAGACGTTGGTGATGATCTTTTACCGGAATAGACCTGGGACTGATTCTACAAAACTCGGACTAAATCCAATGTTGTTATAGAAGTACGAGAAATGTACAAGATCTGGTTATCCGTCCATGTTATAATTTATTGAATACTGTAAATATAATTTTATTTATAATTAAAAAAAGTCTGACTTTCATAGCTGTCATTGAATTTTTTTATCATTTTAATATATTACTTTAATATAAAGTGAATACAGAAATCCAGGGACTGAAAATTAAAGGAAATAGATTTTTAAATGTCTGTCCACATCATTACTTTTGAACTGAAATAATATAGGAACTTTATACGTATATTTAGTCTCAGAGGATAGTTTTGTAGACCTGGAATTCTTAAGTTTTAAAATGGTAAGTGAAAATGGCAGTTATAAGTATCATGCACAACATTTTAGGCTTTACAATAACTCAATTAATGGATATACACAGTTACATAAAATTCATACCTCTTGATAAAATAGCTCAAGCTTTTTACTTCATTTAGTTGTTTACTTCTGGGGACTTGAAAATGCCATTATTGTAGGAAAATTTTATGACACTGTCATCAAAAACAACACTGTGCACGTTTTGGATAAACTGTAAAAGTCTCTCAAGAAGTAGATGGAAGTAAAATAAAAATGTGTGCTAAGTTGGTATCATGTGGAAAAGTGTAAAGAAGCTTGAATCAATAAAAATTCTGTTTAGGACTTTCAGAAAAGGTTTGTTAACACATGTATATTGAGTTTTTCTATAGAAAACCTGCCATATTTCCCCTTGGAAAAATGATCAAAGACAAAAAGTATTGAGAACAGAAACTGATTTTTAGTTGGACTTTGCAAATGGCATGTAAATGACGCATTCAACCAATTCGAATTTATCTTTGTTTTGCACAATGCTAGAAATAATCTGATCTAAGTCGTAAAGTATTTCTGGTTAATTCATCTTATTATTTCAACAAATTGCTGATTACTCTAGCTTAAAAAATCTGAATCAGTTCTATTCTGCAGTTTAGAGATATCTAATTATGCAGTTTTAAGAGCTTTTAAGAAATTTCAATATAGTTACCATGGCAACACCATTCATCAAAATACAAAAACAATAATGGCAATAATATATCTCGGTGTTGTCTATTTGCATTCCGCATTATATTAAATTGAAATATGTGGAAATAACGAACAGTATTGGAAGCTGAAAAGTCCATAGATCAAAACAAAAAGAGCAGAGCAAACACGGACCTCCAAAACATCAGTAGTTGGATCAGATGCCATGGAGAAGGGAGCATCCCCTGATGACCGGTCACATCCGCTGTGTGCCACTTGTCATGCTTGGGAAATAAGAAGAGTCCAACGTCAATTCTTTGTGTAAATAATGGACTCGCATCTTTGTGTAGTCTACCTGTGTGTCGAGTTATATTGAAATCAGACCTAACCTATAGGAGGAGTAGCATTTTGAAAAAAAATACAGAAAAGTTCTAAAAGTTTACAGACAGCTGCACATACAGACGGACGGGTGATGGACACGTTGCTATGATTGCAAACGCTGTTCTGGTCCCTGACCAGTAGAACTACTTTTTCTAACCCCCAAACCCTAGGTTTTTCGGATATGGAAAAATTACAGTTTTTGCTTTAGTGTTTATGTCTAAAGATATCTGAATTTTTGTGGGTAGGTCCATTGAAAAAAAAAATCCTGGATCCATGCATGTCCTTGCAATATCTGGTTTACTATAATTAATGCAAAGATGACCACTATCATTAATCGTCATCAGCATCAATATAATGCAGTTTCAGGCACAACTTGACATGCCTTGAACAGAATATAACCAGCATATTCAAATACTAGTAGTTGTGCTTTAGTGTTTGGCCTTTGGTTTTATACTAAATTAGACTATACGGAATATTATTTCTCATGATTAGAATACATAGGGCTCACGGCGGATGGGTCCGAACGACAAGGGATTCACACTCCACGTAGGCACATGCTCCCACTCTAGAATTTCCAAGGTCCCTGTTTCATGCCTTTTTAAAAATATTTTTGAATGTATAGATTTTTTTTGAGATCGATCAATGCTCGTGATCTTCACGTTTTTACATTTTCAATTAACGACTGGTTTTCACGTTATTTCCTGATCATGACAAGGAGCACACGGCGGGTGTGACCGGTAGGCAGGGGATTCTCACTCCTCCATGGCACCTGATCCAACCTCGTGTTTTAGAGGTCCGTGTTTACTCTGCTCTTCATTTATATTGTGCCTTTGAGCACGATTACTGTTTGATATCTCCATATAATTCACTTCTCAAACGGAATATAATTTACCGTAAGAATGTAGAAAAACTTCTTTACAAAGTGTGTCTAGATAGACAAAGAAATGTATATGAAGAAGATTTCAATTTTCCTGTATTACCAGATGGGCACAGTTAATAAGTTCTACATTACATATGGAAAGACAATACCAGAACATCAGATACACCGTTTACAACGGGGAACGCGGGGGAGTCGCTAAAGAGTCAGGGGGAGTCGTTTTCAACGTATGGGGGAGTCGATTTTCACGGCTTCGGAGTCAGAAGAGATGTGGGTCATGTCTTTTTTCGGTATATGTAAGATGTATTTACAAAAACCAACTAGCCCACGGAAGGTAGCAATAGTTAAGCTTTCTGTTGGTCATTTGTCCGGCTACTCAAACACTTCGAAACTATTCAACAGATTTCATATTTATGTCGATCGAGTGGTTAAATCATGCATAATTTGCGCAATCTACGACTTGTGTAGGGATTATGACAGTTAAAACAGCAAAAGCAAACGTTTATCTTTCAAATGCAACTATTCAAACTTGGCTAGACTTGATAAAAATTAATAGTTAAGGCATTTTTTCTTCAGACAGTAATGGTTACGTAGGGGGGAGTCGTTTCTGGAAAAAAAAAACTCATAGGGGAGTCGCTCAATTCAATTGTACTGTTTTTTTTTTTAAATTTCGACTTTTCTTTTGTTAAATGCTTCCTTACATAATTATTTTGATAGTCTGATAATTTTAGTAAAATGTAACATGACTAAAGATCGATATAAGCACTATGTACATGTAAAAATAAAAACATGTATTTATCGTGTCTTATTGTGAGTGAGTATATACATGTACCAGTACTTCATATACATTACTACATGTACATTTGATATGGTTTCTGCACGGATGAGCAGTGGCAAATTCCAAAATTTTCAGCATTTTAAATTAAATACCGTTAGGCAGATAATATCGAAAAAAAAAAAACAAAAAAAAGGAAAGGGACTTCAGCTTTGCAAATTTCCTTCACACATAACATCAAACTCTTCTAAGGAGTATACATGTAAATTCGGGATGAGGGCATTATTAGGTCTTTCCACCTTTCTGTGGAAAGACCTATTGATTTTCTTCTGTTTCTTATTTTATTAGGTCTTTCCACCTTTCTGTGGAAAGACCTATTGATTTTCTTCTGTTTCTTTTTTTATTTTTTATTATTTTTCCGCCGTGTGATTTTGAGTTTCAAGATTTATCGTAAAGATTTAAAGTTCATAAGAATGTACTCCGTAAAAGATTTTCGCAGTTGACCCTGCGTATATGAACTATGACCCATTACGGAGTTATTACCCCTTTCGCAAAAAAGCTTGTTATCGCTACTCCTCTGAAACCATAAACCGTAGAGAAATTAAACCTTCACTAATGTCTTCGACTAATTTAGTAGACACTTCATTGATTCATTGTGAAAGTATTCATTGACCCCTTCAATAAGTTATTGCCCCTGGAAGTTTTAGAATTTTACAAATAATTAAAAATTTTCAAAACGAGAAGACGTAGAGACATGGGACCAACTGCATAAGATTCATTGACCTTTGGTCTTGAAATTTATGGAAAGGTCAAAGGTCAAGGTCATTCCAAAACTGAGAAATTTAGCTCTTTTTATATCTCTTTTGTCTTTGAACATATACTTAATGTCTATGCATCATTAATATGTACTCTTCAAACTGTTTCAAAGATTTCATTCTTGTCCCCTTAGATTAACTTCTTTAAAAGTTATTGCCCCTTGTGCGAAAAACCTTGTTATCGCTACTCCTCCGAAACCGTAGACCGTAGAGACATCAAACCTTCACTAATGTCTTAAGGGTCTTTAGGCCTAACTTCACTTTATAAGTGCAAAAGGATCTAATGACCCCTTATATGAGTTATTGCCCTTTAACTTCTTTGTACTTACTATTAAACCTTATAACTTGAAAACTATAAGTGGTAGAAGCATGGGGTCAATTGCATTGTGAACCTTGACCTTTGACCTTGAATAATTTTTCAAGGTCAAAGGTCAGGGTCATTCATTTTTTTTTTTTAATTTTCATTTTTTCTATGCTTTAAGAGAGTTTTGGTTTCTTTTTCATGGAATTTAAATTTTAGGAGTCAGATATAAATCAAAGTTCAAATAAGGTGGAAAGACCTCTTATTGTTCTGTGAACAATAAGTCTCCTTATTTTTTATTATTTTTCCGCCGTGTGATTTTGAGTTTCAAGATTTATCGTAAAGATTTTAAGTTTATAAGAATGTACTCCGTAAGAGATTTTCGCAGTTGACCCTGCGTATATGAACTATGACCCCTTTCGGAGTTATTACCCCTTTCGCAAAAAAGCTTGTTATCACTACTCCTCCGAAACCGTAAACCGTAGAGAAATGAAACCTTCACTTATGTCTTTGACTAATTTAGTAGACACTTCATTGATTCATTGCCGAAGTATTCATTGACCCCTTCAATAAGTTATTGCCCCTGGAAGTTTTAGAATTTTACAAATCATTAAAAATTTTCAAAACGAGAAAATGTAGAGACATGGGACCAACTTCATAAGATTCATTGACCTTTTGTCTTGAAATTTATGGAAAGGTCAAAGGTCAAGGTCATTCCAAAACAGAGAAATTTAGCTCTTTTTATATCTCTTTTGTCTTTGAACATATACTTAATGTCTATGCATCATTAATATGTACTCTTCAAACTGTTTCAAAGATTTCATTCTTGTCCCCTTAGATTAACTTCTTTAAAAGTTATTGCCCCTTGTGCGAAAAACCTTGTTATCGCTACTCCTCCGAAACCGTAGACCGTAGAGACATCAAACCTTCACTAATGTCTTAAGGGTCTTTAGGCCTAACTTCACTTTATAAGTGCAAAAGGATCTAATGACCCCTTATATGAGTTATTGCCCTTTAACTTCTTTGTACTTACTATTAAACCTTATAACTTGAAAACTATAAGTGGTAGAAGCATGGGGTCAATTGCATTGTGAACCTTGACCTTTGACCTTGAATAATTTTTCAAGGTCAAAGGTCAGGGTCATTCATTTTTTTTTT
>PRKT01000342.1:519842-564367 GCA_003671525.1 Saccostrea glomerata
A
Source organism: Saccostrea glomerata (assembly GCA_003671525.1). Classification (NCBI taxonomy): domain Eukaryota; kingdom Metazoa; phylum Mollusca; class Bivalvia; order Ostreida; family Ostreidae; genus Saccostrea; species Saccostrea glomerata. The sequence continues at coordinate 519,844 of PRKT01000342.1, forward strand.
AGGTGGAAAGACCTCTTATTGTTCTGTGAACAATAAGTCTCCTAGTTCTTCTTCTTTTTCTTCCCGGACTTTTGAAACTGCAAGGTTTATTGAAAAACTTTAAAGTTCATGAAACTGGATATCAAAAGTTATTTCGAAAAATGACAGCCCTTGTTTGCACTTTGACCCCTTACAAAGTTATTGCCCTTTTTGCAAGAAATGCTTGTTATCACTACTCCTCAGAAACCGTAAACCGCAGAGGTATGAAACCTTTACGAATGTCTTCGACTAATTATGGGGACTCTTCAATCTATTCATTGCGAAAGTATTCGGTGACCCCTTCAACGAGTTATTGCCCCTGAAACTTTTTGAATTTTACAAATAATTAAAAAATTTCAAAACAAGAAGTCATAGAGACATGGGACCAACTGCATAAGATTCATTGACCTTTAACCTTAAAATTCATGTAAAGGTCAAAGGTCAAGTTCATTCCAAAAATGAGAAAATTAGCTTTTTTTGTATCTCTTTTGTCTTTCAACATATACTTAATGTCAATGCATCATTAATATGTACTCTTAAAACTGTTCCAAAGATTTCATTCTTGTCCCCTAAGATTAAACCTTTTAAAAGTTATTGCCCCTTGTGCGAAAAACCTTGTTATCGCTACTCCTCCGAAACTGAAGACCCTAGCTACACCAAACCTTCACTAATATCTTAAGGGTCTTTAGACCTAACTTCACTGTATAAGTGCAAAGAATCTGATGACCCCTTATATGAGTAATTGCCCTTTAACTTCTTTATACTTACTATTAAACCTTGTATCTTGAAAACTATAAACGGTAGAAGCATGGGGTCAATTGCATTGTGACCCTTGACCTTTGACCTTGAATATTTTGTCAAGGTCAAAGGTCAAGGTCATTCCAAAAATGAGAAATTAGGCTCTTTTTAAATATCGTTTGTCTTTTAACATATGCAATCAGGTTTTGAATCATTAATATGTACTTTTAAAACTTTTTCAAAGATTTCATTCTTGTTCCCCAAGATTGACCCTTTCAAAAGTTATTGCCCCTTATTTGAAAAACATTGTTATCGCGACTACTTCAAAACTGTAGACCGTTGAGGCATGAAACCTTCACTAATGTCTTAAGGGTTTTTAGGCACACCTTCATTGTATAAGTACTAAAGGATCTAATGACCCCTTATATGAGTTATTGCCCTTTAACTTCTTTGCACTTAATATTTAAACTTATAACTATAGAACTAAAAGTCGTAGAGGCATTGGGTCAATTGCTATGTGACCCTTGACCTTTGACCTTGAAGATCTGCTCAAGGTCAAAGGTCAAGGTCATCTAATTTTTTTTTTAATTTTCATTTTCTTTTTTTTAAGCCATTTCCCTTAAAATTAAATTATAGAGTAAAATATAAAACTTTAAGAAATTTAAAAAGGTGGAAAGACCTCTTATTGTTCTGTGAACAATAAGTCTCCTAGTTTTTAATATTTTTCTCTGTGAATTCTTTTAGCTCTTATTATAAGTAGAACTTCAGACCCTGCCCTTACCCATAATAGCAATTCCGAAATACATTTCACGAAACAGGCATGTAGTATGAAAGGTCTTCCAACGTTTTGTTGCAGAATAGTTAAATCACAGTTATATTTGCAAATGTGTTAATAATAAAATTTGGGTGAGAAACTCTGTTGTAACATTTTCTACCAACATTTTTTGCTTGTCAAATTTTTCAGATAAGTTGTTTATAATTCTTTTTTTCATACTAATTTATGAAAATTGTTATTGTAAAAAAAAAACTATAACTTTAAAAAGTAAGGCTTTTCTATTGTTCTCCTCAGCGGTCAAATAAATCTGCTTGACAGTGGAGTGAGATGTTGGACCTGTCGAAGAGATATTGACGGAATTGACCAAGTTTAAACTGACGTGCGCGTGAACAAAATTTCATCATGACATTTGTCATAATAAACAATATAACAAATCATTTATCGATTGTTCTCGGACAAAAATGCTTTTTGTCGACCCCTCAAATAAAACTTGTTGCCTTCGGCCTAAAGGTACTTGGACACAGATTTGAAGTTATTATTTTCTCTGTAATATTACGACATATATTTTAATAGCATTTCACATAAAAATTAATTAAAAATATTATTTCATATAAAAAATATTAAAATTTCAAATTTTTTGGCGGGTTTGATTGACACATCCTTGCACTTTCACAAATTAATTTTATTCTTAATCCTTAGGAAAAGTGGCAATCTCGTTTTGTATGAATGAATAACATTAATACTTTAATCCAGAAAATTCAGAGTAGACATGTTCGAAGCAAAGCAAACACACAATATATTGTCAGTCCGTGGAGTTGTGGTAAGCAGAAAATAATCTCATTTAAGATACATTGGTTTTGCCTAAAGTTGGGTTAAAATATATGATAAATAAAAAATAAAGATAAATTATTTATATGTCGACCAAATTGAAAGCATATACCAGTTTAAAAATTTCTAAACCCCCCCCCCCAAGAAAAAAAGAAGTCAAGGGGCGGGAATGACGCACCAGAGATTTCCACTTTTCTAATAAAAAAATGGTTAATATTATTATGAAGAAATTTTCCGTATTATAAATCTGGTTGTTCTTTTTTTATGGAGAGACTGTCATTGTTGTATTTCCACTTTTGTAATAAAAAAATGGTTGATATTATTATTAAGAAATTTTCCATATTATAAATCTGATTTTGATGGAGAGGCTGTCATTGTTGAAAGTGAGGGTTCGTGATCTTTTTGATTTTTTGTGATGTATAAGAAAATTTCATACTGAGCTAGGGAAGGGTTTTGTCCCAAAGCACACGAGCTCCTTAGATATATAATCCAATTGTACATGTATATTGATGATATTTTTCTTGAACTAAAAACAACACCAGGTTAGGTATGCATTTCACTTTATTTTGCGACTCCTTATGCGTTGTGTTTTTCCAGAAACGACTCCCCCCTACGTAACCATTACTGTCTGAAGAAAAAATGCCTTAATTACTAAGTATTAATTTTTATCAAGTCTAGCCAAGTTTGAATAGTTGCATTTGAAAGATAAACGTTTTTCTTTGCTGTTTTAACTGTCATAATCCCTACACAAGTCGTAGATTGCGCAACAGAAAGCTTAACTATTGCTACCTTCCATGGGCTAGTTGGTTTTTGTGAATACATCTTACATATACCGAAAAAAGACGTGACCCACATCTCCTCTGACTTCGAAGCCGTGAAAATCGACTCCCCTTACTTTTTAGCGACTCCCCCGCGTTACCTGTTGTATACGGTGAGATATCAGACGGCAATAAACCAGTTTCATTGAAGTAACTTTGTATAATTACTGAAATTTACAAAAAATTTTATTCCTTACACGGACACTTTCTATCACACCAAATATATCAGCATTGACCATAATTATCTCGAATACTGATTTCTATTAAACACAGATAGGATGAATAAGTGTTTTAGATTAAAAAGAATAAAAGCAGATAATTTAAATCGTCATGTTCATGCAGTATATTTTTCGAATACATACACATGCAGTAGCTGACATATTACATTATTCCTCTGACTACAGTACAACCATTTATAGATAGATTGAAAACATAAACATGGATAATTATGTTTAAAAAAGCTATCTAAAAGTACAGAGATATGTTTTAATCTATTCACAAAAATTAAGAGTTGAAATTCTCAATGATAAGAGAACTTTCAAGATAATTGCAAGCGTAAACAATATCAAAACTTAACATTCCTTTCAGTTTCATATCAAGGAAACCTTTTTTAAAACCTAAAATCGAGAACATCTGTCTTACAATTCAGGATTTTCCATTGAGATATTTGTAGACGGCAGCTATTAAAACAGTTGATATGAAAATATCATTTACAAAGATTCCTCTCCCTGAAAGATTAGAGAAAGTAGATCATCTTTGTTTGGTCGAATTCCAATCATAACTTAATTTAAATTCTCATTTTTTTTAACTGGAAGCGAAAGAATTTTATACCTAGCCTTGAAACTTGTGATTCAGATTAGAATATGAAAATGGAAAGGTTCAAATGAATGGACCTTAATCGAAAACAAGATGTGTTCGTAAAACACAACGTTAAAGGTACCTCAGAGACTTAAAAATCCAGATGTGAAAAAGAAAGGTCTAGCACCAATTATTGAAAAGATATTTCTAAGGTTAAAGTTTTACTACTTAAATTGGTCATATTCCAAGCTCAAGAAATCAAAATTATTAATAACCAAAGGAAGGTTATGATGAAAGGAATATACATGTGGAATATCAAAGCCCTATTAAAACTGTGAAGAGTGATGGCAAAGGTAATGTTGTTAAATGGATCAAACTCTAAGGTCAAGGGAAAAGTCATACATTTGGAGATAACGAATTCATGCTCAAAAGTCCATAAAACAATACAAATTTTTAAGCTGGGCAAACATGGACTCTTAATCATCAGAGGTGTGGTCAGGTGCCATAGAGGTGTGAATTCCCCTATGACTTTCATCATTACCTTCCTTTGGTTAGTAATAATTCTAAAGTATATATATTTATTTCAAGTAGAGTACTATTAAAAAGTGTAAATCAGATTTGGATATTAAAATTTCCCAGAAATTGTTGGAAAATATAAAATCACAAAATGATATATTGAATTCCAGTCTTTTTGATATCATTGACAGCTGCTTCCTTTTTAATAAAAATGGAACTTATATCTTTACTGAAGTTATTATTGGTCATTTGCAAAATACTTTTAAAAAATTCCCAATCATGACAAGGATTACACAGTAGGTGTTACCGTTCAAAAGGGGAATTCACACCTCTATGGCACCTGGCCACACATCTAGATCTGATGATTAAGAGTCCATGTTTGCCCAGCTTAAAAATTTGTATTGTTTAATGGACATTTGAGCATGAATTTGTTATCTCCATATACCCCGGTAATTTACTGTGTTAAGGGAAAAATAGGTTTTGAAGACTGTAACTAACGGAGATGTCAAATTGTTTATCTGGGTATCGTACAGTCATAAATAGGTAGATTGAAAACACAAACACATGTGTGATTGTGTTAAAAGTTTAGCTAGAGGTACAGAGATTATGTCTTCTGTGATACCCGTCAACAAAGACAGGGAGCTTTTCCTTTTCCAATTTCCTGTTTTCAAAGAGAGTTTAAATTTTGAAGATAATCGAGCTTTCAAGAAGATGATTGCAACACGTACTTTACATGTCTTTCAGTTTCATATCAAGGAAAATCTTTTTTAAAACTCAAGAACGAGAATTTCTGTTTTCAGGTTTTTCCAAGATGATAAGAATTCTTGAGATATTTGTAGAAAGCAGCGATTAAAACAGTTGATATAAAATCTCATTTACAAACATTCCCCTCCCTGAAAGATTAGAGGAAGTTGATCTTTATTCGAGAGAAATCCAGCCGTAACTTAATTTAACTTCTAAATTTTTTTTGAACTGGAAGCGAAGGAACTTCATTTTTTTTCTTTATTACGCATGATTTAAATTAGAAAATGAAAATGTTTAGGTGCAAATTAATGAAATTTAATCGAAACAAGACGTGTTCGTGAAACATTAATGGCAATGCAGGGCAACTTATGCTGAAAGTTAAAGTTTCTTAAATGCAAGTCGAACTCTAAGACCAGAAGATTAAATATTTTTTACTCAAAGACAAGAATAAACACGTGGGCATGGAATTCCAAGCACCAATAGATTCAAAGTGTATGCTAAAGTAAAAGTTTTTTGAAAATAAGTGAAACTCCAAGGTCAAGAACAAAAGGTAAATATCAATGCTACCAAGTGGAAGACCTTGTCATAGGAAATTCAGATGTGAGATAGAAATATCTAGCACCAACTATTGAAAAGATATTGCAAAGGTTAAAATTTTACGACTAAAAGTAGGCAATATTCCAAGCTCAAGAGGTCAGAAGTATTGCTAATCATAGGAAGGTCATGAAGTGTGAAAGCCAAATCTCTGAAAGAATGACCTAGGTAAACTTTTTTTCAAAAGTGGGTTAAATTTCGATGTCAAAGTTAAAGAGGCTGGGGGGTGGCAGTCATTTTCAGACTATTTCGATCTCTTTTAAAAGAAAAGCTCCATATAAAGATATACAAAAATGATTTTTGAAATCTGAATCTGAATTGTATGAATTTTTTTCTTTGACAAATGATAGTTGACAGCATAAGATACCGTATCTAAAAAATAAGTTAAATCTGGTAGTTAATTTGTGAGTGATTTGTTGAACTCCCCCCCCCCCAGCCTGGTCAACTACGTATGTTGTCACCCAAAGAAATGTCTTTTGACTAGGAATATACACGTGAGACATGAAAGCCAAATCCTCAACCAGTTAAATATAATGTGTATTGTTGTCGTTTTTGCAGACTGACAGACGATCAAACAGGACATAGAACTATTTACCCACGAATCTACGATTACAGGAGTTTGAAAGTATGTTGGAATAGCATTAAATAGATTCGGCTTTCCCAATTCAAAGTTGTTTAAAGCAAAACAAATTAGTTTCAATTAGCTATTATTCTTCTTCTGCTTTCTTTATGTCTAGGTACAGTAATCTTGTATTGCTAAATAAAAACAAATTAAACATGCACACATTAACGACACCAATATCTATACGCATTTACCATAACTTACAAATACTGATTTCTAGTGAACTCAGATAAGATGACTTAGTGTACTTGATTAATAAGAATAATATCTGATGATTTACGTCGTATTATACAAAGCCTCTTTTTTCACTGACTTCACTAAAATATTTACAGTAATTTAGGAGAAACTTCAGGAGTACCGTGCAATAAAATTTTTGATTAGTGGTGTACAGCAGATATGGATACTAAAACACTGGAAAATTTGAAATCATAAAACTTTACTAAAATCAGCAACATAAAAACTTTTCAACATCATATATACAACTACTCCCCCGTGACACTTGTTCCGACGTTTGATGCCTTAGTTCGTCTTCTCCTCCAATATTTGTAATGTTTATAATTAACTTTTGAGATCGTTATCACCGTTTATTTCATCATCTTGTCTATTGACTAATAACTACAGAATAAAAAAAAAAGTTGATCTGGGCACAGTACTAGCATAAAAAGATAGAATAAAACATGGGGTTAACGTATTAATGTGTATTTACAGAGAGACAGAAAGAGATTTATTTGTATCTGCAGAAAAGTTGAATTTCTTAACGATAATCTTGTCTGAAATCAAGAAGATGATTGCATACGTAAACAAGCCAAAGACTTTACATTCCTTTCAGTTTACTATCAAGGAAAAACTTGTGGCGATTACTCTTCTTTTAAAAAAAACAATACTTTCAGATTTTAAGTTTTTCCATTTTATTTAAAACCTTTAACTGATTGTAGAAGACATCAATCGAAAACAATCGCAGTTAAAAAAATATGATATAAAAATTCTTTCAAAGATTTCTATCTTTGAACGTTTGGAGGAAATAGATCTTTGTTTGACCGAATTTCAGCCACAATTTTATATAACTTCAATCTCAATTTCTTTTTTAACTTGAAGCGAAGGAATATTATTTTTATCTTTGAAACTCATGATTTAGATTAGGTTATGAAAATACAAAGGTGCAAATGAATGAACTTTAATGAAAATCAAGAGGTGTTTGTTAAACACTGATGTCCCCGTATGGCAAGTTATGACTGAAAGGTAAAGTGTCTTAAAGTTAAATTAAAGATTTTAAAAATGTAGGTAATAAAGATAAGACTTGTCTCACTGAATAAACACTTGGAAATGGAATTCCAAGCACCAAAGTGTTGACCAATGTAAAAGCTTTTTGAAAATAAGTAAAACTCATATGCCGAGGAGGAGAGGGAAGAATGAATGCTATATATACCTAGTGAAGGACCTTGTGATGAAAAAATTCAGATTTGAAATAGAAAGGTCTTACACCGACTATTGAAAAGATATCGCCAAGGTTAAAATTTTACTAACTTTTACTTATTCTAAAAGTAGGTAATATTCCAAGCTCAAGAGGTCAGACTTATTGCTAATCAAAGGAAGATTAAGATGCAAGAAATTACCATGTGGTATAAAAAAGCCCTATTAAAAATGTTAAGATCTAAGAACAATATGGTTTTAAAAATGTGGACCAAACTCTAAGATAAAGGGAATAGATCAAATATATTGATATCAAGGATAAGTTTTATCATATTGAATTTCTCACAAAATCAGGAAATTTGAAAGGCAATTCTTTGAAAGAATGACCATGGTAAAGCTTTGTATAATTTTTTTCGAAAGTGGGTTTAATTCCAATGTCAATGTTAAGAGGTCAACTATGTTGGCACCGAAAGAAAGGTCTTTTAACAAGGAATATTCATGTTGGACATGAAACCAAATCATCAACCAGTCAAAATTAATGGGTATTGTTTTCATTTTAGCGGACAGACAGACGGTCAAACAGGACAAAGAACTATGTACCCTCGAATCTACAATTACAGGGGTTTGAAAAGTATGTTTGGAGTATTATTAGATATATTTGGCTTTCCAAATTAAAGATGTTAAAAGCAAAACAAATAGATTTTAATTAGCTTTTATTCTTCGGATTTTATGTTCTAGGTACATTAATCATGTATTGCGGAAATATAAAACATGGAAAATATCAATGACGCGAATATATAAGCATTTACAATACCTAACCAGAACAAATACTGATTTCTAGTAAACGCAGGTAGGACGAATTAGTGTTTTTATTAATAAGAATAATATCTGATGTTTTACATAGTGTTCTACAAAGCCTCTTTCTTCACTGACCTCAGTTGAATATTTACAAAAGTTAAGGAGAAACTTTGCAACAAAATTTTCGATAAGTGGTGCACACCTGATATGGATACTTAAAATTTTCAAGAAATGTTTAGGAAATTTGAAATCGTTAAACTAAAATCAGCAACATAAAGTCTTTAAACGACATTTCAACATCATATGTCATAAATCATATGGTCGATACGATGACCTTGTCAGCAAATACAAATTATCTTTGAGTCAAATGCTGACTGACGTTTTTCGTACTAATTGTTAGTCCATTATTGATACGCTTAATTCACGACGGATTTTCCCGTTATTTCCCGATAATGACAAGGAGCACACGGCGGGCGTGACCGGTCGGCAGGGGACGTTACTCCTCCATGGCATCTGATCCCACCTCCTATGTTTGGAGGTCCATGTTTGCTCTGCTCCTACTTTGTAATGTTTTATGGATTTGAATTTGAATACTGTTCGTAGCCTTCATACAACCGTTGCCCCGTGACACCTGATCCCACTTTTGATGCTTTAGAGGTCTTCTTCTTCAACATATGTAATGTTTATAATGAACTTTTTAGCTTCTTTTTAGCGTCTTGTCTGTTGAAAGTTTGAAACAATACTGTATGAATACATGCAACAACTAACGATAAAGAATAAAAAAATGATGTGTACTTTTTATACCCGTTAAGGGAGAGACAGAAGAGATTAGTTTTCTATCTGCGAAATCGTCCTTTCAAGAAGATAGATTGCATGCGTAAACAAGAACACGATCTTACATTCCTTTCAGTTTCCTATCAAGAAAAACTTCTGACAATGAACATTTATTTGTTTCAATTACAAAAAAAAGTTAATTTCTGGATAGAGGGTTTTCGAGACCCTCTAGATGTAAATGTAAAAAAACAATACATTTGTATTTGAGATATATTTGTTGAAGACAACTATAAAACAGCTGATATAAAATATCATTTACAAAGGTTCCTTCCTCTGAAAGATTAGAGAAAGCAGATCTTTGTGTGACAAAGTTCCAGCCACAACTTAAGAGGCAGACTGTAGACTACCAAATGTTGAAGTTTTTTTTATAGGTGGGCGAAACTCCAAACTCGAAATATTTTTGAAAAAGTCGATATTTGGATTTTGTTATATTAATCAAGGCATTATATAATGTCTTAGAAATAGCTTATGTGTTTATGATGGTACATTATCCATTTCGCGAAAAAGTCACGATATTTGGACTTTGTAATATGAATTAAGACATTATATAATATCTTAGAAATATAGATAAATAAAAATCCGTTGATGTCTGAAAAATCAGATGCATTACATCATTTGGAAAATACATTCTTACATATGCTAATAAAACTTCAAACAGCAAATCAAAATTTCAGCTTTCGAGAAAAACACTTTTATTGCTGTAAAAAATGCATATTTCCCATAATGCCTAGTGCTTTATAAAGAGCGGTTATCACAATATACCGAATAAAATAGCTTTTCATTGAAAAGAAAGGTGATTGCTATAGACATGGGAGCCGTGGTTTTACTATGTTTCGTATTTTCAGTGTTTATTAACAAATCTTATGGACAGACATCTCTGCTTCAAAGCAATACCTCACATAAGAATGGCATGTTGCTTAGTACTGTAACAGGAAAAGTACCAAATATGTTACGAGACATACTGAAACGGGAATCCATGGAACGCTTATCTATGGTACAGAGGATACACAGTTTGGAAAGGAAGGAACAGGGAATGGAAGCAGAGAATGAAAAAATTAAAAGAGAATTGAATAAGATGAATGAGACTTTACAACAGGAATTCAGTGCAAAAAATGATGTCTATCTTCTGGCTAAAACACTTGAAACTGCTCTTGGGGTTTTAAATAAATCAAGTTTGCAATGGACAGAAATTTCTAAGTTGCCCGGTAAGTACGCTACACAAATATTGTGTATATACGAGGGTTGTCCATAAAAACCGTGGACGAAGCTTTTTTCTCGGAAAATAATTGATGCACTACGCAGAAATGTTCAGGAAATTTTCTTTATCATATTTAAGTGTATCTTAATTGTTTTGATAAAATCTAGACAAAACCGAAAATGTTATTATGCTCGAATTCATGCGCACAGGGACAGTCCTACAGCGCATGATAAAAACCCTATAGTGGTTTTACACGATTTTTATTTCGAAATAAAAGTATTAAATAGATATGATATAAATTCAAGTAAAGATAAGAAAATTTTTAAATCACCATCTATTCTACATTTATTGTCATTTTGAAATTTTCAAGGCATTTTAAAATTGTTTTGGCTGTTTTCTGGGCATTCAAAATGAGAAAGTTGTAGATAAATCACACGAAAAAAGTCGGCGTTTGATCACGTTACGGCGAACCGGAGAGCAGTTCAGTGTAATTTCGATGTATTAATGACGCATTAAAGGACTTTAATTGAAGAAAACACATAAAAAATTATATCAGCAGATCCTTAGTTTACTTTAGAAATGAGGGTTTTCTTAAAATCGTTTTTGATCGAGTGCCTGGGTAGAACAAAACATACAGACAAACAATTATAGAAATAGCAATAGATACTGTCACTGTGGAACCGTCGGTGTAAGATTGCCTATTTAATTGTATGATAATAAGAACATTGGCCATAACACACTAACAAATTTTCAGAAGGACCCATCTGATCATTGATGCACCTAATCGAGTTCCCATTTATTTCCCTATAAACAGTTGAGGAACCAATTTCACACACACAATGGCCTTCTGAAGATTTATTTTTATGTTATGGACAGTATTCTCACTGTCAATCAGCTAAATAGACAATTTTATATCGAAAATATGACAGCGCTGTAACCGTAGCAGTTTGTCCTTGTCACAAAAAAAATTTCAATTGTATATTAAGGATAAGATATATTTTTTTTTCTTCTGTATTCATTCAGAGTCTCTTAGGGCGTTATAATCATATCTGCATCAAACTGAACTGCTCTCCGGTGCGCCGTAACGTCATAAAACGTCGCCATTTTTCACGTCTTCTGTTGACCACATTCCCATTTTGAATGTTCGGAAAACTGCCAAAAATTAAGCAAATGCCTTAAAATAAATAAAAAAAACGACAAAAAAGATTAGATAATGATCTATGATAATTTTTATTTCTATGATTTCTATTTGATATTTTTTTTTTGAAATAATACTTGTTTTTTCTCTATTGAAACCATGTTCTTATTGATCGTGCGCCGTAGCACTCGACCCTAGCTGTCCACATTTTAAAGTTAAAAAAATCATTTTATATGAGTGAGCAGAGGATATATTAACCTTAAATATGATAAAAACAATCATTTACTTGAAATTTCAGCTTAGTGTGACCATTAATTTCAGATAAAAAGACTTTGCACACTATTTTATCGGACAACCCTCGTATACGAGGGGCTATCAAAAAGTTCGTGGATTAGCGCCAAAAAATCAAAACCGCTATAGCTATAGGTACATCAACATGATCAATAAATTAAAAAAAAAATGAGTTATCAACTTTTCTAAAATAAACCACAAATCATAATTGTCATTGTTAAATAAATCAGCAATGTTTTTGTAAGCAATGGTATATCCAGACGCCGCAACCTCGAGAACGACTTTTTCTTCGACCTAAATGTAACTCAGAAAAACTCTTTGTGATATGAACAGTTGGCATCCAAAATTCCCGTTAATTCAGGAATGTGTTGGGACACAATATTCCCATGAAATATTTTACCTCATTCTAGAAGTTCTATGAAATTTTATCGTAAATTTTACATGGAGTGCCAAACAATTATTGCTTTGAAAATTACGTCAAAAAGGGGGGTGGCTTTCATTTTCTAACATTCTATAAAGTTTTGCCGCTGAAAAAGCTAGTATACACCTCGGAAATAATATGCATCCAGATTACTTGTTTTTTTAAATGCGAAAATAGATTAAGAGAGAAAAGGGATGAACAAATTATGTAGATTTGTTGTCAAGATGTGAAAAATCAATCACGTCAAATTATGACGTTGATCATGTGTTTTAGCTGTGTTGAACTCCAAAAGGAAAATATGCTGGCACAATCAAGCGAGGATCTCTCCCAAATGTATAAATCCATTTGCAATATTAAATGCATTGAAAGCCACTGTTCATGACATTGTAAAGCTATTTAAACAAGACGGGTTGAAATACTTAGCTCTAGGGAATTTCATCAAAATAAATGTACGAGGAAGAGGAAGCGGACATTGAAAAATAATGACGTTGTCGGACGTCACGGAACTAAACTGCGACGACGCCGGGTGATCATATAATGTCGTTTTTATTTTAAAATAATTTGGAAAATAATGATGGCATCAATCTAAAATTTTCAGCATTTCTTATTTTTTTTGTTATTTATGTTCCTTATAAATTTTGTAAGCTCAGACAACATATTATTAATTTTATAGCCTCAGTCTTCGAACTTTTTGGAAACACCTCGTAAAGCGCAATTAAAATTGCACGGCGTTGCCACCAAGTTTGTATGTTCTTTTCGACCTTATAGTACGTTGTTCGGTGTTGAGTTGCTTTATGCATCGTGCAATGTTGTGTGTTTTCTTAATCAGACAAGACAGACAACTTCAGCAATTGCTTGGATATTTTACGGAAATTTCCGAGTCTACAAGGAATTGATGGCGTTTTTGAAATAACAATAGCCTCCAAGCCAAAGTTTGTGTACTGTGACATGACAACAGAAGGGGGAGGATGGACGGTGCGTTAAATCAGTCATGTTATTTACAAACAAAATAACTCTTTTTTGTTAAATCGGCATGTTTAACCACTGTTTATAATGTTTCACGTTTCTTTATGAAACACTCCTGAATGTCAGAGCAAATTAAACAGACAATCTATTAAATCTTTCAGGTTATACAAAGAAGACAAGATGGATCTACAGATTTCTATCGAAAGTGGTCAGAATATAAAAAAGGATTCGGGAATCCCTCCAAAAACTACTGGATCGGTAAGATAAGTTTATGTTACAACTAAATTCTATACGATGTCTCTTATCAAGAATAATTTCAATACTTTCTATTACTGTGTCTGTATTTTTTATTTTTTCTTGGATGACTTTGAATCTCCCTAGAAAAATACCTCACAAGTACAAAGACATTTATTTTCTTTGATCGATTATTTGTTATCCCCAGCAGTAAACTATAGTTTATGATAGACAAATCTGTATAATAAATCAAATAAACTATCACAGTTTTCACTGTAATCACCAGCGTAAGTAACAATATCCAAGTGTTTACCTAGAGAAAAGTGTTTACTCTTGATAAATCAGAGGTCGATTGTATTATTTCTATCAACTCTAAACTCACCCTCTAAAGCCAAACTTCCCTACCCGAGCCATACTCCCCCTAAAGAATCAAATGAGAGTAAGTCTACCTGAAAGGCTCTCTTTATATCTTATCTCCTCACTCGCAAGATTTGTTCGACGGTGATACAGAACCCTTAGGGAAAGCATACTCCAGGACCGTGTTTCCCCGTTGATGTCTTGCTTTAGAGTTAAACATCCTTCCCAAGGTTATCAATGCATTCTTAATTTGTTGGAAAGATAAACGACGAGCATATAAAGTTTGTGTTTTAAGAAGCTTTAACATATACAGGGTGTTTCATAATATATGTTACATTTTGAATCTTCAATTTGACAAACACGAGAAAAAGATATTGATAAGTCATTTTTATCAAACTGATGCACGTATCCATGCGATTAATTATGTACAATATACCGAATAAAATATTAAACACTGATCAAAATCTTAACCATTAAAGAAAATTGACAAAATTTCCAAGTAGCAGCATTTTTGCTGCGTTGAATTTCACAATTTCAAAATCTCACATGTTCCAAATGATCTCCATTAGTTCAACAACATAATTTTGCTTAGACCCTCATTTAAAGGTCTATGTTCTTTTTGAACACAGATCCTGAGTTCATTCAGTATCTGTGGTCCAGGATTATAGACCCTATTCCTTAAGTACCCCGAAAAGAGCCCAAAGATTGAGATTGTCAAATGCAGAGGTCGAAATCATTCCTTGCATTGTTGAAAATTTGTACGCTGAAAACTTCAGTTCATATTTGAAAGTTTATCATTTGCTGAAAATGCTGATATTACCAGAATATTATTTGAAAATATCTATTAGACACTTTTCTAAGAAGTTTTCTACACTAAGAGTCTCAACTTTATCAATTAAATCTCCACTTCTTAAAGTCTTTAGGCTTTCTAGAATACCATGTCATTTATCACATATTGTCCGTCCAAGACCTTTAACCTTGTTACTACCCTTCTGATAAGTATCCTTAAGCTTCAATTCTTTTAGAAAATTTATGTCATCAACTTGAGAATGAAAAGAATGAATATTCGCGACAGGAATTGAAAAACAAAACAGCTTTACTATTCAGCACTGAGTGGATAAGTCAAGTTCATTTCGAGAAATATTCAAATTATGATATTGGTGTTTATAGCACAATTAATCAATGCAAGACCATGATTTTTTTTTTTGCTTTTTCACATGGAACAAAAATACTGGCTTTGATGTTTAAAATGATATTTGGTTTGTAATAGAAGTATGAAAGTTAAGAAAAATAATTAGATTTAAAAATGCAACGTATAATTTGAAACACCCTGTACTAGTATACGTAGCGGCCATGATGTCTTATTAACTTTAAAATTCATAATATATCAGACATATGATTCAAGATATTTATCTTAGTTATATGAAATTATTATTTAAAAAATTCGTTGCAAGACCTCAAAAGCTTTTCAAGAAGGATATGGAGATAACGAACAGTATTCAATCTCAAAGTCCATTAAACAATATACAAAATAAGAAAAGAGCAAACACGGACCTCCGAAACATCAGAGGTGGGATCAGGTGCCATGGAGGAGTGAGCATCCCCTGCCGACCGGTCACACCCGCCGTGTGCTCGTTGTCATGATCAGGAAATAACGGAAAAAATCCGTCGTCAATTCAGTGTATAAATAATGGACTAACCATTGGTATGAAAAATCGACCATAGAACGTACGAAATGATGACTTTAAACGAGACTGCTGATATTCTTGTTTCATCAACTTGCTTGTCAATAACTTACCTCGTTTAAAAAATTGTTCATACGTAGAGCATGCTCTTGCGTATCGAATCAACTGAGATATATATACTCCGTATGCAGGTGATGAAGGTATATTGCTGCATAAGTAAGGGAAGTTGACGATAGAAAAGTTAAAGTCATCACGTTTATCATATAGCTTGGTTGTTAGATTACCATTAGTGTCTTTTTCAAGTAAAATATCCAAGTATGAAGCAGAAGTGTCGGACTCTGTGGTATCTTTTATCTCAAGCTCACCAGGATATATCGTGTCGACGTAGGAATGGAAATTATCATTATTAATTGACAATACGTCGTCGATATATCTAAATGTCGAGTTGAAGGCCACAGCAAGTGTTTTCTTCTTTTCACGCATAAGATTTTGCATAAATTCTGCTTCATATGAATATAAAAATAAGTCTGCTAATAACGGAGCGCAATTTGTACCCATGGGAATTCCAATAGATTGTTGGAATACCTGGTCTCCAAAAACCACATAGATATTGTCAATCAGAAACTCAAGCATCTTCTTGATGTCAACTTCAGAGTACTTATGTGTGCAATCAGAATCTGTTTTAACAAAATAATTTTGCAAATGACCAATGACGAGGTAAGTAAATTTACGAGTTCCATTTTTATTGAAGAAGCAGCTGTCAATGATATCAAAAAGCCTGGATTTTAATTTGTCGTGGGGAATTGTTATGTATAAAGTTGAAAAGTCGTAAGTTTTTAAGCTGTTGATTTTTGTAAAGTCTTGTGATTTCAAATTGTCCAAAAGTTCTTTAGAATTTTTAAGTATCCACATCTGATTCAACCACTTCTTGAATATATAGTTGCACAGTACTCTTGAAGTTTTTCCTTCACCACTGTCAGTATCTTAGTGAGGAGTAACGAAAAAGGCTTGGTTGAACATTTACTGGAACCTGCAATGTATCTTTGTTTGTAAGGATTCTTATGAAGTTTCGGAATCCAATATATAGGGTAGTTCAAATTCATTTTGGCTCTGTGGAATATCAAAAGTATTCAAAACTGACAGGTGATTTTGAAGAATTTCTTCCCTAGAAAGGGACGTATGAGTATAAATAGGATTACCACTTGTAGAATTAAATCCAAGTTCTTGTAGAATGCAATTTATATAATGAGCCTTACAAACAAAGACAATTTTCAAATATCGTTCGAAGCGCACGCATGCATATGAACCCATGACTTTATTTTACCATGGGGAATGGTGGTGTATCAAGTTGTTAGGTAATAAGTTTTTAAGCAGTTGATTTTGGTAAAATCTTATGATTTCAAATTTTCAAAAAGTTCCTTAGAATTTTTACATATGTAAGCATCCACATCTGATTTACACCACTTCTCAAATGCATTGTTGCACAGTACTCTTAAAGTTTTTCCTCCACTACTGTTAATATCTTAGTGATGAGTAGAGAAAGAGGCTTGGTTGATCATTTACTGGAACCCACTATTTCTGTTTGTTTGTAAGAATTTATATGAAGTTTTGGAATCCAATATAGATATATTAATCGTATGAGATCGTTCAATAACGAAGATAATTTTGTCAAGCACTCATTTAAATAATATAAAAATGCACTGATACTTCTTTAACAAAGGAAATGACGCAATCTACGAGTTGACAAGAAACAAGGACCAAGAACTCCGGATTGAACTACAAAGATTTAATGGTGAAGAAGCATACGCTGAGTACTCCACGTTTTATGTTGGGGACGAGGGCAGTAAATACAGACTCACAGTGGATGGATATACCGGAACTGCTGGTACGTCTTTATATAATTACAATTCTTTTACTTTTATATGATTTTAAAAGTAATTTACATCATCACGTTCTGCATGTTACACTGTTGGGGTACATTACAATGATATATATATATATATATATATATATATATATATATATATATATATATATATATATATATATATATATATATATATATATATATATATATACAATAAAAAACTTTCAAACATTTTTTGAAATATTTCGACCGTGCTACGTATCGGTCTTCATCCGTAGTGTTTATTTGAATGCATAGCAACTCGGCAAGGAACATCATATATTATACCTATGAAAAACCTTAAAAATATTATGATTGTTGTTATTGAAATAAATTGTTATTACATTGAGAAACAAGATATATTATCTAATTTTTTTAATTCAAAAGTTTACTAAGACAAACATGTACATAACATGAGAACCTTTTAATTTACCAGATGATTCTTGAAATATAAAAAGAAAAGGTTTTGGATACGAATCAAGTATTAATGGATGGATAATGCTAGCTGCAATAATGTAGCCCTCTCCGATTTTTTTATCTGATATTTTCAGCTGCAATAATGTAGCCCTCTCCGATTTTTTTTTTGGAGGGAGAGGGCTACAACTCCTTAGGATCTCTATAATGGCGCAGATGCGGCAGTGGATCACTCCCGCACGGATTTCGACTCAAATTATCAGTAAACGGCTATTTTATTATCATCTCTTACCTGGAATCCCAAATGTAATTATGCAAAACATAAATCGATCCAAAAATATTCACAACGATCCATATATCGGTTATTTTTCGTGTGTGTCAACAGCTTAACTTGAATTTATCCGCCATGTTTACTGACCTTGATGGATTGTATTTTGGGACAGCCAATGAGAATTTAGGCTCTATAGGAGCAGATCTACTAGGAATCCCTTATTTTAAGCATACGTATCGCTGTTTGCGCAAAAATAACACTTGAACTGGTTTTATTTATCGATGTTTTTGTGATATATTATAGCACAATCGTTTATAAACATCGCCATTGGGAAAGACACAGATTTATTTTACATGGTTTTCGAGTTTAACAGGCTATGTTGTTGACAGTGAATAAAAACTCCGTCTTATAAGAAGTAAGTTTAATGTAAAAATAATTTATTTTGCCTTCAATCGCCCGTATCAAAAAATATATTTGCACCATTACAGAGATGCTATGGAATTGTAGCCCTCTCCAGAAAATATCAGATAAAAAAATCGGAGAGGGCTACATTATTGCAGCTATGCATTATCCTAGCTGCAATAATGTAGCCCTCTCCGATTTTTTTTTTGGAGGGAGAGGGCACTTTTATGTCGTATTACAGTAATTTCTAAATATCATTTTGATAGCAACAAATTTCCAAAATTTAAGACAAGATGACTAGCTATGATATATCGGTATAATATAGACAACTACAAATACAGTGGAATTATCAGTGTTACAGTAAAATTGTTTTAATACGTAGTAGCCATAACTGTTATTAATGCTATATTGTAGGTGACAGTTTTATTGAATGGCACAATGGAATGAAATTCAGCACGAAAGATCAAGACAACGACGAGAATAGTGGTAGCTGTGCTACAAAATATCACGGAGCCTGGTGGTACCAAAGTTGTAACCTATCGAATTTGAACGGAGAGTACGCCCAGTCTGCTTTGATTAGGGATAAGTATCTGTCATGGAAGAAGTGGAAAAATAAATATGAAGCGCTTCAAAAAAGTGTGATGATGATTAGAAATAAAAACTGAGTGATTCTATAGTTTTACTTTATTCTAGCATCCTAAAAGATCTACGATACTCATATCTGGACGGAGGCTATTTCTAGCCATAATTTATTGGAATTTTGCGACATGATTTGATGGCAAATACACGTACAGAACAACATATATTTGCAGAAAATTGTGAATACTGATGATTATAAAACAAAAAAGTAAAATATAAATAGGGTAAATAAATCTTATATTTTAACAAATTATTTTATTCAACTAAATATTTAGATATATCGACGACATATTGTCAATTAACAATGTTCAATTAACAATGTTAATATCCATTCCTACGTCGAAACGATATATCCTGGTGAGCTTGAGATAAAAGATACCACAAACTCTGACACATCTGTTTCACACTTGGATATTTTACTTGAAAAGACGTTAATGGTAATCTAACAACCAAGCTAAATGATAAACGTGATGACTTTAACTTTTCTATATCGTCTCCTTCCCTTACTTATGCAGCAATATACCTTCATTACCTGCATATGAAGTGTATATATATCTCAGTTCATTCGATACAGCATGCTCTACGTATGAACAATTTCTAAAACGAAGTAAAATATTGACAAGCAAGTTGATGAAACAAGAATACTAATTGTTAGTCCTTTATTTATACTTGGAATTGACGACGAATTTTTCCGTTATTTCTCGAACATGACAAGGAGCACACAGCGGGTGTGACCGGTCAGCAGGGGATGCTCACTCCTCC
This sequence comes from Saccostrea glomerata, assembly GCA_003671525.1. NCBI lineage: Eukaryota > Metazoa > Mollusca > Bivalvia > Ostreida > Ostreidae > Saccostrea > Saccostrea glomerata. The sequence continues at coordinate 540,021 of PRKT01000342.1, forward strand.
ATGGCACCTGATCCCACCTCTGATGTTTCGGAGGTTCGTGTTTGCACTGTTCCTATTTTGTATTGTGTTTAGATCTTTTGATATTGAATACTGTTTGTTATCTCCATATCCTTCTCTTGTAATACTAATTGTTATACCTTTAAAATTTTGTATTCAGAAATCTTGATATATAATATAAATTCTTTAGCTTCTGAGAGATCGTTTGGTTCTTTTTATTCTCGCATACTATTTCCGGCAATCATATACTAGTATATAGCAGAAATTCTTTGTAGATCTGAAAATCAAGGACCTCGGCTTTTCCATTTGGGAAAGATGGCGTCATTTAGTTAAAATTGGGAAAAGTATTATAATTCACAATTTTCTGCAAAAATTCAAATAAGAGCAATTTCTTTAATTGCAAGGCATTTATTGACTTATTTACATTCAATAAATCTTATTGAAAACCAGCTTAACTTGTGTGCTGTTCTGAAGTATACAGTTAAAGTATATAATTGAGGGAAATAACAAAATTCAAGTTCATCAAGGCCAGATCTATTTCCCGAGGCGCAGCAGAGGATAATAGTCCTGGTCGAAGCGAACTGGAATCTTACTAACTCCCCGAATGATATACTTTTTATTTATAACTGTTTTATTATACAAATACATTAGTAAAAATAGAGCATTACGAATGACATGGAGTTAGCTTTTGGAGCGTGAATTTAACTCTCTTGACTACCGCACGAGGATTAGTCCAAAACATATTATACCGATACAATAGTAAAATCTAGAGGAATACAGATATTGGGAAATTAGCTTTCGAAGCAGGGATTAGCTTATTTGTTTAACGCACGGCGATAAGGTAATTCACAGTGATTTCTGGAGTGTTTCACATTTTACTTATTCTTATAAAAGGAAAAAGCAGAAGAGCTATAATAATTTTATCTAATTTAAATTATTTTCTTTTTATAATATTTCATAATTATAAGTCATTAATGTCACGTTTCGAATTGTATTTTGAGATTTTTTTTTATGAAATTGGAAAAACATACTTCATTATGAGTTATAGGGCCAATTACAGACCCCCTACATCCCCGAAAAATATGTTTTTTTTTAACAATTTTTACTTTGTTTTGTGTAAACTTTTGCAAATATAAGTGATCTAATGTACTGCAGAGTCTGACACATGTGTTTCATATTTTAATATTTTACTAATTGGAAATTGACGTAAATGGAAATTTAACAACCAATCTTTATGATAAACGTGCTGATTTTAACTTTTGCAGCAACATACCTTATCACATGCATACCGGGGTTTATATCTCTCAGTTGATTCGATACGCAGGAGCATGCTCTACCTATGTAAAGAAGATCTGGGGACAAGACGGGCAGAGTGCCTATAGCGTCAGATATTAAAAAATCATATTCAATCTTGAATTGAATATTTAAATTTCATTACGAAAATTTATGAAATTATGAGTAAAAAAAACTTTCCTGGGAGAAAGAAAATTCGTAAACAAATGTTTCTTTTAAAAAAATATTAGATGGTATTCGTGGGCTTCGAACCCCCTAGCAATAAAAATTCGAAGAATCATACTGCTTTGAGACTAACGATGATTGAGGGTATTTAAATCATGTTTGTGATATAACCCTTGACTTAATTGATTTAAAGTATTTCTCGGAAATGTGCGAATGTTTTGTCATAAAAGTGTACTTTTAAGGTATAATGGATCTTTGCTCCATGTTTCTGTAAACCAATGAATGTAATATTTTATTGCAAATTTTTAGGATTATTTTAAAAACTAAATGGAGCGAAGACCCACTCATATTTAAAAAAATTGTTCAAGTATAAGAAAATGATCGTTTATGTTCTTTTTAGTGTGTGTATGCTTTTATCCATAGACATAAACTCAGTTTTTGTGGAATTTTTGTTAATTGTAGAGATTTTACATTTAGCATACTTTATTATTAGATGAAATATAAAATTTTGGATATAATTGAAATTTAATTTTTTACCTCTTATCTGTCGATCTATAGGCACTTCGCTCATATTATTCCCCCATCATCTTCTTTTTAAAATTAGGCTAAGTAATGACAAATAAATTGACTAAAGAAGAAAATCAGCTGTCTCCTTTAAAGTCATCATATCTATGGTCGATACAATGACCTTGTCTGCAAATACAATTTATCATTTGATATGGTTGAAACGTCATCAAACAGAAAATATCTATTAAAACAATTTTAATATCTCAGTTGATTCGAGAAAATTTATGTTTTCATATGGTTGAAACGTCATCAAACAGATAATATTTATTAAAACAATTTTAATATCTCAGTTGATTCGATTAAATTTATGTTTTCATATGGTTGTTTATTTAGAGAACTTTAATATCTCAGTTGGTTCGATACGCAAGAACGTATGAAAAAGTTATACATTTTAATTTAAATTTATATATCTTCACGATAACTTGTCGAAGTGTCAAGGATAAATTATTGACTGAATTAATTAAAAAAAAAGTCAATGCATGAATTGGTTTATGTTTTTTGTTATTGAATGGAAATTACATTAATAGTATTTTCTTTGAATATATAAGAAAGCATAAGCTTTTTTTTTTCGGTGTTCAAAAATGCGACAATTTGCTGTTTTCTTTTTAAAAGTTTTGCACAAGTTTCTTTTATACCCTTAAGGTGAGAAAAACTTAACATTGATTATTGGAAGAATTTTACAAATGATAAATGGATTTTAAGCACAGTTGAAGGCTATAAAATTGATTTCATTGAGGAACCAAAACAATTTTTTATTCCAAAAACTATTTCTTCTGACTGTTTCTCTGATAATAACTTTGCTGCTGGGAGTAGCTCTGTCCTCCTCTCTTGTAGCTCTGGCCTCCTCGAGGTCTGTATTGGTACCCTCTGTTTGGATACGTGTAACCTTGACTGTACTGCAGCACCCCTGTAGTTTAAAGGAGCTCTCTGTTTCTGTATGCAGAGTAGTTTCCACCTTGCCCCCTGTTAGAGCTAAGGGGATACTTATTTATGTCAGCCATGTCTTTAAGTTTTGACATACAGCCGTCACCAAACAGATTTTCAGAAATACGGACATCAGAACTACATATCTTCCTGTACCTAGGATTCAAGTGATTTCTGATCTTATGTCGTCTATTCATTGACAAATTGTAAAACCCATAACCAAGAAGACTGATTGAATCAGATAACATGGCTTTTGTTTTTTGATTGTCGATTTCTTTATTATTTGCTAATTGATCTGCTAAATTGACAATAGGTACTAAACCCTGGGCCAGAGACTTCTGTATTACTTGAAAAGACAAATCAGAAGAATTAGCTTGTTTTCCGAAAACATCCCATATTTCCTTGTTTACCCGTTGAACTTTCAACAAAGAGTAGTTTTCTGGTCTGTTACATTTTTTACCAATATCATTCATGGATTCATTTGAAGATTTTACAGAGAGAGCAGCGTTAACTGCTTTGGCTAGACCAGACCAAATTTTAGGGCCGGTAACCTCATCTGGATTTAGCTCTGGAATATTCCACGATGAATCATCATCTAAAGGTTTCTCAATATCGACCGACTCAAAAGCATTTTGAAAAGCAACTTGAGGATCTACGCCAGGCAATGAAAGACTAGGGGGATTATCCAAATAGCTCAAATCAAAATCGTTCAAAGTCTCTTCATTATCAAAAAAATTTGATTCACCCTGATCTAAACTTAATATAGGTCTAGAAACAGTTGCACTAGGCAGACCAGTAGTTACCGTGTCATTACCCGTATTGGGCGCCATACTTTGCCAATTTTGACCTACATGTACATCTGAAATTTTCTTAATTGACTCAGAAAGAGTAGAAATTGATTGCAACATAGTATCAATTCCTAGTGCAGATTTTAATTCGTTTATGTCTAAACAGGTATCATTTCCTGTTGATTTTTTCGTGACACGTCTTTGTTTAGACGGTTTAAAGGTACTTAGACACAGATTTGAAGTTAATATTTTCTCATTTTTTCTGTATAGTATCACGAATTATATATTTTAATAGCATTTCACACAAAAATTAATCAAAAATCTTATTTCATTTAAAAGTTATTAAAACTTTGAATTTTTTGGCGGGTTTGATTGACACATCCTTGCACTTTCACAAATTTTAACTTTATTCTTAATCCTTAGGAAAAGTGGCAATTTTGATGTGTTTTAATGAGAAATATTAAAACTTTTATCAAGAAAAATAATTTCATTCAGAGTAGAAATGTTAGAAAGCAGAACACCTTCACAAGTATCGTCATTCCGAACTAAGAGATGCGTACAGAGTTTAGCAAATCGAGCACACTCGTGTTATGTACACAGTTTTTGTAAACAGGGCTCGAGTCCTGTTATTGTTTATATTTAGTATTCACCGGGTGCGTTCAATCGTCACAGTCTGCTTACCACAACTGCACGGACTGACAATATATTGTGTGTTTGTTTTGCTTTCGAACGTGTCTACTCTGAATTTTCTTGTTTATAGTTTTAATATTTGTCATTTATACAAAACGAGATTGCCACTTTTCCTAAAGATTAAGAATAAAATGAAATTTGTGAGAGTGCAAGGATATGTCAATCAAACCCGCCGAAAAATTTGAAATTTCAATATCTTTTAAACGAAATAAGATTTTTAATTAATTTTTGTGTGAAATGCTATTAAAATATATAAGTCGTAATATTATAGAGAAAATAATAACTTCAAATCTGTGTCCAAGTACCTTTAACAGTGACGGTTGTGTTTATACCGGGCTCTATGGCCGACTTTCTCTTTTTATTGCCACGTATTTTACACTGTGACAGTTTATCAGACCTGCATTTTTCAGTTTCATTATCAAAAATCTCTTCATCACTGTTTCGCTCCAGCGACAGGACATCGTCTCTGTCGTCCAAATCCGACATTATCAATGTAAGACAAAAACACGTGTTTACAACAGGTATTAGGAAAAACACCTAAAGTAAAACGACCAGAACAACGTTCTTGGTAAGATTACAAACAGTTAAGTCACTTAATTTATTATTTTTTCTCTGGACTTCGTCCTAGAGGCGTATAGACTTAAAACAATGGATATAAAACCCAACACACGAATACAAACGTGCGTATTTGTTATGCTCGCTCAAGAAAAAAGATGATATCCACACGTTGACAGTCGCTTTTATATGCGTTGGGTTCCGAGTGTAGTCACATGACACACTATTTTTAGACGGGGTCACGTGACCCCGTCTTTTAGTTTACTCTCCGAGGCCTAAAAATAGAAAACGGAAGCCGTGGTGATAACACATGAATTAAATCTACGCATACGAAAGAGTGCAGAAATTGTTTCGATCAAAACATAAACATTTTGTATCAAACTGAAGAAATTGATATGAACCTTTGTCTAACTCAACTAATAAAGTATTTTGATATTTTAAAACTGAAAATATTAACTGTAAATAACACTAATTGACAAAGTACTATCCTGCGTATTATTATGACTGTGTACGCATCATCCATTGTTTACTTCCGGAAAAATTATTAGTTCGTACCTGATGAAATTCGGAGCAGTTCAGAAAGGTTTCCATACTGAGCAATTATAAAAATTTCTACTTCAAATCAAATTAAATGAAAAATGTGAATGTATTTTATTCATAGTTTTATTTTTAGTATGCTAATGAAAAAATAAAGTTGTTATTAAAACTCGTAAAAAAGAAATCACTTTTGTGAAATCTAGCCAATCAGAGTGAAATCTAGCATGAAGATTATTTTGATTATTTTATCATATACTGTAAAAGCAGAAATATTCGTGGGGGATTAAATTTCGTTTATTTCGTTGTAAACAATATTCAACGAAATTTAATCCCACACGAAATTTTCTATGACTATGTATTGAATAGGGTCTCTTTCAAAACAACGAAATGAAATGCCCACGAAACTATTTTTGATGACAAAACAACGAAATTTTATGCCCACTAAAATTTGTGCTTCTACAGTATATATATATAAAGCACTAAAAATGACCAACGACATGAACAATAAAAATTATCAAATTTTCGGGACGACCTGTCCCTTCCTCAGGACAAAGAAAAAATTTAAAAAGTCATAAGAACAAAGGAAAAAAAGAGAAACAAACAAAAAACAACTAGCACTACTACTAAACTACTAAACACTATATATTTACAAACTTAGTTACATGTTAAATTGGAATTTTTTATGAACACTATTTAGAAAGAAATCCGAACCGCTAAGAAATAAGTCCGGTCTATCGGGTATAATCGGGAGAAGTGCGATTTACATAATTGAACGAATTAATTATGTTAATTAATTACGACAATCAGTAAATCGTACATTGTATCATTCTCTCAAAATGGCTTAACTATACTTGATGAAGAATAATCTAAGAAAAATAATATAGTAGGGATATTTTAAAACATGGATTATGATAAATTATAAATTTTGAAATGTTTTAGGACTAATTAACGGGAAAAAATAATTAATAAAAGAGTAAGCAATACATAATTAAGTAGGTTGTTCGAGAGTTGGTGACGCAAATTAACTGTAGAGTTGACACTAAATTGAGAGAAAAATCTTGTTCAGTATAATCAGGAATTTGGTCTAGTTTACGTTCATTCTGGTGAAGTCATTCAGTTTGTTAATACCATTGGGGCGGAATGACTTCAATCTGTGCATCCAGAACTTTTCTTTGCTTTTTCTTTGAGCGTCTGTCCATTTTGGGTTATGGTCAATTACCACTACTGTCATGTCCTCCCATTTGTGACCCTCAAGGTTGAAATGCTCCCCAACGGGTTCATTGAGTTTTTTGGTCTTAATGGTCGAACGGTGGTTGTTGACTCTCCTGCGGAGATCTCCTGTTTCACCAATATACTGTTTGGAGCAAACTTTGCAACTGATGAGATAAATGCAGTTGTCAGTATGACAGGACAAATTCCCTAGTATTTTAAAGGTGCGGCCTGTAACAGGGCTTTTAAAACTGTCTGTGTCAGTGCTGTGCTTACAAAGGAGACATCTTCTGTCAGAGCAAGTTTTAAAACCACCGTTAGGTAATGGGTTGTCCAGTCTTGTTCTTACTACCATGTACTTTAGGTTCCTTGGGCGTCTGTAAGCAGCCAATGGGGGTTCCTTAAAGACCTCTGTCATTCGTTTGTTTGAATGGAGAATTGACAGGTGCTTTTGAAGGATACCGCTCAGGTTCTTAAGGACGGGATGGTATGTAGTTACCAGAGGGACCCTGTGGCTATATATATATATATTTTGAAAGATGTTAGTCACAGTAAAATACGAACATTCAAATCCCACTTCATTTCGTTTTGCATGATAAATAATTCATAGATTTATTTAATAATTTCAAATACTTTTGTGAATATTGCAGCAAAACTTCACCAACACCTTCAAAGTTCTCGCTGGTTTTGGAAACTGACTGGATCCCATGTTAAGACTGTGCATCCTGTTTCCTTCAAAGTGAATGTCGTCTCTATATATAATGTGACGAAAATATCTAATGGACTTCTTCAAATCGGTACATTTTGTGTTTTTTAAAAGTAATTTGTAATTTGTGATTATTCTAAAGGTACTTTGATATCAACTTCGTCAATTACAAAATAATACTTTTACGGTATTTTCTCAATGTCTTTAAATTCCTTTTGTAAAGTTTTCCTTTATGACAGATACTAGTACTAGTACATAATAATTTCACAGCCTAAAGAAATCAGACTCTTCCCATTTTTAAACTGTACTTTTTTTATAATTTTGCATTAGATATTCATGTAAAATACAGTGTATCAGACTGCTTTTTCAGGTAATAAGTACAGAGACTGTGCAACCATATTAAAGAAAAATCCAGGACGGAAAGGAAAGGATGGTCTATATATAATTTACCCGGATGGAAAACATAAGAAGAAAGTTTACTGTGACATGACAACAGAAGGAGGGGGTTGGACGGTGAGTGTAATAGTAACATTATCTTTTTTGAAACGCATGCATGGGTTTGTTGATAAAAGCTACTTCATGTTAAAGCAAAATTTCTGAGATATAACCTTCTTAATTGTTTCAGGCCATACAGAGAAGACAGGACGGGTCTACAGATTTTTACGGGACGTGGTCAGAATATAAGCAAGGATTTGGGAATTCCTCTATAAACTACTGGATTGGTAAGATTTTAGTTTGTATATAATTCAAGGTATAATGTGTCTCTTTAAATGTATGAAATCAGAACGTGTCAGCTTTTGTAAATAGTAATTAGGAAGTAAATGACAAAGGCAAAATTTTCCTATTGAGGACAGATGATGCAAACACACTTTTATCAGAGAATTTGAAAATAACAACTTGGGTCATGTTTAAATGAATAAAATGAATTTTTTCACTGCATACTTTTTAATTTTTTATTCAAATTTGCACAAAAATGGAACTTGAAGTGAAAAACATTTGTATAGATTAATGAGTATGGTTTCAGAAGGACAGACTTTTGAGCATCAAAGGAGATTTGGAAATTTATTATTTGTATCATTTGCAATGAAATTAGACCAAAAAATATATACCAATCCATGTAACAATTTTTGGTTTGTATCATCTGTCCTAAGTTATGCATAGACATATATTTATATTCGATCCGTTGTAATATTCTATCCTTTTCGAATGATATTTGAGAATAAATGAATAAGAATTTCGAAAAAAAATTCAATAATTGTATTTTCTTATGAAACAGGTAAGTATAGTATTGCATGATGATATAAATTAATGTTAGATGCATTATAAGAACAAAATACATGTATTTAGATTTAGAAGACACCTCTTCATGTTCTAAAACCTATGCAAATAAATTGTGTAATATTATGTAATATTTGAAGGATTGCAACAGACAAAGATAAATACATGAAGCAGTAAGTCAGCAAATTGTCTCTAAAGATCTTAATGAAATTCATCGTTGATGCTTATCATGGAATCAAACATACATATGTCACATATTCGAATAAGCAAGAAAAAGCGGGCATTATTCTACAATAATTTACTGTTGTTTTTAAGGAAATGACGCAATCTATGAGTTGACAAAGAACAAGGACCAGGAACTCCGGGTTGAGCTACAAAGATTTAACGGAGACAAAGCATACGCTCAGTACTCTACCTTCTATGTCGGGGACGAAGAAGTAAATACAGACTCACTGTATCGGGGTATTCAGGAACCGCAGGTAGATATATCCATATTTACCAAATCATCACAAATGGCAAATCTCTGTATACCCTATCAAGACAAGGACCACACTGCCGGGGTCACCGGTCAGCAGGAGATGCTTACTCCTATATGGACCCTGACCCCACCTATGTAGCCCTTTTCATAAAAAATATTACGACTAAGACTAAAACTTCCCCCCATTGTAAAATACACATCTAAGATTTAAAAAATTTAATTTCTATTACATCTTGTAAATATTTAAGGGTTAAACTGATAAATAATTTTTTAGAAAAAATCTTCATATAATGACAGATTACAGAGTGATGAAGTTGTAGTCTTAGTCGTACGATTTTTTTGTGAAAAGGGCCACTGATGTTTTAGAGGTCGTGTTTTCTCTACAAACAATTTGTATTGTTTTATTGGACTTCGAGTGTGATTAATGTATGTTAATTTTACATATACATATATACATTTACATATTACCAGAAATCAAACTATAGAAAACTTGTTTATAGCATTAAGGCATTCTCTGATAAATAGACAGATATGTTTATGTGAATACAAGCTGGGCTATGTGGATTAAGTAATCAATATAAGGTATTAACATTTAGTAAATCTGAATCATTTTTTTCGCAAGAGCATGCTCTACGTATGAGCAATTTCTAAAACGAGGTAAATTATTGACAAGCAAATTGATGAAAGAAGAATATCAGCAGTCTCGTTTAAAGTCATCATTTCGTAAGTTCTATGGTCGATACAATCATCCCTACTAATGTTTATGTGATTTTAATTCAAGACACGTAATTTAGGTTTACCTATTCAAAGGTTATAGCGTAGAACAGTTTTATAAATAAAATTGGCAGTAAACAGGAAATTGCTATAGTCTGTTTCTCCTGAAAATATGTCCTGTGAAAAATTTGTTTCCAGACCTTTCCGAAAGACTTTCATGATTTTCAACAGAAATTAGTGGCTAAAGGGGGGGGGGGGGTAAAACTAAGCATAGTTTACTGCAAAAATTACACCTCAATAGCGACCGATACGCTGGTAAAACAAAATATGTAATATCATCTACACTGACAAACCTTTGTTTGCCTTATATGGCTATTGTTATCAATGCGCACAGAGGATTTAACCACGAGCAACTGACCAATCGTTGATTGAATACGTTTACGCCAAATACATGTTTACATGTTACTTCGAACACGTAGTTCAGGTTAAACTATGATCATGTCAATGGATCGAGTGTAAAACAAATGTTCTTATGAACAAAATGCAAACATTAGACACTATGAAAGACATACGGGCGTTTTAATGTGTTGTTAAATAGAGAAAAATTAGTTTTATAAAATGTATACGTAGTTAGTGTCAAGTTCAGAACACCAGCACTTCAAGGGTAAGGAAAACGAGCAGCTTCTCGTATGCATTAAATGGACAAAACATTTTTTACATAGCTATACTCGTGATCATTTGTGTTGACCAGGGAATCTACTGGCAATTGTATTCACCGATAGTACAATAAAGGAATTTATCAAGCGTAAAATCCCTGTAGTATTCGTAGTAACCCATAATGCAGCTCTCATTCAGCTGATTTGTCAGTTCAAGTCACATCGGTGCCGTATTTGCTAATCTGACGCCAAGAATATAGTCTCGGTTCCCATGCAAAATATTTGTTAAAAAAAAATTAATTCATGACAGCAGAAAATTGTCTGATAGAGAATACTTTTAATTTAAACTTGAATGAATTTAAGAGAGATCTATTGAAGTACATTTCTACAGAATGATGTTATAGGGTGGTGGAAACTAAAACGCAACATAACTTTTCTGTTTACCATGTTTCCACGTGCTAGTCACTTCCTAGCCACATTTCCGTGAATAATTTACCCTATATCGCTCAAGTCTCGCTTACTCTCGCCAGAGCCACTGTCAGAGCTACTCTGAACTCATCGGGTTTTATAATTTGCAGAACACCGAAAAAGAAAAGGTTCCGAACACATTAGTAGGGGTGACAATGACCTTGTCAGCAAATACAATTTATCATTAAAGCTGGACACGACTCGTAAATAAACATACGCCATTTTAGATATCATATCTACGATACATCAACACTAGGGTATACTTGTCGCATTCGTTACACCTGACTGCTTTATTGTCACGGGTATTGGCATGGAATGGCTACCCGTGTTCGTGCTGGTTATCTTGTATTGCCTTTGTTTACATTTCATTGTAGCGACGTTTATCTTTGTTGTTTGTATAATGCACTGACCTGTACAACTATAATTATAGATTTATTTGGTATTTTACTTTCCTGTGGCCTGTTTTACAAAAGGACTTACGACTCAAGACCAAAGTTTATTCTTCATATAACTTTTTAATTAACATTATATCGAAAATTATTTTATACCTTTTAAAAGGAAGGTGGTAAGATAGTTTTACACAATGAGTTTCTCAGAGAATTATTAATTTTGAAAAATTTTACAATCATTTTAAGTGTTTGGTTTTAGGTCGTAAGTCCTTTTGTAAAACGGGCCCCTGCATTGGACGAAGTATTTCGTTACTATTCTCGCTACAGAGTGCTGCATAGCATACATCTGTCTACGCCGGTGTCGTCTGATTACACTGAACAGTGTCCAAGTCCTGCCCTATTTAAAGGGTTTGCAGAGTAGTGAGAATCAGGAGCAAAAAAGACGGACACATTCCTTTTACGAATCGTGTCCAGCTTTAAGTCAAATGCTGACTGACGTTTTTCATACCACTTGTTACCGTTCACGGTAGCTCAGTCGGTAGAGCGCTCGCTCCGTGATCGGGAGGTCGTGAGTTCGTATCTGGGCCGCAACTGACCGATAAAAAGGGTAGCAACTGTTCCTTGGCCATGCGCTTGGCACTTTGAAGTGAAAGTGTCGGGTCCTTCGGATGAAACCTTAAAAACCGAGTTGTTAGTCCATTATTTATACACTGAATTGACGACGGATTTTTCCGTTATTATCTGATCATGACAAGGAGCACACGGGGGATGTGACCGGTCGGCAGGGGATGCTCATTCCTCCATGGCACCTGACCCCACCTCAGATGTTTCGGGGGTCCGTGTTTGCTCTGCTCTTGTTTTGTATTGTTTTATGGACTTTGAGACTGATTACTGTTCGTTATCTCCATATCCTTCTTAGCCATAATATGGCTGAAATATTGCTGACTCGGCGTTAAACAATAATTATCAATCAATACAAACGTGATCATACACTTGATGTTCGAAAACGTGTTCAAAAGTACTAAATGTTTCACTAAATATCACGTAATTTTTTTTTTATTTCCAACAATAGTTTCAAAATAGAAACAAAATCTTTTTTCTCTAGAGGTGACAGAATTGCAAAATATACCCGTTTCCAGATACAACGGATGCGTACTTATTCTTAATTTCTTTCTTATTACAGTTAAGTTATTTCTTAACTTTAAGAAAATAAATACTTTGAAAGCGCTACTTGGACTTTCCACCCAAAAATAGCACAGCATTCTTTATGTTGATGCTTTTCCATCCTTGTTGTTAATTGTTCCTTTAAAGCAATAAACTTCAATCTTATCAATAATTCATTTAAGGTGCATAATTTGACTTTTGATAATGATTGTATATTAACAATATGAATAAGAATAATGGCATTAGTAGTAGTAACTATGTTGTAACAAGACAATGGAGAGTCGAGTGGTTGTTACAATTTTCTCGATAAATATTGTACTTTAACCCTATCAATACTCTGTTCTAGGTATCTAGGTATCTAAAGTATCACAATGGTAGTAAATTCACCACTAAATATCAGGACAACGACAGCAATAATGGTAACTGTGCTGTATCATTCCACGGAGCCTGGTGGTACAACTGTCACCACTCAAACCTTAACGGACAGAACGCCAAGTCTGCTGTGTCTAATTCTGAAAACCCGGTATGGTATCACTGGAAGGTTTATGAAGCTCTGAAGAGGACTGTGATGATGATCAGACACAAAAACTAAAGTTTTAAAATACATAGTCAGTCCTGACAAGAATGCTGATATTAGATTAAAAAGTGTAAGCTGATAAGGATAAGTAGCATCAACAATTATATCATTTACTTGTATTGACTTATTTTTTTAAACTTGTATTGGACAAATATGTACCTGGAGATATTTGCAATTTTTAATGTCTTCTCAAAAGGGTTAAAAAGATGAGAACATGCGTCCGATATTTCATCTTGGCAGTGAAACACACTACTTTTTCAAAATTTAATGTCATTTTAATTTCTATCATGACTGTTTGCAAAAAATGTGAAGAGTGATGATAAAAAAAAAAGTAGTATAAAAAAAAGTTTGGAGACAGGCCGAGGTCTTTCTTATATAGTCAAAATTATTCAAACCTACACCTTTTAAGATTAAAGGGGGCGGCAAAATGGTATCATGAATTTAATTATTAAGCATAAAGGTTTGGTAGGGGATGAACAGAAACACAAATAAGAAGAGAAAAGAGGGTATCATATCCCCGCAGAGGCAGAACTAAAAAAAAGTTTCCTTTGTAATGTATAATATGTTATACCAGAAATGTTGGAATTCCTGACTCATATACCCCCCCCCCCCCCCCCACTTCCTACAGGATAGATAGGAGCAGCCAAAAATGTTTTAACGACCATTGAGCAGACATTGTGACTTTCTTGTTTACATGGACTTGATCTCTACTTACTTTTCGTAAAAGACGCTGTAAAATACGACGAAACTTTCTATAAATCATAATCTTTACCTATGAAATTACTTGGTATATTCATTAATTCAGTGAGACGTGAGAATTATATATGCAATTAGTGTTTATTAATGATGACATGAAGTTATTATGAATATACTAGTATGTGGCATTGTTTTCATAATTTGGCTGGAGGGGAGCATAAAAAAGTTTCAGTATTTGATGATATGTGGTAGGTAAATATAAATATATGTCATTCTTTGATGATGAGTGGGTTGGGGAGTATAAAATTGTGTCAATGTTTAATGATAAGGTGTGGAGAGAATCAAAGGAAAAACACTGTTTGATGATATGGCGGTCAAAGGATCAGAGCCTGCTAATGATAAGGTGGGGAGAAAGACAAAGATCTGTTTGATGAAAGAGAAACAAAATGATATTGTGCAGAATAGAAACAAAGTATAAGAAAATGTTTAATGATAAGGTATTGGGAGAAACAAAGGATAAGACACTGTTTAATGATAAGATCGGGAGAGAAACAATGGATTAGATACTGTTTAATGATAAGGTGTGCAGAGAAAGAAAGGATAAGACACTGTTTAATGATAAGGTGGGTAGAGAAACAAAGTATAAGACAATTTTTAATGACAAGGCGTGGAGAGAAACAAAGGATAAGACACTATTTAAGCATTGAATTCATATTTCTGGATGACTTCGGTCCTATAACACACCTGGCCGTGCCGACAAATTGAATACCGCGCGTTAGCGCGGTATGATAATTTCACTTTGTCGGCACGGCCAGGTGTGTTATAGGACCGAAGACATTCAAAAATATGAATTCAATGCGTATATTTACATTCCCTTATTTTCCCTCTTCATAATTGCTTATTTCGTTAATCTCAAATGTGACTTTAGCGCCCTTCAAAAAATGTCGTGGTTAATAGATGTAAGAGCTGTTTGTGACGTCAAATAACGTTAGATGACGTTGCAGAGTTAAATGATTCAAACAAACATTGCGAGGAAAAAAGTGACAAATTAATTCTTAACGCACATTACGTTAATTTTTACGTTAATTTTTCAGGGTTTATCTTTTTCATTAAATTGAAATAAAACATTTTGCATTTTAGTGTTCTTAGAGTATTGAAAATGCATTTAGTCCCTACTGTGTATTCTAACGCGCGGTGACAAGGTTTCGCGTGTGTTACATGTGTATAGAAATTTGAACGTCGTGGATTTCTAAAAGATTTCATAAGGAAAATTACACTGAATGTAAATATTTAATGATGAAGTGGGGAGAGGAACAAAGGATAAGACTATGTTTAATGATATGGTGGAGAGAAAAACAAAGGATAAGACACTATTTAATGAAAAGGTGTGGAGAAAAAAAACGGATGACATGACACTATTTAGGGATAAGGTGTCGAGAGAAACAACGGATAAGTTTAATGATAAAGTGCGAGAGAAACAAAGGATAAGACACTGTTTAGTGATATGGTGTGGAGAGAAACAACGAATAAGACAATGTTTAAAGATAAGGTGTAGGAAAAAAGAATGGATAAGACAAAAGATAAGTGTTGAGAGAAACAAAGGATAAGACAACATTTAATGATATGGTGGGTAGAAAAAAGGATAAGACACTGTTTAATGTTAAGGTCAGGACTGAAACATTGAATTAAACACTGTTTAGGGATAAGGTGTGGAGAGAAACAATGGATAAGACACTCTTCTATGATAAGGTGGAGAGTGCAAAAAAGGAAAAGACATTGTTTAATGTTAAGGTGGGGAGAGAAACAAAGTAAAAGACAGTGTTTAATGATAAGGTGAGGAATAAAACTAAGGATAAGACATTGTTTAACCCCTTCTCTACCGCATCGGTCAATATGACCGATAGCGCGTTAAAACACGACATCGCGATAATAGGATCTCCGTATCTTTTTAATAATAGCATAAAGGTCTATAATCTATATATCATCTTTTAGGAAATTTTCTCTACTTTTAGACCCTGTAAAAATTTCGAGCCTCAATAATCGGTAATGAATAGATTTTACGTTTTGAAGACATTCGTGACTTTTTAAAAATGACGCTATTTTCCAAAGCAAGGACGATTTTCCCGGCGACAGGTATATTTTTTCCTGATTAAATCATTAAGAAAAAATTAATATGTTTAAAAAGGATATTTTCTCTGCTTTTAAAATATGTAAAAAATATTGCTTTTACTTTTAGATATTTTATAGAAACAAGAATTTTCCTCCACGCATGTGATTTTTCTGGGTTTTATTTGTAATATTTAAATTAAACACAGTTTTACCTTTATTTCTATATTGAAATAGGGAAAACAAAATACAGCTGGTAAAAGTAGAGAAAATTTCCATTTCAACGAGCCTTCACTGGTCTCTTTATTATCAGTATTTTCTGAATTACCTTAGTTTGAGTTTTGAACCTCTGCGTAATTTTTTGTGGAAAATTCGAGTGTAATCTATATTTAACGTTAAAGTCGTTTTCGTTGCACTTCATTCGGAACAACGTGTCTCGTACTGTTATATTTAATAAGATATTTTTATTTAAATAGATGCTTTATAAAAAAAACATTTTTTTAATAACAGTAATCATCTTTACACCTTTAGAGAAATTTTAGTCTTTTTGTTTATTTATGAAACGAGCCATTAGTTCATTGTTGAAAACTGAAAAGAAAACGCTGATTCCCAAAGGTCTAACGGTACGTAAAAAAACCCAGATTTTATTGCTGTTTGCTTTAAAATCTATTCCTAATATAATAAACTATAAAACATATACTGACATGAAATTTATAATAAATTTAAAAAAACACAACTTTGAAACACTATGATTTAATGCAAAATGTCGCATTCACACGACTCATTACGGTATGAGTTGATATTAATTGAGACTTACACGTGTTTCCGCTTTGCAGTAAACAACAACATGATGATGATCAACATGGATTTTACGATGTAAAACTCGTCAATTCATCAGATATGACGGGTCTTTTCTTTGGCATTAGATGTGAGTAAGTATTGATTGAAAAGTTTAAAAGTGCTTTATAGTACATTGATAGAAAGAAAAGACATTATAGACTACCAAGGACCTAGCTACAAATGTGCATGTGATATGAAGCCGTTCGGTGATTTGACATCGTCGGTAACCCACATATGTTACTTTTCAGTTCTTTCAACGATCACAAAAATTGCTTTTTTTTTCGATGACAAAATTGTTATTGTCACTGTTATCTCAATATGGAATAGTTGACTGATCAATGAAATATTTTTGTTCGATGTACTCTGACCCATATTTTTCAAGATGGGTAGGTACTTTGTTAATTTTGGGGTGGTTTACACTGCTGAAAATTGATAACTGTCATAAAAATAACAGATTTCTTAACAGTACACATTTGATAGCAGCTACAAAAGTGTATTGCTATAAAAACAATCAGTCAAAAAGCAGTCTATAGAAATTATACATCTTTGCTTTAAAATGAAACAATTTTAATTAATTTAAAAAGAAAATAAATTCAAAGTTTAAAGTGCTGAAAAAATTATTGGGTAGGGGCAATTTTGACAGGTAGTCAGAGTACATCAAACAAATCAATTTTTATATTGCTGGCCTGAACATCTAAACCCTGTTTTGCGATGATGTTCGGATAAATTTGACTTATTTTTGGGTTGTTTTTGAAGTAGGTACGTTTTTGTCACCACTTCTAAGTACCATTCAAAGGAAAATGAAACTTGACATAATTAAAACAAACACATAATTTTTTTAGCATGTGTTGTGTGCTGGTACAAAAGGCCTCAGAACTTTCATCTGTGAAGTGCCAATTGCTAATCCCACCAATGGCCATCATGCACAGAAAAGATCATGATGTGGAGGACATAGATGCTTAGTTTTTAGTAAGTCAATTTTATTGCAGTCAAAAGTCCTTATTGCCACTGGATGGCTATTAGTCAACACTTCCAGGTACATGAGTCGCTAGATTAGCGCAGTGGTTCTATAGACATGAAGTAAGGAGTTGATCCTTACATCGCAATGTTTGAATCTTAATATGAGACATGGAGACCTGTCCCTCTGATTAGACACTATAAAAATATTTTATCTTATTTTATACTTATAAAAACCAATTAGGGTCCCTTGTTGCAGTAGGTGCTGGCATGAAAAAGATCCCTCACAGCTCAATAGTCATAAGTGTCGATTATACATGTAGAACAGTCCACCTATAAGTGGAGGCCACTCCATATGAAAGAGAAATTCTTGAGAGGGACATTTCATAACATACAAACAAGCCCATGTGCATAAATGACTTGTCCCAGGGATTTTTCTCTGAAGTAACAGTTCTCAGTCCAACACGCCCCTTTCTCTTAACATGCCCAACAACAAAAACTAAAAAAGGATACTTAGTGCATATGATAAAATCAATGGTTAATTATGCTATTTATAATTGATTAACTATTATTGATTAGTTCAAGGCTGGCAATTTTTCAGTCATAGTACATTGACTTCACCAAACCATTTAACTACAAGTATGACAAAACATGAGTCCTGTGTAATTATTTTTTGAATATATATTTAAAATATATGTACATTGAATTTATCTAGTTATAAAAGAGGTTCAAAACAAACAGTGGCTGAAACAAAATAAATAGAACGCACTTATTGATTCAAATGATTGGATCTATTCGTACATATATGTAATGAAATTCAAGAGCACGGATTGCCAAAATCATAACACTATTGTTACAAATCAAGATCCCGAATTTATAAATCGGTGAATGTGAAAACAAATCATATAATAGAGATCTGGATTAAAAAAAATGAGGGAATGAATTAGTAATCAGTAGGATTGGATTGCATAATTTGAGATCTCGAATTATAAACCAAAGGAATGAATTGATAATTCTTGGAAATGGATTGTATAATTAGAGATCTCAAATTATTTTCGATTTATTTTGAAAATATTTTGAAGTGTCCCATCATTGCTTTCCTAGCATCTTTATAAATAAGATCTATCTGCTCCCCGGTTTTTCTTTATATGTCGTGAAAGCATAAATACAGGTCTGCCTTTAGTCAGATTACTAAATATGCCATTTGTTTTGGTTCAGTATTTCAACCATGATGGTTTACTACAAGTTTGTTGAATTTTCAGTCCTGATACATTGACTTAATAACATCATTTAACTAAGTACTTGAATCGCATTAATACAATCTTCATTTCAAATGGAAAATAATATCAATGTATAAATTGTAGCATTCTTAATTTTATTTATAAATGTAAATTCACATATCTGTTTCAAAATATTTAAATCTTTTACAGGATAGAAGCTGATCCCTTGTACAGACAAGTAAAAGAAGAATTTCCTCCAGTCTTTCAGAGAAGTGACAGTTGATGAAAGAATGGTGGACACAAAGTAAAACTGCTCTGGTCTTCAACATTTTGTGGAAGATGTAATCAGTCTGATTTGGAATTGACATAAACTTTACATTTTTAAACCTATTGACAAAACAGTTTTGCATTAAATTGCCAATGCCATCTATGATTGTTTCCTTCCAAGACGGCATGTCAATTCTTTATTGTACCCCTTAAGCTCTGTTATACCAGAAAAGTCTTGCATTGAAATCATTCAATTTATTTTTACTTGTTAGATTAAATTTTTGCTTGCAAATTTTGTCGTTTGCCGTTTTTTAAGTCAACTATAAGATGATTTATCCATGACTGAAACATTTCAAAACTGATATATACTTACAATTTAAAGCAGAATTATGTACTGATTTGACCTTGACCCCTTAGAACAAGAGTGTCAAGGTCAATACTTAATACAAAAATTTTTTTTTTCATTTTTGTTGGCCCATATCTTACAAACAGTATCACGGAACACACGAAAAGTGTCTAAAATGTGTCCAGAATGAGAAATAAAACATGTATATACTTGTAGTTAAAAAAAATTGAAAATGCTGTTGCTTAGCAACCACTTTAAGGTCATTAAACAAATATTTGAACTAAAATGATGTATGGATAATGCAGTTCTGATCCCTTCTTGAGAGTATATTCAGAATTTTCCATTTCAGCATCCACTGTGTAAAATTTTAGCAAAAATATTGAGAAGTGTTGAAAAAAAATTATGAAATTTTTGCACTTATTTGACCTTTGACCCCCTAAAAATAGTTCTAATAAGGTCAAACTTTTGAAAAAATTATCTGCTGTTATGTCCCTTGTAATTTTATGACATTATATCTAACTTTAATATGTGCTGGGATGCATAAATGTGTCTAGAATGAGTGAAAAACCAAAATTTCTTCCCAAAAATTGAAAAATTCTGCGTTGCTAAGCAACCGCTTTAAAAGAAATATATGCAGAATTGAAAAAAAAGTTTTTGTGTTTCATGTAGTACAGTATAATGCCCTTTTGTGGGTATATCCCAAATTTCCTATTTCAGCATAAATCTTTGTAGATATTTAGCTTGAAGAATAAAAAGTATCAAAAAATTCCATAGAATTTTGCACTTAATTGACCTTTGACCTCTATTTTTACTAATAAGGTCAGTTGTTGAGTATCTGAATTGTCATAAAATATCATCTCTAAAAAATTCCCTACGACATGGTATGCATTATACCTAGCTTTCTCCTTGGATAAAAAAGTTAGAAATCATTAAATAATGCCATGTCAAAAGGTCTCGAAAATCACATAAAATGTGCCGGTAGAGAAAGGGTTAATGATAAGTTGTGGAGAAAAATAAAGGATAAGATACTGTTTATTGATAAGGTGTGGAGAGAAACAAAGGATAAGACACTGTTTAATGATAAGGTGTGGAGAGAAACAATGGATACGACACTGTTTAATGATAAGGTGTGGAGAGAAACAAAGGAAAAGACACTGTTTAATGATAAGATGGGGAGAGAAATGAAGGATAAGACACTGTTTAATGATAAGGTGGGGAAAGAAACAAAGGATAAGACACTATTTATTGATAAGGTGTGATAAAGTGTGGAGAGAAACAAAGGATAAGACACTGTTTAAAGATAAGGTGTGGAGAAAAACAAAGGATAAGACACTATTAAATGAAAAGGTGTGGAGAAAAAAAACGGATGACATGACACTATTTAGGGATAAGGTGTCGAGAGAAACAACGGATAAGTTTAATGATAAAGTGCGAGAGAAACAAAGGATAAGACACTGTTTAGTGATATGGTGTGGAGAAAAACAACGAATAAGACAATGTTTAAAGATAAGGTGTAGGAAAAAAGAATGGATAAGACAAAAGATAAGTGTTGAGAGAAACAAAGGATAAGACAACATTTAATGATATGGTGGGTAGAAAAAAGGATAAGACACTGTTTAATGTTAAGGTCAGGACTGAAACATTGAATTAAACACTGTTTAGGGATAAGGTGTGGAGAGAAACAATGGATAAGACACTCTTCTATGATAAGGTGGAGAGTGCAAAAAAGGAAAAGACATTGTTTAATGTTAAGGTGGGGAGAGAAACAAAGTAAAAGACAGTGTTTAATGATAAGGTGAGGAATAAAACTAAGGATAAGACATTGTTTAATGATAAGGTGTGGAGAAAAATAAAGGATAAGATACTGTTTATTGATAAGGTGTGGAGAGAAACAAAGGATAAGACACTGTTTAATGATAAGGTGTGGAGAGAAACAATGGATACAACACTGTTTAATGATAAGGTGTGGAGAGAAACAAAGGAAAAGACACTGTTTAATGATAAGATGGGGAGAGAAACGAAGGATAAGACACTGTTTAATGATAAGGTGGGGAAAGAAACAAAGGATAAGACACTGTTTATTGATAAGGTGTGATAAAGTTTTGAGAGAAACAAAGGATAAGACACTGTTTAAAGATAAGGTGTGGAGAAAAACAAAGGATTAGACACTGTTAAATGATAAGTTGAGGAGAAAAACAAAGGATTAGAAACTGTTAAATGATAAGTTGAGGAGGGAAACAAAGGATAAGATACTTTTTAATGATAAGGTGGGGAGAGAAACAATGGATAAGACACTGGTAAATGATAAGATGGGGAGAGAAACAAAGGATAAGACACTGGTAAATGATAAGGTGGGGAGAGAAGCAATGGATAAGACACTGTTTAATGATAAGGTGCGCAGAGAAAGAAAGGATAAGACACTGTTTAAAGATAAAGTGAGGAGAGAAACAAAAGATAAGATACAGTTTAATGATGAGGTGTACGGAGAAACAAAGGATAAGATACTGTTAAATGATAGGGTGTGGAGAGAAACAATGGATACGACACTGTTTAATGATAAGGTGTGGAGAGAAACAATGGATAAGACACTGTTTAATGATGAGGTGTGGAGAGAAACAAAGGATAAGACACTGTTTATGATAAGGTGTGGAGAAAACAAAGGATAAGACACTGTTTATTGATAAGGTGTGGAGAGGAACAAAGGATAAGACACTGTTTAATGATAAGGTGGGGAGAGAAACAAAGTATTAGACACTGTTTAATGATAAAGTGTGGAGAGAAACAAAGGATAAAATACTGTTTAATGATAAGGTGGGGAGAGAAACAATGGATAAGGCACGGTTTAATGATAAAGTGTGGAGAGAAACAATTGATAAGACTAAGGTAAGTGTTGAGAGAAACAAAGGATAAGACACTGTTTAATGATAAAGTGGGGAGAAAAACAAAGAGAAGACATGTAATTTTTGTGACACTTCAGATGGTGACGGTATGTACCGGCACCCTTTTTTTAAAGGTACTTGGACACAGATTTGAAGTCAATATTTTCTCTATAATATTACGACTTATATATTTTAATAGCATTTTGCACAAAAATTAATTAAAAATCTTATTTCATATTAAAGATTTTAAAATTTCAAAATTTTTGGCCTGATATAAGTCACGTGACACGGAACAGGGTGGACGCTTTATCCGTTCTTGTGTTTTTTTGACAGTTTTTGCCAAAATATCTATTTCTACACACTTAAAAACTGTTGGAAGTGGCGTAGGAGAGTTTTTGGCCTGTGTATATATGTTTATTTCATTTGGATTTGGATATTATATTCGTTCTTTGTGAATTTTTTTTGTGTGAATTATCTGATACCTTGGTGAACACTCTTCACCCCCTGATCGCTTGTATTGCTTGTATTGCACAGTGAGGTTTAAACTCTGTCATGGGTGATCGGACAGGTAATCGGACAGAGGAACGTACGATCAAACCGTTATACTTAAAAGACTCAGAAATTCAATGCTCTGATGATGGCAGAATAACGGACTTCGATTTAATGGACTGTATCACGAAAGTGGTTGGAAATTCCTTACATTGTCTACAACTTGACCGGAATTTGTGGAGAGTTTACCTCAGTGATAGTGCCAGTAGAGAAAAGCTTTTAACAGAGGGAATACACATTCAAAACATTTCTATTTCTTTCTTTGACACAAATCCCTACTCGTCAGGTAACCATAGTACCACAGAGAAAACTTTGAAAATCAGATTGTGTGGCCTTCCCCTATCTGTAGACGATTCAGCAGTTCATGAATTACTGGAAAAACTTGAAGTCAGGCCTAAAAGTAATATTCTCTATGAGAAAATTCGCCACCCGGTTACAAATAGGATGACTAGTGTACTAAATGGGAATCGGTTTATGTACATAGAGCCTTTACCCGAAGAAAAGTATCTTCCCAGGATCAACTACTGTGCGGGCCTGCGCTGTCAGTTATTCCATTACGGTCAGCCTAAATCACAGAGGAAACTCACTTGTACAAAACGCTGGGCCACAGATCATACCAGGAGGTACTGTAATAACGCCCCACGTTGTAAAGTGTGTAAACAGGAAGGGCACCAGCCAGGGGATGAAAAGTGTACGCATTATCAAGTCCAAGAAAACGTAATTGCCTTTAACGGAGAAGATAACGTGCTCTCTAATTTTTTCCCCTGTGAAATAAATATTTATGGGATATCGCACAGAAAAAAGGTCCCGGATACTGGAAACTTAACGTTTCCTATCTCGATAATGAAAAATATAAAAAAGGTATTTTAGACATTATTCATAATATAGATTCCTCTTTAAGCCCTATAATGACATGGGAGTTAATTAAACGAAAGGTTAAAGATTTCTCTATTTATTTTGCAAAAAATGAACAAAAATCAATTAAACAAAAGATAAAAGCAATAGAACGCGAAATAGAAGATATGGAGGAAGGAAATGTAGAAAATTTTGATTACAAAAGACTGAAAACTTTAGAATCGGAACTTGACGCTATTTACGATTTGCGCAGATAAGATCTAAAATTAAATGGATAGAGGAGGGGGAGAAAAATTCAAATTTTTTTTTTAATTTAGAAAAGCGCAATCAATCATCAAACGTAATTAAAGAAATAAAAACAAGAGAAGGAAACAAAATCAGTAAAACTAATGCCATTTTAGGTGAAATGCATTCTTTCTATAGTGAACTATATACGAGTAAAGACATTTCAAACGAAAAAATAGAAAAATATTTATC
>PRKT01000342.1:564877-588446 GCA_003671525.1 Saccostrea glomerata
ATGAAATTAAAAACATCCAACATGCAGACGATTTGACTGTAGCTTTAAAAGACAAAATATCAATGAAGCGAACTCTGGATAAATTACAAGATTTTTGTGAACATGCTGGATCAAAAGTAAACATGCATAAGACAGAATGCATTTTACTAGGGGAACTAAAAAATTTATATGACGAACTCTACGGTATAAAAATTACGAATAAAGCAGTAAGATGCTTGGGAATATTCATAGGGCATGATAAGGAAGAATGTTACACTAAAAACTGGATGAAAATTTATCACGATATTGAAAAACTTTTTGAATCCTGGAAAAGAAGAAAACTAACGTTATTTGGTAAATCATGTATAGTTAAGACACTTGCTATATCTAATCTTACATATGTTGCCTCAATACTTAGTCTTCCTGATATTGCTTACATTAAAAAAATACAACGTCTAATTTATCACTTTATTTGGGATAAAAATGAACGAATAAAAGAAACACGCTTAAAGGTAGAATTTCAAAAGGTGGCCTCTCAATTGTTGATATTGAATGTAAATTAAAAGCTTTAAAAGCAGCTTGGGTATCTAGATTGTTAAAAAGCAAAGGTATTTTGTACAAAATTTTTGATGGTTATTGTAAAAAATCAAATTTTGATGTTCTTTATGTTTTAGATTTATCTGATAGAAAAATAGAAAATATTGAAAAATTAGAGAAACTACCTATATTTTATCAACAAATGTTATGTTGCTTTAATGAATGTAAGCCCTGTTTTTTGAACAAAATGTCTTCCGATAATGTTCTTCGACAGCCGATATGGAACAATTGTAACTTTGTTTATAGGGGAAATACATTATTTTTTAAAAACTGGATAGCCAGTGGGATTTTACATGTTAAAGACTTATTTGACGATGATGGTAATTTTTAAATCATTGTTAGATTTTTCTAATTGTATAAAAAAGCAAATCAAACTGGTTGTGTGAATTTAAAATTCTTACTTCTGTTTTCAAACCTTTGCTACTAAAGTATGATTTTTCAAATTGTAAGTTTGTTAACATAAGATACAGAAATTAATTTCTTTTCTACACAGGATATGTTAATATCATAGATCAAAGATGTAGCTTTTTCTATGACAATCTTGTACACAGAAAATTTTGTAAACCATGTTATCAAATAGTTTTAAGCAAAGAATTCAGTGTTGAACCCTCAGAATGGAAAAATATATATCAATGTAAATTATATGATATACCCGATAAACAACTTACAGAATTCAACTATAAACTTTTAAACAATATTCTTTATAATAACTTCTATCTCAGTAAATGGAAAAAAGACACGAATAGTCATTGCAAATTATGCCACGTGAATGAAACTTCAAAACATCTCATTTTTGAATGTAGAAATGTTATTGAAATATGGAACAGATTAAGTTTATACCTGAAAATAGATATCAAATGGAAACATGTAATAATTGGATTTAGCTCTGAGCGCAATAGAAAAATTGTATCACTCAACGCACTCATCTCTTATGCTGCCTATAGAATTTGGAAATACAAGATGTACTGTCGAATAAATTCCTTAGACGAAACTAGTTATAACATCTTCAATCACGTTAAATCCTCAATTTTTTTCTATGCTTCCATTTTGAAAAATTTGAAATCACTTGACTACAAACTTTTTAAAAATTTTGCATAAAATTTCTGAAGGCAATATTGTCATATTGTTTGTAATGTAATTTTTCTGTTATATATACTTCACTGTTTGTTTGTATGAAGAAATGAAAATAAATAATAATAATAAAAAAAAAAAAAAAAAAAAATTTGGCGGGTTTGATTGACACATCCTTTCACAAGTTAATTTTATTCTTAATCCTTAGGAAAAGTGGCAATCTCGTTTTGTATAAATGAATAACATTAATACTTTAATCCAGAAAATTCAGAGTAGACATGTTCGAAAGCAAAACAAACACACAATATATTGTCAGTCCGTGCAGTTGTGGTAAGCAGACTGTGACGATTGAACGCACCCGGTGAATTGTAAACATAAACAATAACAGAATCCTTGTCCTGTTTACAAAAACTGTGTAGATAACACGAGTGTGCTCGATTTGCTAAACTTTGTACGCAACTCTTAGCTCGGAATGACGATACTTGTGAAGGAGTTTTGTTTTCTAATATTTCTTCTCTGAAAAAAAATATTATATTTCTGGATAACAATTTAAATATTTTTTCATTAATACACAACAAGAATACCACTTTTTCTAAGGATTAAGACTAAGGTTAAAATTTGTGAAAGTGCAAGAATGTGTCAATCAAACCCGCCAAAAAAATTGAAGTTTTAATAACTTTTAAATGATATAAGATTTTTAATTAATTATTGTGTGAAATGCTATTAAAATATATAAGTCGTAATATTATAGAGAAAATATTGACTTCAAATCTGTGTCTAAGTACCTTTAAGTAGCCAGTACTTGTCGTCACCATCTAAAGAGTCTCAAAAATTACATTTTTTGTCTTTGAAAAAAAATACGATTTGATATTTTTTCAATATTAATGACTTTACAATCTCCAAACTCACCTTAATTGTGATGTTTTTTTAATGAATTAATTTACAATTACCAACTCACGTTGTGATTTTTTTTTTATGAATTTACAATCTTCAAACTGTTTATATATGGTATTTATAATTATACCTTGGCTCTGTCATTCAGTTAAATTCTGCAAAGTCACAATTTAAACAAAAGACAAGTGAATCTTTAAATGTCTGGACGCCAGATATCCGGATACTTCAGTATCAGGGCGATTTTTAATTGAAACGGAAATTTTTAACATTATTTTGTCTTGTTTAACTGGTAATTAAGATATTCGGATGCTTCGAGTACCCGGAAAAATTGACTAGGAACCAAAGCGTCCAGATAAATGAGGCTCCACTGAAAGCTTATAGCGTGCAATTTTTTATTTACATCAGGCCCATATCAAAATGGATCGATATTTACTCTTCATGAAAAATATATATAGTTACAGTGAAACTCGTTAAGTACGAGTACTTCTACAACTTGTAGGTAGACAACGGGGAAATTAATCTTTATAGTCCAGCAATGTATGCTATAAAAAGACCAACAAGATTGTGTCAATATACAAATTTATTACTTTGAATCAGATACATGTGTATGCAAAATAGCAGCTATATCACCATGGTATCACATGAAACATTTCCTGACTAGATGTGACAAATAATGGGTAAAAGCCGAAAAAGTCACCCATCTCAAATTTAGTTCCTTTTCTTCTCAATTATAAGTTCAAAATTTTCAACATAAAAATGCCTTCAGCAATTTGTGTAGTGTTGAAAAACTTTATTTCATTTTTTCCTCTTTAATCTGGTGTGCAATTTTTAAGTAGGAACAAAATTGAATGTCTGTGTTCGTTAAAATGGAATGATAACAATGGAAATACAGAGAAAAAAATGTCAACAGGAAAGCAGGTGTAAAATTAACAAAAACATGGGCAGGGTTCAAACCATGTTTAGCCCTGGCCTAGCGGTCAATTTGTCACAACACAAAAGATTCTCTCTCTGTCTGAATTAAAAATAAGGAATCAATTCTGGAAATAATCACAACCATTCAACTTATCACGGAATCTTGTAGTAAATGATAAAACATGTCAAAATACCTCAACAGGATCAGATGTCATACACCATTAAATGACCTATAGCAGAGAGAGATAAAAATGCAGGAATATTGGTATATATATAAATATTACTAATATCAACAGTTAGAATTGGTAAAAATTTTAATAAGTTCAAGTTAAAAGAAAATCAACAACCTCTACATTAATTTTGTATAATATAAAAATAAAAACCATGAACTTGTGTGCTATGGAATGAAATAAGGATAACATATGGCTGATGACAATAAACAAAATGTTGGCTTTCCTGTATATATATGAACGACGAGTGTGCATGCTTGTATCATGGTTTTTTTCTCTGTCACAAACTTGTTCAACTGCTAACCTATTTTTAATGGGATATATATATTCAAATAAATCCTTATTTCTGTACAAAATTTACAATATTTAAACATGGTTCTATTGACACTGAATTTCTTGCGATTGTTCACACATGCACCAATAATAGATGCTTTGTTCAATGACTTCTGTTCAATATTTTCAGAATATTTTTTACCTCGATGATCTGATGACTAAAAAAAATAAAGTGAAAATTACACCTCCAAATGATCTCAAAATGTTTAATTTCTAAACATGCATGAATGCACTCTATTTGTTTTACTATCCCCTCCCTCCCTAACAAAATGGAAAAAAAATAAATAAAAAATTTCCTTATGCAATTGCTAATTAACAAATTGTCATACCTTTCAAATCTACCTACTTTCATTATTGCAACCTGTATAGATATAAAACAAAGTTAGTTCGGAAAATAATAAATGTACACATTATAAATTTCTGCACATTAATTTTTTTTATAATATCAAAGTATCACATGAAAAATGTTTTAGCAAAAATATACCTCCTAATTTGTCAAAACATAAAAAACAATAGTAACATGATACAGGTATGATATGATTTAACACTGCACTTCAACATTCTGCTGACGAGGAAATCCTATGCTTTTCACTCTACGGAATCCCAATAAGGGTCTCCCCTACGTACACCCGTACTCAACAACTCTTCTCTTATACAAAATGGTTTGGGTTTCTCTTTGGGGGTATTCTCATCAGCTTCTTGAGCGAAAATTTCATTTTGTCTCTGGACATCCGATCAGAAGCCGGTTTCTTGGAGAAGGCATAACCACTCTGAACCTCCTTCTGGGCCATGATCCTACTCCTAGGATCACGATACACTTCCTGTGATCCTACAACCGAAGGAGTTATTTCTGCTGTTTTGTAGGATACATGATTTCGCTTTGGGGTGCGACTTGAATCAAATACATTGTCCCGGGGGCATGATCGGGTGTGGGTGGCTGACCGTATGGAGAATGGGGTTCGTTCTGATCAGATGTGGATGAACGATATGAGGACTGGGATGCATAAGGAGTTTTAGCACTCTCATTTCCTACACAGTATGTGTTACGGGTCTCTAATTGTGTGTTAAATGACACTGATTTCTTAGGAACACTTTCTGGCACATATCTCACATTAGAATTGCTATTGTTCATGTTACGGAGGCCATTTTGTATTTCTAGGTTCCTCTCGTTTTGTCTGTTCATGTTGTGGACGTAATAAGAGGAGCCCCTGACGGGGGGAGCAGGTGCCCCGTATTGGGAGTGGGCCGGTAGGTTGGCGTACTGTTGGTTATAACCCTGGGGCTGACTTTGTAGTCTGAGTGCCTCCAGACGCTGGGTCTCCTCCCTTACGCGGAGTTCCTGGTCCCGCTTCTCTTGTTTGCGTCTCTCTTGCTCACGCATTTCTATTTCCCGATGTTCTACTATTTTCTGATGTTCCTCCTGCCTCTTGTTAATATTTCATTAATGATTGAACAAAGTGAATAAGTCAATATAGTATTGCATATAAATATGTTAAAGTTTTTTATTCATATTGCCTGTAACTTGTATTATACCAAACAAAAATACTAAGTATCTCCGAATATATACTAGTACTTCAACACTAGGGCCTAGTATTTAAAAGTATCTAGTATATCTAGTTTAGGAAAAGACCAAGGATAAAGAGTCTAATTTTGATTCCTTTACTTTAACCCTTTTCTAAATTCAAAATATTTAAGATTGTGAGATATTAGTTTGTTTCTATTTCAAAGATAATAATTAAAGCATGGTAGATAGATGTGAACAAATTACTTTTATTTTATCGTCGGTACTTGTGGTCAGTATCTGAAGCAAATTCTAAAATCACATTTTTCTCTTTTATATTACGGTTCTGTCCTTTAGTGAAATGCTGCTTGGTCCACTATTTCTGCTTCTTTCAATTTCTAACGTCACTGAACATAAACTCGACAGTATTAAAATATATTTTTGTTTTGGTACTTTTCATGTAATTCCTTTTCATTCCTGTACATCGATTTTAGTTGTTGACAAAATTGGTATATTTTAGAACTTTTCACATCAAAGTTATGATCATCTGAAGGTGGTTTCCTTTTAGGATACGATAAAAATTGCTTGTTATAAAATTTCTACAGAACTACTATTGACCTATATACCCTTTGTAGAACTGGACGACATAGCCGACTAACAACGTTGTCAAAGCTGCCTTTATACAAAGGTCCGAATGCTCTCAGACTGTCAATATTTCTACAACTTTCAAGTCTTCCTTATAACATGCGACATTTTCTTTACATCATTAAAATGAACCAAAATTTACTTCTTAGCGCATACAGAAATAGTCGTTTAGTACAAATATTTTGTTCCCCTTGTTGTTAGACAACATGAAATTAAATCATTATATCCTTGTTATTAATGCTATAAAAAGAACAAGATTATGTCAATATATAAATTTATTGCTTTGCATCAGATACATTTGTATGCAAGTTAGCAGCTCTATCACCATGGTAACACATGAAACATTTCCTGACTAGATGTGACAAATAATGGGTAAAAGCCAAAAAGTCACCCTTTAAGATTTAATTCCCTTTCTTTTCATTAATAAGTTCAAATTTTCAACATAAAAATGCCTTCCTTTGTTTGTGTAGTGCTGAAATATTTTATTTCATTTTTTCCTCTTTAATCTGGCGTGCAAATGTTAAGTAGAAATAAAATGGAATGTCAGTGTTCATTAAAATGGAATGATAACAATGGAAATACAGAGAAAAAAAATTGTCAACAGGAAAGCAGGTGTAAAATCAACACAAGCATGGGCAGGGTTCAAACCATGCCCAGCCCTGGCCTAGCGGTCAATTTGTCACAACAAAAAAATTCTCTCTCTGTCTGAATTAAAAAAAGGAATCAATTCTGGAAATAATCACAACCATTCAACTGATCACGGAATCTTTTAGTAAATGATAAAACATGTCAAAATCTCTCTACAGCATCTGATGTCTTACACCATAAAATTACCTATAGCAGATAGAGAAATAAAGATACAGGAATATTGGTATATATATAAATATTACTAATATCAACAGTTAGAATTGGTAAAAATCTTAATAAGTTCATGTTAACAAAAAACCAACAACCTCTACATTAATTTTGTATAATATAAAAATGAAAACCATGAAATTGTGTTCTATGGAATAAAAGTAGGATAATATATCTGATGATAATTAGCGAAATATTGGCTTTGCTGTATTTATATGAACGATGAGTGTGCATTCTTTGGATAATGGTTTCTCAGTCACAAACTTGTTAAAATGCTAACCTACCCTAAAATCTTGAAAATACGCCGCGGCTTATTTCAAGTTTTCAAAACCGGCTATTTTCAAATCGCGGTTTATTATTAATGCTATTATATAGTCTATTTATAGTCCCTATATAATCTATACAAACGCAAACAGTTCATAACACTACATATTCACCGGATTTTAGGTCGTATTCACCGGAGCGTCACTGCGCGTGCAACGCATTGTGACGTCACAATCAAAACCTTAAACAACTTTGTAAACAATTGTGGCCGTATTCATCGGAGGGTCATTGCGCGTGCAGCTTAATTGTGACGTCATAATTAATACCTCAAACAACGTTGTAAACAATGGTTGCAACGGCCACAGCGAGCTACAGTACATATCGGAGTAGGAAAAATATTATACACACTTATTTCAGGATTATTTTTAAACATTTGGACGTCTTACAAGGCGAAACTCGGAAAGGAAAACACGGAGGTGACAATCTATAATCTTGGCATTTTTTTTTAACGAAGGAAGTTAGTAAATGAAAGTGGTTTCGTTATTCAATCTTCAATGTCTTATTTATTCAAATTCGGACTATATAATAAAACAATTATGGACTCTTTTGGTGTTGAATATGGTTTGTTATTCACCAAAAAAAAATCCATATTGACCTCGGCTCCGCCTCGGTCAATATGAATATTTTTCTGGTGAATAACAAACCATATTCAACACCAAAAGAGTCCATAATTGTTTATTATTATATAGTCTATTTATATTCCCTATTGCAATGCTATTGATGTGTCTCCATATGCTAAATGTTTCATCATGTCAAGTGATGCTGTGATTGACGAACCATTACCCCAAGTAGACAAACATTTTGATGTTATGACAGCACAGTACAAGGATCCCATATTGAGCTATTGGATTCCTTTTATAAGAAGCAACACCAAACCAATAAGAAATGAGATACCATTTGAACCAGACCATATGACCATCTACAGAAATTTTGACAAACTTCGCCTCATCAATGAGACTATTTACAGAAAAGTTACTTTAGACAACACTGTGAAGTATCAACTACTCTTACCATCGAAGTGCATACAGACAGTCATGTGATCTCTACATGATGAGATGGGTCACCCTGGCCGAGACAAGACTGTATCATTAGTCCAGGACAGATTCTTTTGGCCCAGAATGACTGCTGATACAGAAGAATACATTCACAAATGCAGTAGATGTGTCCTCAGAAAATCACCAGATAATCAAAGAGCCCCTCATATAAATATAATTACATTTCAACCCATGGGACTTGTATGTTTGGATTTTTTAACTATGGAAACATCAAAAGGTGGATATGAAAATGTATTAGTCATCACCGACCATTTCACCAGATATGCCCAAGCCTACCAAACGAAAAACCAAACAGCCAAAACAATAGCTCAGATTCTTTTCAATAACTTTATTCTACATTATGGCATTCCCAAGAAATTTCACACAGACCAAGGAGAGAATCTGGATTCAACGCATGATAGTCCTGATACTGAAAGTGATGAAGAAGATACCCAGGTCAAGACACCAGTGCCCCAGACTAGACGATCATCAAGAGTAAGGACACAACCAAAATGGATGACATCAGGGAATTTCGTTGTAAACCAACACTCAATGGAGAGACTACCCGACTGGAGGTTAAAGGCAGAGTTTTTTATGAATACTTCCAGCAACTCTATTTTTAAAGGACATGAAGATAAAATTGTGGAAAGTATTTTAAAGCTTTTAGTTGATACATAGGTCAAATATGAATATGGCTGTATACATTGACAAGTATTTTTATGACAATTGTTGAATTTGTGTATTATGATAGAATGTTTTGAATGATGGGACATCATTCTCGAGCAGGGGAGAGTGTAATAGGGTGATATTTTCTATATATTTATGATTAATAAATGATCTTATAGGAATATTGTGTTTCTTGATTTTATGATTATTTCACTTGATCATCATCTACATCATTTACAACATCATCATCATTTTGTATATATTTGAATTGAAACACAATTGGATACATATTCCTGTATTGCCCTATTCTCCCTTGGTTCTTTTATTGTGCTATACATTGATCATTAGTTGACTTATTCAATTAATGCCTATGGCTATTTTACCTATGTGGTCATTTTCAGACATATGATTCATGTCATGTGGTTTTAGTAGCCAATAGATTTACAGTATGTAGTTTCCCGCTTTTGGTGAACTGCCTTTGTTCATTACAAAGTTAGATTTCTTAGAAGAAAGATCTATATACCTATGTGTTTATCAAATTGACTGTATCTATATGGAGTCTGCCATATTTGAATGACCAGATATACTGACTACTGACAGATAGTAAGTGCACTCTATATTTAATTATCTTAATTAATATCTTATTTAATATTTCTGTAAATTATCTAATTTATGCATTTTCTATCATTCATGAGTCAATTCAGTTGATTTGATTGTAAAGTGTCTTTCTCTTACTTTTATCATTTGTTCTTGGTAATTTATAAATATCAGTTATCAGTTTCATTGATGTGACCTGATTATTTATTTTGAAGTTATATAGTTGAATCATTATTTACAGTTGATATGTAATACAGCAGACATATTCAGAGAACTATGTTGAGTTAGCCTTGTTCTATAAACAGGTGATTAATTGATAATCATATGTTTTTACCATAGATAAATGTAACGTGAAATAGTTGCATTGGAATGTATATATTTATTCAGTAATATTGTGCATGCATAATGTGCATTATCAGAATTAATGTTTTTTATATTTTATGCAGTCAAGGGGAATAACTTGTAAAGTAATTTGAACTTTATGAAGATAGTGCAAGAGTTATCTTTCTTGTAATGAGCATTTATCCCGCTTCAGACAAATTTGTAGATTGCTGATTGGATAAAGGCTGATCACATGACGCCCTGAAAATTTCCGTATTACGTCTCCGTCGAGGAGTAATATGAAAATCGGGCACGCGATTCCGTTCGAAGCGTTGTTAAAAATGGCGGCGAAGAAACGGTTTACGTAGGTAGTGTAGTTAAATTTCTTGTTACCGTAACGATTTTATATGTTGATTGTTATTGGATTAAACTTAATATTTTCATAATATGCGCAAATATTTTTTTATATTGAAAAAGGGCCTTCAGCGGGATAAATTCGTAACACGGTCAGTTAGTGACCTAATACGGATTCATAATATGCCCAAATATTTTTTTAATATTGAAAAAGGTCTTCAACGGGATAAATTCGTTACACAGTCAGTTAGTGACCTAATACGGATTCATACAGGGTGTGAAATGGAAATCCGTATTGGGACTCGGCTTCGCCTCGCCCAATACGGATTTCCATTTCACACCCTGTATGAATCCGTCTTAGGTCACTAACTGACTGTGTAACTAATAATATTCCCTTGCAAGTTGATTATTGACTTTTATGCTTACTATTGTTTATTCCTATTACAGGGCTATACTTTTATTGTTATTCTACATACTACTTCACCTGTATATATCATCGATCCATCCATATCAACACTTTGAAGTATTCTAATAAACAATGAACCCATGAGTCGCTACTTATTCTTTTAACGAGTAAAGGCCACTATTACATTTGGCGCCCAACGGGATTGTTGATGATGGACGATGCCTACACAAGAAGCTGACGAATGATGGTCTTCATCTACCTTCCTCCTTGCGAGAGCTGTAGTGAACAGTGACAGTTCCGTAGTAGATGACTTGACCGTATGTACCGTACAGTGATGAACATTGTGAACTGTGACTTCGGTTTATATTGTGACTTCAGTGTGTAATAATTTGACTCTGTGGTGATCGATTCATTCTACCAGTGGTTGGTAAGACAATCTATCATACAACACTTGTTTACCTAACCAGTATATAGATAGATTTTTGTATTATCTGTTGTATATATACATGTATTAGGAACAAGTATATTGAAATCAAAACATTGAAATTCTTTCAAAATTGCTCTTATACTAACAACTTTGCACTGCACTGCATGCTTTATTGTATTTGACAATTGTTGACTGGACTGGACAGATGTTGACAGAGCTGTGGCGGATGTACATACCAGGTACAGGTAAGGTCCCACCCCATGCCCTTCTTAGTTACATGTACATGTACATTATATAGACACACATTTATATGATAGGTCATATATACACACATGTGCCTGTGTAAGTGTTGATCAAGTGAAATACAAAAGGTGTGTGACATCAATTAGGGTAGTTAGAAGTAACATGTCCGTCTGTCTGTCGTAGTTAATATTTGCAGTGAATACCAAGATATACTGAAATTTTTGTGCTTTGGGTACAGTAGAAATTGAGTATCTCCCTCACCTGCTCACTATACAGAGAGTATATTTGAATAATACTGCCATTTCTATTATTTCATCTGCTCATTTTTCATTTTCATTTCATTTCTTGTTTTTAATTTTATTGCGTATATATATATATATATGTATATTTAAGAAATAAACAACGTTATTTAGTGAACATGGCGTTATGAATAGCAATTGCTCTGCTGGCATATTCCATGATGCGCGTTACTTATATTTGCATTCTTTGATGTTGACAAGAATATCAGAGGAAATCCTGACTTACATGAGGACGCAGCTTCTTCTGTCTTCAGTAAAGAAAACCATACGGCTTTAAAATCAATACACCTGATCAATACTCCTTTTCTCTAATAAATCACAATTTATAAAGTATTTCCCTCTCAAACACAGTTATCTGGATACAAGCAGCGCCGTCATCACATTCTCTTAATTTTTGTTTTGATGCAGTCGTGACGTCATCGATCAACGTTATTGAAATCCTCTGACAAAAATCAATAATTTAACACTATGACAAAAATGAGAATGCTTTTATTATGATTATTACTCCAGTATGCTTTTCTGTGATTTTTTGGGTACTTTTTTTATTTATTTTTTCTTGAAATAGATATAGATCTACTAGTTAAAGAAATTTTCTCTTTTTGAATGTTATTACCCAAGTTTGAAGAGTTATCGTTCTTTGTACAAGTATGCATGATACGAAAAAATAAAAATATGGAGTTCTATTCAATTTTTTAAAAGTTTTATTTTACAATTAAATACTTTGACCAAAATTAAATTTTTAAAGATATCAAACGGCAATTTCAAATTGTTCTGAATTCCTTTTTTTCCAAAAAATATTATTAAAAACTTATATTTAGTCCTTTTACGAAACATTTCATATATATACTTCTCAACACGTTATGTAATTGTAGTAGAGATTGTTCTACACGAGTAAGATAGAGCAATTGCACTTATAGTAGAAGCAGTTGCGTCTATAGTCCTATGAATGCAGTTGATGACTACATGTTGATAGTGGGAGAGAGCAGTGGATGTGCAAATATAGTTATATATTTATTTTTTTTCTTTTTGAACTACATAAATTGATTTTCTGTCTATAAAATTACTTGAATTGAAATTACTTTATTTTATTTTGTTAATTTAAATTTCATTGCTCTCAATAACTGAATAAGAATTGTATTGATTGGTATTTGGATTAAGAGTAATTACCGGTAGTTGGAATTGATTAATTGAGAAATGTGATCTATTTTGAAATTTTTTTTTGTTATGTAATTGAATTATTTTGTAAATTCCATTTTTTTCTCTTTCATCTGTGACATTTATCTTATAATTATTTTATAATTTGATAAAAAATTCATTTTTTTTTCTGAAATTCTATTGTTTACATTTGTGATATTTATTTTTTTCTGTTCATTGGCATATCAATCCTCTATTTTTATTTTTCATTTAAAGCATATTTCATTCGTATTTTAAAAAAAAAATGTTTTGTTGATTTATTGGCAGATATATTCATAGCAAACATTCTATCATATTGTAGCATGTATATGTATACATGTGTATTGTGATGTGAATCAAAAGTGACACAATCCATTTTGTGATGTAAAAAGTGAAATTTTGAAATCAGTGAAATCAGTGATAAAATTCAAGTGGAACCTGTGAATGAAATATTGAAGTGATTCACTACGTTGGAAATTCATATTCATTTTAGGATTGTGTATTCTTGGAAAAATTCAAAATGGGTGATGAAATTTCAGAAGAAGAAGCTAAAAACATCATCAGTTCTTTTAGAGCCTTGAAGTTGAAACCTAAGGCAGATACACCTCAGGATCTTCAAACATGGCTACAAGGATTGGCGAGTACTGGATCATTACCTACAGTACATGTACCAACAGTAAAATCTGAATCTGAAATTCAAACCGAGATCATCAAGCACTACTCAGGACTTCCAAAAATTTCAACATTCTCATGTGAAACATCGAAATGTGAAACATCTTATGAACTATGGCGTTACGAAGTCCAGTGTCTTGCAAAAGAAAAAGTGTACAGGGAAGACCAAATTCTACAAGCCATTCGAAGATCAGTGAAGGGAGAACCTGCAAATGTTATCATGAGACTGGGTCTTAGTGCAACCATTGACACTATTATACTCAAGATGAACTCTATTTACGATACCACTGAAAGCAGTAAAAGAATTTTAGGAAAATTCTATAGTGCAGAACAAGGACCAAATGAGACTGTATCAGAGTGGGGATGTAGACTTGAAAACATCACCAATAAAGCGGTCCTCAGAGAAGAAGTAGAAGCTGAGAAAGTGGACGACATGTTGTGTCATGCATTCTGGGAAGGACTTCGACCTGATCTGAAAGATGCATCAGGATACATACATGACAAGTTTTTATCCTTTGATGAACTGAGATCCGAACTGAGAGCTATTGAAGAGGATCATGATCATCGGAAAAAGACACAAGTTAAAGGAAATAAGGACTCAGTTGTAATTAGTGCATTACATACAGACAAGCCCACATCTGAAATGAATGAAGTCAAAGGAATGTTACAGAAGCTGACAGCTGAGGTACAACAACTGAAGGATGACAGATACAGCAGACCACAACAGTTCATTAGGAAAGAGAACTACAGTGGAGATGAAGGGAATTCTTATTATGGACAGTCTGCACCACACCAACTTCAGTTTAGACCACAAGGACGAGGAACATACAGGGGTCAAGGTTCATCTAGAGGTCAAAGATCATACAGAGGTCAAAATCTATACAGAGGTCAAAGTGGAGGTTATAACACTCAACGCTTCCAAGGAGATAAACTTAACACTCTTGGACCAAATGGCTTGCCCGTATGTTTTCGATGTGGCCAAGAAGGACATCTCCAGTTTGGATGCAGGATTTAGACTGATTACAGGAAACAACCTTTAAACTCACCATGGCCGGCGTTGAGAGGCAAACACTAGGCCAGGATTATGAAACATAGAGCCTCAGAAATCATCCAGCAGAGATACCAGGACTTATAGGAGAACAAAGTCTACTACAGATTAACATCAATGGCGTGGAAACAACTGCCTTATTAGATACTGGTGCCACAGTGTGTACGATCAACACCAACTTTTATTATACTTATCTGCAAGATATCCCTATGTCAAACTTAGACGATATACTTAAGATCAAATGTGCAGATGGTGGAGTTATGCCATATTTAGGATACGTAAACGTCAACATCAGTACAGCAGATTTAGATGTAACAACAAATCACGAATGCTTAATGTT
This sequence comes from Saccostrea glomerata, assembly GCA_003671525.1. Taxonomy (NCBI): domain Eukaryota; kingdom Metazoa; phylum Mollusca; class Bivalvia; order Ostreida; family Ostreidae; genus Saccostrea; species Saccostrea glomerata. Next base: position 579,799 of record PRKT01000342.1, read on the forward strand.
AGTGGTACCAACTACAGAATACAACCAGAAAGTTCCAGCAATTATCGGGACAAATTTTATTCAGAGCATAATGACAACAGCACAGGAAGAAAGAGGAGATAGATTTTTACAGCTAACGAGAATGACGACACCATGGTACTTGGCATTTAGATGCATGGCAATCAGAGAGAAAGAACTTAAATGCAACAAACATAGACATGGACTAGTGAAGTCAACTGAAGACCACAATATCATCATCCCATCAAATAAAGAAGTGAAAGTATCTGGCTACATAGATCGACAAATACCATACCAACCGGTTTGTGCCATATTACAAGCAACTAATGGATCTGTGATACCAAATGACCTCGACATAACACCATCCCTAGTCCAATACAAGTACCAAGATGGTGAATTAGTAGAAGTCAACACTAGTAATGTAACAACAAGAACTGTTCGGATTCCACCTAGAGAACTTTTATGTGAACTACAGCCAGTGATGATCGAGGACGTACAATCTAGTGCTGATGTACTCAACCAAGTATCAACACCAGACAAAATAATGGACTCAATAAGGATCTCTGATAACTTTCTATCCCATAATCAACTTGAAGAAGCCTACAAAGTATTACAGAACAACAAGGACATATTTTCAACAAGTGACACAGACTTAGGCCATAGTAACAGAGTTCAACATAAGATACATCTAGATGAAGAAACACCTTTTAAACAGAAGAACAGACGCATTCCTTCATCCATGTTTCAAGAAGTTCGTAACCATTTACAACAGTTACTGACAGCTGAAATCATAAGACGGTCAGAGTCACCATGGACCAGCAATGTGGTATTATGTAGAAAGAAGAACGGAGAGCTACGTATGTGTGTGGATTATAGACAACTAAACTCCAGAACTGTACGAGATGCCTACGCACTACTCAGAATTGAAGAGATATTGGCTTCCTTAGGAGGCAATACATATTTTTCTGTCTTAGACATGAAGAGTGGATACCACCAAGTTGAGGTTAAAGAAGATCATAAGCAGAGAACAGTGTTTACTGTGGGGCCACTCGAATTTTTTTAATACAACAGGATGCCGTTTGGATTGGCCAACACCCCAGCGACATACCAAAGATTAATGGAGGATTGTTTAGGCAACTTACATCTTAACATCTGCTTCATCTATTTGGATGATTTAATTATATTTTCAAGAACATTTGAAGAACACATAGAAAGATTGGAGAAAGTATTTCAGTGCATCAGAGAAAACAACTTAAAACTCTCACCTAAGAAGTGTGCTTTTTTCGTGGACAGAGTGAAATATGTTGGCCATGTAGTTTCAAAAGACGGAATAGAACCAGACCCGGAAAAGATTGACAAAGTCCTCAGATGGACCAGACCAAATAAACCAGATGAAGTCCGACAATTCATTGGATTTATAGGCTTTACTGTCGCTTCATAAAAGACTTCACCAAGATAGCAAAACCACTGAATGTACTTATGCCACCAACATCACAAAAGAGTTGAAAAAATTCCAAAGCGCCACCTTCCTGGAAATGGGGTACAGAACAAGAGAAGGCATTCCAGCAGCTTAAAGCCCATTTATCATCACCGCCTATATTAGGATACCCTGACTATGAGAAACCTTTTGAACTCCACACAGACGCCTGTCTTACAGGATTAGGAGCAGTCCTATATCAGGAACAAGAAGGCCAAAAGCGAGTTATTGCCTATGCGAACAGAGGTCTCAGTAAGTCAGAGAAGAATTATCCTGTCCATAAGCTGGAATTTCTTGCCTTGAAGTGGAGTATTTGTGACAAGTTTAAAGAATATCTCTATGGACAAACTTTCAGAGTCTACACAGACAACAATCCTCTGACGTACGTTCTGTATTTAGACGCCACAAGTCAGCGATGGGTTGCCAACTTAGCATCATACAACTTTGACATCATCTACCGCCCTGGAAAGTCGAATAGAGATGCAGACGCTTTGAACCGTTTACCTGGACTCACTAACAAAGAGGAAACGTGCATCACCAGTGACTCTATACAGTCTATCTGCAATGCTATTGATGTGTCTCCATATGCTAAATGTTTCATCATGTCAAGTGATGCTGTGATTGACGAACCATTACCCCAAGTAGACAAACATTTTGATGTTATGACAGCACAGTACAAGGATCCCATATTGAGCTATTGGATTCCTTTTATAAGAAGCAACACCAAACCAATAAGAAATGAGATACCATTTGAACCAGACCATATGACCATCTACAGAAATTTTGACAAACTTCGCCTCATCAATGAGACTATTTACAGAAAAGTTACTTTAGACAACACTGTGAAGTATCAACTACTCTTACCATCGAAGTGCATACAGACAGTCATGTGATCTCTACATGATGAGATGGGTCACCCTGGCCGAGACAAGACTGTATCATTAGTCCAGGACAGATTCTTTTGGCCCAGAATGACTGCTGATACAGAAGAATACATTCACAAATGCAGTAGATGTGTCCTCAGAAAATCACCAGATAATCAAAGAGCCCCTCATATAAATATAATTACATTTCAACCCATGGGACTTGTATGTTTGGATTTTTTAACTATGGAAACATCAAAAGGTGGATATGAAAATGTATTAGTCATCACCGACCATTTCACCAGATATGCCCAAGCCTACCAAACGAAAAACCAAACAGCCAAAACAATAGCTCAGATTCTTTTCAATAACTTTATTCTACATTATGGCATTCCCAAGAAATTTCACACAGACCAAGGAGAGAATCTGGATTCAACGCATGATAGTCCTGATACTGAAAGTGATGAAGAAGATACCCAGGTCAAGACACCAGTGCCCCAGACTAGACGATCATCAAGAGTAAGGACACAACCAAAATGGATGACATCAGGGAATTTCGTTGTAAACCAACACTCAATGGAGAGACTACCCGACTGGAGGTTAAAGGCAGAGTTTTTTATGAATACTTCCAGCAACTCTATTTTTAAAGGACATGAAGATAAAATTGTGGAAAGTATTTTAAAGCTTTTAGTTGATACATAGGTCAAATATGAATATGGCTGTATACATTGACAAGTATTTTTATGACAATTGTTGAATTTGTGTATTATGATAGAATGTTTTGAATGATGGGACATCATTCTAGAGCAGGGGAGAGTGTAATAGGGTGATATTTTCTATATATTTATGATTAATAAATGATCTTATAGGAATATTGTGTTTCTTGATTTTATGATTATTTCACTTGATCATCATCTACATCATTTACAACATCATCATCATTTTGTATATATTTGAATTGAAACACAATTGGATACGTACTCCTGTATTGCCCCATTCTCCCTTGGTTCTTTTATTGTGCTATACATTGATCATTAGTTGACTTATTCAATTAATGCCTATGGCTATTTTACCTATGTGGTCATTCTCAGACATGTGATTCATGTCATGTGGTTTTAGTAGCCAATAGATTTACAGTATGTAGTTTCCCGCTTTTGGTGAACTGCCTTTGTTCATTACAAAGTTAGATTTCTTAGAGGAAAGTTCTATATACCTATGTGTTTATCAAATTGACTGTATCCATATGGAGTCTGCCATATTTGAATGACCAGATATACTGACTACTGACAGATAGTAAGTGCACTCTATATTTAATTATCTTAATTAATATCTTATTTAATATTTCTGTAAATTATCTAATTTATGCATTTTCTATCATTCATGAGTCAATTCAGTTGATTTGATTGTAAAGTGTCTTTCTCTTACTTTTATCATTTGATCTTGGTAATTTATAAATATCAGTTATCAATTTCATTGATGTGACCTGATTATTTATTTTGAAGTTATATAGTTGAATCATTATTTACAGTTGATATGTAATACACCAGACATATTCAGAGAACTATGTTGAGTTAGCCTTGTTCCATAAACAGGTGATTAATTGATAATCATATGTTTTTACCATAGATAAATGTAACGTGAAATAGTTGCATTGGAATGTATATATTTATTCAGTAATATTGTGCATGCATAATGTTCATTATCAGAATTAATGTTTTTATGTTTTATGCAGTCAAGGGGAATAACTTGTAAAGTAATTTGAACTTTATGAAGATAGTGCAAGAGTTATCTTTCTTGTAATGAGCATATATTCCCTTGCAAGTTGATTATTGACTTTTATGCTTACTATTGTTTATTCCTATTACAGGGCTATACTTTTATTGCTATTCTACATACTACTTCACCTGTATATATCATCGATCCATCCATATCAACACTTTGAAGTATTCTAATAAACAATGAACCCATGAGTCGCTACTTATGCTTTTAACGAGTAAAGGACCACTATTACACTCTCGTAATTTCCGTTCCTGCCTTTTTTGTGGTCTCTGTTGTCTCTCCTCTCTCTCCAACTCAAAAATTTCCAGCTTCCTCTCCAGCCTGTAAAACACATGTCGTATCAAGAGAGCATGAGATATTTGTCATCATTAAAATGGACCAAAATTTACTCCTCACCATATACAGTAAAACTCTTTAGTGCAAATATTTCTTCACCTTGTAGGTAGACAACAAGGATATTAATAGTTATAGCCCAGCTATGTATGCTATAAAAAGACCAACAATATTGTGTCAATATACAAATTTATTGCTTTGCATCAGATACATGTGTATGCAAGTTAGCAGCTATATCACCATGGTAACAAATGAAACATTTCCTGACTAGATGTGACAAATAATGGGTAAAAGCCAAAAAGTCACCCATTTTTAATTTAGTTTCCTTTCTTTTCATTAGTAAGTTCAAAATTTCAAACATAAAAATGCCTTCTTTTATTTGTGTAGTGCTGAAATATTTTATTTCATTTTTTCCTCTTTAATCTGGCATGCAAATGTTAAGTAGAAACAAAATGGAATGTCGGTCTTCATTTAAATGGAATGATAACAATGGAAATACAGAGAAAAAAATTGTCAACAGAAAAGTAGGTGTAAAATTAACAAAAGCCTGGGCAGGATTCAGACCATGTCCAGCCCTGGCCTAGCGGTCAATTTGTCACAACACAAAGATTCTCTCTCTCTCTGAATTAAAAATAAGGAATCAATTCTGGAAATAATCACAACCATTCAACTTATCACGGAATCTTGTAGTAAATTATATAACTTGTCAAAATATCTCTACAGCATCTGATGTCTTACACCATAAAATGACCTATAGCAGAGAAAGATTAAAAATACAGGAATATTGGTATATATATAAATATTACTAATATCAACAGCTAAAATTGGTAAAAAATTTAATAAGTTCAAGTTAAAAAAATCAACAACCTCTACATTAATTTTGTATAATATAAAAATGAAAACCATGAAACTGTGTGCTATGGAATGAAATAAGGACAAAAGAAAATATGCTCTTGTTTCCTGTTCCCTGACCAAAAAAATTAGGGAAGGTAGTAGGAAAAAAAAATTATTTTGAGAAAAAATTTTATTTTGAAAACTCCATGGATGCAGAACATATATCATGTAATAACACGAAAATGATTTGTCAACCGTTTACAGAGCAAGTTTGGTAATGAAGATTTATAAAGTAAAGGTATCCTGTAAACTTGTGATGTATTAGTTCTGTAAATGTTGTTGGTCGACTTTAGTATTTTAGGAAAATAGTCACCCAAAAAATGAAAATGTAATAAAAACTTTTAGGGTCGGAGGGTAAAATGTAGGGTAGGTTGGGTGACAGGAAACAAGATAATTTTTTTATTTTGGCCTAAGGATAACATATATCTGATGACAATGAATGAAATGTTGGCTTTCCTGTATATATATAAACAATGCGTGTGCAAACTTGTATCATGGTTCCTCCATCACAAACTTGTCCAACTGCTAATCTATTTTTAATGGAATATATAATCATATTAAACCTTATTTCTGTACAAAATTTACATTGTATCAACAACATGCCCCTATATATACTGAATTTCTTGCGATTGATCACACATGCACCAACAATAGATGCTTTGTTCAATGACTACTGTTCAATGTTGTCAGCTTTATGAGCACTTTAACTCAATGATCAGATGACTAAAAAATTAAAGTGAAAACTACACCTCCATCACGTACTTAAAATTATGATGAAAATTAAGGATTAAGAAAATGATTATTTCTAATCATGCTTAAATTCCCTCTAATTGTTTTTAATTCCCCTCTCCAAAAAAGATTAGAAATAAATAAATTAAAAAATATTCCTTATGCAATTGCTTATTAACTAATCATCATACCATTAATATCTAGCTACTTTCATTTTTACAATCTATATAGATATGACGAAGTTAGTTCAGAAAATATTAAATGTTCACATTATCAAATTATAAAATCTGCACATTAATTTTTTTATAATATCGAAGTATCACATGTAAAATATTTTAGAAAAAATATACTTCCTAATTTGTCAAAATATGAAAAACAATAGTAACATGATACCGGTATGATATTATTTAACACTGCAGTGCACTGACAGTGAAATCCTGATGTTCTTCACATTACTGAATCCCAATCAGTGATAAAAATCATGGTCTCCCCTAGGTACACCCGTACTCAACAACTTTTCTCTGATAAAAAAAATGGAATCATTTGTAAAATTCTATTTACTTTCACTTTCATTTTCCGTTATGAAGTTGAGATTCAATATTCCTAAGTGTTTTTGATGCTTTTGGTTTCTCCTTGGGGGTACTAGTATTCTCGCCAGCTTCTTGAGCAAAATATTTCATTTTATCTCTGAAGGACATCCGATCAGAAACTGGTTACTTGGAGAAGGCATTTCTACTCTGAACCTCCTTCTGGGCCATGATCCTACTCCTAGGATCACAATACACTTCCTGTGATCCTACAACCGTAGGAGTTATTTCTGCTTTTTTGTAGGATACATGATTTTGCTGTGGGATGGCACTTGAATCAAATACATTGTCCTGGGGGAGCATGATCGGGAGTGGGTTCCTGGCCGTATGGAGAATGGGGTTCCTTCTGATCAGATGTGGATGACCGATATAAGAACTGGGATGCATAATTAGTCCTACTCTCGTATATAATTACGTGTATTCTATTTACGCCCACCCTCTGTTTACGCTGGTACTCCTCCTGTTCACGATATTTTTACCTAATTTTCGTTCCTGCCTTTTCTGCAGTCTTTGTTATCTCTCCTCTCTCTCCAGTTCAAAAATTTCCAACTTCCTCTCCAGCCTGTAAAACACACCTCATCAGCTGATTAACTTATTCATCAAATTCTTCTTGTCAAACCCAGGTCCCGTGTCGCAGCGGTTCTGGTATGATAAAAATCCCTCATTGCTCAATGACTCTTAGTGCCGCGCATAGGGAAAAACAAACACAAATAAACATACAACGTACAATCAATCTCAAATGTAAAGTACTGTGCAACAATATATTCAAGAAGTAGTGTGAATCAGATGTGGATACTAAAAAGATTCAAAAGAACTTTTGGACAATTTTAAATCACAAGATTTTACAAAAATCACCAGCTTAAATACTTATGACTTTTAAACTTTATATACAACCATTCCCCACGATAATTTAAAGTCCAGGCTTTTTCATATCATTGCGACTGTCTTTTTTTCAATAATTATACAACTCCTAAATTCACTTACCTTGTCATTAGTAAATTTGCAAAATTATTTTGTTAAACCACATTCTAATTATAAACACAATTACTCTGAAGTTGACATCAAAGAGATGTTTGATTTTCTGATTGACAATATTTATGTGGTTTTTGGAGAACAGGTATTCCAATAATCTATTGAAATTTCCATTGGTACAAATTGCACTCCGTTATTGGCCGACCTATTCTTATTTTCATATGAAGAAGAATCTTGCAAAATCTTGTGCATGAAAAGAAATAAACACTGTTGTCTTCAAATCGACATTTAGATATATCGACGAGCTATTGTCAATTAACAATGTACATTTCCATTTCTTACGTCGATACGATATATCCTGGTGAGCTTGAGATAAAAGATACCACAGAGTCTGACACATCTGTTTCATACCTGAATATTTTATTTGAAAAAAACGTTAATGGTAATCAAGCTATATGATGTTCTTCCCTTACTTATGCAGCAATATACCTTCATCACCTGCATACGGAGTGTATATGTCTCAGTTGATTCGATACGCAAGAGCATGCTCTACGTATGAACAACTTCGAAAACGAGGTAAACTATTGACAAGCAAGTTGATGAAACAGGAATAAACAGTCTCGTTTAAAGGTATTATTACGTTAATTCTATGGTTAATCCAATGACCTTGTCAGCAAATACAATTTATCATTGAGCAAAATGCTGACTGACGTTTTTCATCCTTTCTTTCCTTTAATTTGTTGTGCAAATGTAACAACGTTAAGTAGTGATCATTCAAATGAAATACCAATGAAAATACTGACATAACAGTCAACAGAAAAGCATGTGTAAAACTAGATGCTGTCATGAGACAGTAATACCCGCACTAAGGTGTTTGATCCTACGGGCGGCTTACCAAGGAAAAAGTCAAAATAATTCTATATAATTCAGGCACGTAGCATCGTTTTTGAAAGTGGGGGGCCAACCTGAAAATTTTTTTTTTACTTACCTAAAAAAATTAACAAGCAAAAAAAAAAA
>PRKT01000343.1:0-63144 GCA_003671525.1 Saccostrea glomerata
ATGACAATTCACTTGTATCAGTGCTAAACTTTTGCAAGCTTAAACTTAGTAAAAACACAAAAGGGCCCACTGAATCAGGGAAAAACAGATTTAGTATGACAAAAGTTTCTCAAAAAAGTATATCATGTACATGCATGCTGCAAGTCTGTTCATAAAGAAGTGCTTAAAATCTTAAGGGAGGTTCTGACACAAATGTTTCTTCCCTTTTTTCCCAGCTTCAATATTTTGACTTTCTGTGGCTTTTATTTTAAAATTCTGATGAACATGTAGGTCTTTCATAGCAGCTCAAGTATAAACACTTTAGTTGACATGTGGCCGTATTAAAAACAGATGTGATTCTAAGCCTAAAAAAAAAACTTAACTTCAGCTACACATGTTACAGCCTTGTTGACAAGTGAACACTGAATATAAATTGAAGCTGGGGAAAAAAGGGAAGAAACATTTGTGTCGGAACCGCCCTTAAGATTTTAAGCACTTGTGTATGAACAGATGATGTATAATTGAATAAATGAAGAAAATATGTATAAGGATGTTTTTTTCATCACATATAAAAAGTATTCTTCCAAAAAAAAAATTATTGGGTATGAATTAGAATTAATGAAGTTTTTTGTAAAAACCAATGACATTACAAGAGGATGGAAATACCTTAAGGCATTCATCCTTAAATGTGACTCTGTAAAGACAATGCACTGAATCTTGCCCAGAATTGGAAATTAATGTACAACTTCATTTTTGTAGAAACACTTCTTATTAAATGCTGCTTAAAAAACATGCATACTGGTGTTTGTATACATGTACTTAGTGATTATTTTAAAGGATATGAATAGTCATCCAGGTTTGTTCAGTAAAAACGTGTAAAACTGGGATAAGAGGAATAAAAAGAAAAAAATATCTAGTCCTAGAATGTAAAAAAAACAGTTTTGAGTCGAGCCGTTTTTAGTCAGTCGGCTTTTTAAAGATGGACTAAAGTATGTTGTGATATAGCTAGACAACTCATTCCAGACAAATAACATGATTAAAGCAGTGTATTATAATGTTTCTTTTTCTTTTTTTTTCTCTTTTTTTGTTAATATTCACAAATAATGCATTTTTTATTTATAATTAAATAAAGTTTTATTTCAAATATTATTTATTAATATGATATGCCAACTGATATAAACATTGAATATACTGTGCATCTGTTCATATTTTATAATTCATAATTTAAATTATCTCACCAAAACACAGTCAGTAAATACTTGTAAAAAGTATTGAAAAACTCAGTAAATACGTGTATTTCCTAACTGAAATAAGTAAAAACGTGTATTTTCTAAGCAGAGTAGGAATTTCACGTATTTCCTAAAATTCAGAAAATACAAGAAATGCCTGATCATGCTGATTACACATATTTACTGTAACATATACGTGTAATAATGTAACATCTATTATAAAGTTACCTATTACTGATTCAATATTGGTATTTTAATCATAATAGTTCCACTGAAATGAATATAGCATGATACCTAAAAAATGATATTTACATTCCACATGTAATTAGCCTATAAAATGCGTAGAATTTGGGGCATATAATACACCATTACAACTGTACATGGACGTTAAGGTAAAAAAATAAAAAGTTTTTTTTTATTTTAATATTAATGTCACAAACCTTAAATGCCATGCAATTTCATAAGGGAAAATCAAAATTAACTCTCACATAGAAGAGTTTAACATACATGTATATGTAGTAGATTTGGCATAGCTCTTCCATTAATTTTAACTTATCCCAAGGATAATTTGCAGATGATGCATGCAAGGAGTTAAAAATGTAAATACATGTATATCAGTGTTTGAAATAACCGTGCGCCCGACTGCCAAGACGCACACATTTTGTCTAGGACGAACAGATTTGCAAGTATCGACGTCCGGCTTGATGTTTAAAAATTCTTCCATAAATTGAAATTCAGATATTTTATAAAACTCTCAAATCAAGTAATATTACTGGTTGCAAAGTGTAACAAGCAAACAGGTAAAAATTCATCAGCCTATACATGTAGGTCTGGAATTGAATATGTAGTGAGTTGGCCCCATTCACACTAAAACAAACTTATCAATGACAAATTTTTTTTTTCGGGCTAGTACATGTTTAGCAGGGTTCGGGCTAGTACATTTTTAGCAGGGTTCAGGCTAGTACATTTTTGGCCGGATGGACAACTTTCACTAGCAATCAGCCCTGCATGTCTAGCTAATTTTACAGTGAGTTTCATGCACTGTGTATATGCATTGCATTTTTTATTTTATTTTTATTTATATTAAGTACATAGTTATGTTGAGAAAGAGTTCCTCTTCCAAAATTGTGAATTTTATGCCCCAGTGTCGAGGATCTTATCCGAAGGGACAGCAACTTTTACTTCATTGCCCAGCACATGGCAAAGGACCAATAGCTTTCTTTACTCAAGTTAATCGTAGCCGAGAATTGAACTCTCGACCTTCCTATTACATAGCAAGAAATAGCAATTGAGAGCAGAAAAATACAGACTGCTCAGATAAAAATGATATGTCAAAATCAATCAGCATCTTAAAATTTTTTGGTGCATACCGGTAATTCTTTCATCTCTTGCATTTAAATTTCAAACTCATCATGAAACATTTTGAAAAAAAAACCCCGAAGATATCTCAAATGTAAAAGTATACCCTGGGTGGCATTTTATGGTAATAAAGTATGTATTCCTTACACTTTCTGCCGATGACAAAGTAAACAAGAAATTAAAATCTTTATTACAAATTGCACACATTAATCGTTTACGATGCAATAGACCAGAATTAATCGTTTTCTATATCACAAGGAACAGAAGTGTTACTAGTATATGAAATAAAATGCCCTGAATTTTCGTGTGAAGTCAAAGTCTGGGAAGAGCTTTTAAAAACTAATGTTTCATCAATTATAGATAATTCGAAAAAAAAATCAATAATGATACATGTATATATTTTATTGTACCGGTAAACGGTATCCTCCAAAAGTTATTGTTGAGTGGTATTTTCATTTTTTTTTTGAAAATATCTATTAATCTGATTGGCTACGAGATTGCATACGCGTCTTGTACGCAGGTTCAAGGTTATAAATATTTAAGAACGGGCAGAGACGATAAGACTTGATTAAGCTTTGTTATTTGATATACTGACAAGAAAATGAAAATATTATTGGTCGTTATTGTCGCCCTGTGTTTGGAAAATCCATGTTATTCCCAGGGTAAGTATAAGGAATTAATATTAGATTTAAAATTAAAAGAAAAAAAAACGTACCATAATATATATGAAGTTTTCTTATGCTCAAAGATTCACTGGATATTTCTATGAAGGTCACTGATTGCGTTCTAGGTAGTGTATCTGAATGTCTTTTGATTAAGTTTAACATGTTTGAAAATATTCTGATTCAATATTATATACGACATATTGTTTTGCAAATAAACATTTAATATTAATATATTTGTTTTGAAAGCTATACAGTGTACACATGGCTGGGTTGGACTTAATACCAAATGTTATTTCTTCAGCAATACAAAAGAAAAATACACTGATGCAAGTGTAAGTGCTTATTTTTTAAAGTTGAAATATCTGTGTATTTATCAATGCTTTCAATATTTTTAGTATTTCAAGAAATTAAAACTTTATCAATATATTTATAGGCCTACTGTCATGCATTTGGCAGCAAATTAGCAGAACCAATTTCACAAGACGAAGTTCATTTTATATCCAAAAAGGTTGTTGAAAGAGGTAAGCATGCATGGATGGAAGAGCTTTTAATCCCCTCCTCAATTTGCTTTTGCTGGAAACCCAATATTTTAGTTATTTTTTAAAAGAAAAAGTAAATTCTTAAGTATGAATTTTATGTCATTGAATTGGGAAAAGGAGGAAATTCTAATTGTCAAGAAACTAGACAATATTAGCTTTTCTTCCTCAGGACACGACTCTTCTTTTTATATTGGCGTGAATGACCTTTTTCTGGAGGGAGAATGGGTGTATGCTTACGAAAGGACACCACTTAAGATCCATCCCCCTTGGATCAATGGACATGCTGATAATTCGAACGATGAGGATTGTATTGAGGTGTACTCCGGTCATCAAGGGAAATGGGCGGATATTCCTTGTGACACGCCTCTTTATTACATCTGCGAATATGACTATGAGTAAGAAATATTTATAACAATTATCTTTATCTACATTGATGAATATGACTGAGATTAATTTTTTAGCATATCAAATTTTCATTCATCTTTAAACTGTTTTCTTTTACTTCGTTTACAGCGCAGAACCTTTGAATTTGGGGAGAAGAAAGACATTGTAATTAAAAAGAGGTCATTATATTAAAAAAAAGTTCATTTAATCTTCTTTATTTATTTCAAAAGTAAAAGTTACTTAGACGTAGCTATAGATGGATCATACTATGACTAAAAACAATTCATTACAATTCATTACAACAATTATGTATGACAATAGGGTTTTGTAGGATAAATTTCATTTTACATCTTAAAGAACTAGGTTCATTTGATGCATGAAAAATATTGAGATAACGAACAGAATTTCTTGCTCAAAAGACCATAAAACAAAACAAAATAGGAACAGAGCAAACATGGACCTCCAAAACATCAGATCAGCCCTGCATGTCTAGCTAATTTTACAGTGAGTTTCATGCACTGTGTATATGCATTGCATTTTTTATTTTATTTTTATTTATATTAAGTACATAGTTATGTTGAGAAAGAGTTCCTCTTCCAAAATTGTGAATTTTATGCCCCAGTGTCAGGGGTTTTGGTGTTAGGGCGGGGCTCTATTGATTATATAGTGAAATGCATTATTCTTTGAAAGTGATCTTTTCTATTTCTGGGTATTAAATAAACTGAGTACATAGTTATGATGAGCAAGAATGCCACTTCCAAAATTATGAATTTTATGGCCCGAGGGTCAGGGGTTCTGGTATTAGGGCGGGGCTCTATTGATTATAAAGTGAAAATTAATTCTTTGCATTAATTCTTTGAAAATCTTTTCCCTTGCTCCTGGGTTTTATGCCAATGATCCAAGTGTATACTAGGGTCGATCCAAAAGTAATGTCACAACTTCGATAAAATTGATACTAGTTGACGTAAATCAACAAAATTATACAATTGATTAAAGCTACATTCGTTGCATTTCAGTCCTGAAAAATTCAAATAAAAATGATTTATACTTTTCAAAATATAGAATTATATACAAAGTGCAATTATGGTAGTCGCCGCACTTAAATAGCGTCATATGACGGATACGCGCCGTCATACACTTAAACTGCTTCCCCTTAGTTTCATTGAAAAAAATATTCGAGATTCACGAACAAATTTACATATTTCACTTTTTTATAGGAATTCTTGGCACCGAATGTACCGTACATTCACTCTACATATGATTTAATCCTGATTCAAAATTATTTGAACAGAACCATAAGACAAACTTCAAGTATCTCATATCGCTCTTAAACCGTGACTCTCCTCCTTGACAAAGTCCGACACCATTGAACGTTCTCACCCGTTCTTGACCTTCTTTTTCCGGTCTTACTGTCCTCTGCTGATCATTCAATGACTCATTACCCGCCAGGAATTGTGAAACAATGTATAAACAAGTTTCTCATTTTACATTCTTTCCTCCGCGTCTGATTAATCGTCGTAACTGTTTTTAATTGCGATTTTCCCAATTCGAAGCGAAAACGCACAACCGCTCATTTCAGTGGGGTTTTTACCCCATTTCAACATTTCCCTTGTTCGATACATCAAAGTAAACCAGTAATAATAATGATCAGAAAGCAATGACGTAATTTTATTTTCAAATTAGGATTAGAAAATGACGTAAAATTTTGTCGCTTGAAATATTGGGCGATAAGACGCTTTTTTAGAAGCTTTAATGTGTTTATCTTTTTTTCATTCTAACAATATACACTTTAAAACGTGTCGTTTAGTCGTGACGCGGCGACACCCCTTTTGTTTAATGTTGTAAACGTCTATAAAATTAATTCAATTAAACATTATTGAATGAAATTTTCAATTTTGATTAGATTTATGTTTGTGCATCTTTTGGTACATTATATTTTGATAATATGACGCCAAATATTGAAGATATGGACATAGTGACATTACTTTTGGATCAACCTTCGTATATCAATGATGAAGAAAGATGCATCTAGCATAATGATTATTTTTATGCCCCCTGGGTCGGGGGAGGGGGGGGAGGGTTACATAGTCTGAAAAGAACTTAATGCTGTGAAATCTGCTCTTTAGTATTAATCAACCATTTTATGATAAAATTTGCAAAATTTTGAAATATATGGCCCCAGGGTCAGTGGGTCCTTTGGGGTGTTAGAACCTTTTTTATTTCTAATTTCCCATAAAGATTTGACCCACGTGTTTCTGCTATACCCTCTGAAATTTGGTAAGACAAAAATGAAAAATTACAAGGTTGAAAACGAAGATGGCGCGGCCAAGGGAGATAACTCGTAAAGAAAATACAAGATATGAAAACTATATATCCATTTTCTTTCAATTTATATCAATTTTTAAATCATTGATTTTCTTAATGATGGTTTTCTATCGGCATTGTTTTTTATTATTGATTTTGTTCAGTATATGTGAGTTATAACATTTATAAACTTCATCATATAGAAGGAACAATAATGTTATTGCTTTTTTGGTCAGCTTTCAATTTTACATTGATTCCGCATCTTACTCAATGTAAAACGTGCATTAGTTCAACAATAAACACTTAGTTAAGTTCTTTAAATTTTTATCGTACAAATCTCCTTGACTAAGGGAACTCGATATTTCTTTGGATTCATATATTTTGACTCGTATTCTCGGTTCCTTGAATGTGACACTGCGATTTACTTCAATGACAACAAGAAAACATCGATGTAACCATTAGTTGTTGCCCGGGAAATAAAGGAATTATACAATGGAAATGAGTCTTGATCATCAAACCGCTTCAATATGTGTAATAAAGACATGCATCTGAAAGTTGAAGACAATAGTCGAGAAGATTTTGACATTTAATGTCGGATGAAAATCTAACAAAGAAAGCCTTTCAGACTTTAGCAATTCTACAAGTAAATTTTGGCTGCATAAAATATCAATTAAAATCAGACAAATGCATCAGCCATTTTCAAAAATATATTCCACTTAAAGAATATAGATCATCATAAATCGTTTTTATGCAATACGTAAACTTTGCTGTTTGTTTTTTTTTTCAAAAGAGACCTGTCGTTTTTCGAAAAGCAACTCAATATATTAAATATGATATGAAAAACATATATAATTTTAAAGATTCACTTTATTAAAGTTAACACATGTATATTGTTCATCTCGAAATTTATAAATGTAAAGAACATTCTGATGTATAATCTTTTTAATGTTTAGATAACCTTCAATTCTTAATAAATTTTTCCACCTCAATCCCATGCACTTAAACTAAAACTTATATGTATAGAGCAGTACGTTCCTCTGGGCTGCTATAAACTTATTTGAAGGGCTCATTTCTCCAGTTTGCTTTTTATTTGAAAACATTGTAAATCAAAGTACTTTGTTCTGAATTCTATTTTCGTTAATATGAACCCCAGGATCTCAATTCTTAACATTACTATATAGTTCAGGTAATTCTCCTTTGGTACTACGGTATCTTGGTTGAAGGACAGTCGTTTCCATTTCCTGGCTTATTGTACGAGCGACCAGTGACCTTATTTTTAAGAACAGAATCTGACCGAAATCTTATGACAGCTGATATATTTTGAGATTTTCTCAGTGATTCTGGATATTGCCCTGAGTCATTCAGTTTAACAAGGTGTTATGTGTCAAAATGTTTTACCTGACAATTATTCAACTGTTCATGTTATTTGCTTCCAATTCTTTGGTAAATTAAACACGAAGACCTAAACTTTTCTATCAACATCCTTTATTTGTTTAGCAATATACCATTACTTCCTGCATAAAGAGACTTGTCTCAAATGTGATTCAAATTTACAAACTGTATGTTTGAACGATGACTAAGCAAGCTTTTTACAAATAAGTTTATGGAACAAGGATATCTACAGAAACAAAGAAATACGCACGTTAACTCTCGATTTCCGCCTACATTTTGGAACCATTTAATTCAATATAAATAGCAATTTGGTAATAAAATCTTTGTTTCAAACAAAGAATTGTTCAATGGCAATTGATGAATTGTCTTAATACCAGCGCTAAACAGAAAATTATTCATAATTCCAGCTCTTGAAAAAGGGGGGTAGACGATATTTTCCATTGAAATCGGAATTTCAAGCATCACGTGTGCTGGGCAATGAAGTAAAAGTTGCTGTCCCTTCGGATAAGATCCTAGAAACCGAGGCCCCGTGTCACGGCATTCATGAGCATTGTCCCTCACTGCTCAATGGCCCTGAGTGCCGAGTCAATGTCAAAATGAGAAGCCCTTCATCGGTATATGGTGAGACTTCTATATGGGTAAAAAATGCTCGAATGGGAGGTTAAAACAAAAAAAAAATTAATCAATCAAAATTTGTTAAGTTGATTTGAATCTGTCGTGAAAGTGATTGAAAATTTAAAAGATGGTTACTTTCGGATAAAGGACAACTTTGTGGTTTAAGAATCATTAAAAATTATATACGTTAAACACTCAATTTTATGTTAACGCCCCTAAAATTAACTGACTCAAGATCAAGAATATACCTCCTGTCAATCATTAAAAAACAATAGCTTCTGATTTGATTGACAGGCCAGATACCTGAAGTTCCTGATAAACTGAATTTGCATGTTTTGAAAACGATTGCCAGGTCACGTATCACACACTTTCATGTACCCGCCTTGTGTACACAGCTGATACACGCGGGTAACAAAAACCAGTAAGGATTTTATTTCAAAAAATAATCTACAGTAGATAATCAAAACACTGATTTCATAAAATATTTGTTTTTAATCCTCACGACTTTTTGGTACTTGTAAGTGACACGTCCACCGAGATATCTCTAGAAATATTTAGGCCGTCCACAGAAACTCTATATACATTTACTACAAATGGAAGTCCACCGATTAAAATAAGATCATAAAAAAAGAACAATAACATGATTATATATAAATAAGTAAAAATATTCAGCACAAGCGGCTTGGTTTACAAAAGATGTTTTATCTTTGTATAATGGATTCAATCTACTCGATGTTGTTAACAGAGATCTAGACGCCTCTGGTTGTAAGGAAATGTCAGAATTATATAATTGCTCGAACTTCCTCTATCGTCCGTCTATATTCGTAACGAAAAGTTAAAGATAATTACGAAACGAACAGAGATCGACCCTAAAAAGAAATCTTTTAAACAATAAAAGTTTGTTAACACACAAACACTCGGAAAAATTGAATAATATGGACAACATTGTTGCCTAGAAATTTTTTTAAAAAAAATCTTCCGATCTGAGTATTCTTTACACATAGCTTAATGGGTATTAGTTATGGCTTTGAACATGATACGTCAATATTAAAATACCATGCGTTTTTTTTTTCAAACCTTTCATGTTGATACAGTAAATGATAGTCAATACTTCATTGGCGTCACGGATGCGTTTTTGGAAGGCGAATGGGTGTACGCTTCCTCACGAATCTCTATCAAAGTGACCATTCCTTGGACACACTCTGGACCTCAGCACAGCCAGGAGCAGGACTTCGTAGTAATAGATACGTTACCACCCGTCAATGGTCAATACACAAAGAAAGCCTCCACAGATACATCGAACTTTATCTGTGAATACAGTTTAGAGTACGTATCATATCAGATTACGATTTTTATATTTTAAGGCTTAAAAGTGTGTTTTAAATTTATTGGTTCCCTGCCTGTTTCAGTTCATAGCATAATTATGACCTAAGACGGAATATATCTAGCTCACGCAAATAAAGAACCTTCTAAAGGTTTGATTAAGTATTTTCGTAAATAGTAGTTAATCAAATTTAAGTTAATAGACAATATTTTTGGACAATCTGCAGTTACAGCGACATTAGCTTTTGCCAGTGAGCATTCCTTATTGGCACCAGCCTGGAGCACTATAAAAGATCAAAGAAAATATTTTTTTAAAGCTGAAAATATACACACAAATATCAAAATATGTTTTTTATAATAAGAAATAATAATAATCGTTTTTGTTTTGATGATTAAAATAAAAAAAAAACCAACAATTTAATCGAGTTTTATTGACCATCAATCTCTGCTTAACCTCTACCAATTGCAATGCATTTTTACCGTACCAATTTATGTAAAGATATGGAAAATAAAAAAAAATAAAAAAATTTCTCCACCACATGTATATTCAGCTCTATATATACATGATCCGTCTTCCCTTTTTCCACTATCTAAAGAGAAGTCAAACACAGACTTTACACAACAGATGTTTTCTTCTATGTGTTTTTATATTTCAGTGTGGAGCCTGTATTAGTGATCGGATGATAGGAAGAAGATTTCAAAACAAAATTTATGCTAAAAATGTAAAAATGAAAAAAATAAAACATAATCTAACAAATTCCTGTTAATGTCTTCGAAGGCCAGAAAATGAAAACAAAGACCGATAAGAATATTCCTGTGGACATGAGGGGTCACAGGAAGATTTATTGATATGGGAGTCCACGCAGAGATAAGAGAAATGTAATAGAGCATACATCGTATGAACATGCTGGATATAAGAATTGTTTTTATTTTCGTTTTTTCGTATTTTGCATATTCAAAAGGTAAATACAACCGCAACCCTTTTTGATGAGTAGGATGTCTAAATTTTAAACTAGAATTTGTTGTAAAGATATTTGTGTGACTTTTATGCATGATTTCTTTTAATTCTTTTATGTACGGTGTGAGATATAAGATATTCATAATATGTTGGGGAATTATTTTCATCACGTCATTAAGAATAATTATACATTGCGTGAAGTATAAAAATATGTATATATATCCGAGACAGAATTTGAAGTGATCCGATAAATTTCAAAGAACTTTACAGATAATTAAATAAACAAGTTTATATATTGGATTTTATACCAATGCTTCAGCCGCCTGTTCCAACGGATGGATCAACTTCCAAGAAAAGTGTTACTTCTTTGGTAAGACAAAAGAAACATGGTATGGTGCATCGGTGAGCATTGATTATTACGTATTCTTTTTAGGCAGTTTATTATTTTTTTTGCTTAAAATTCTAATTTTAATTTGGTTATCATTAAGAAAGAACAAACATGATTTTTCTTTTACAATTCAAACGATTGATTTTCGTTTATGAAGCTTTGAAATTTATAACCATTTAAGCGCCGTGTGATCTTTGTCATGATCGAGAAATTAGGAAAAAAATCATTTCAGTGTATAAACGATGGACTAACAATTACTATGAAAAAACATCAGTCAACATTTGACTCATGATAAATTGTATCTTAAATTCTGTTCGTTATCTCCATATGTTTCATTTGCTTACAAGGTCATTGTTTTGAACATAGAACATACAACATGACGACTGAAAACGAGACTGTTTATTTTCTTAGATTTTTTCATCAACTTGTTTGTAAGTAAGTAACCTCAATTTATGAAATTATTCATACATTGTACGTAGAGCTGTTGCATATCGAATCAAGTGAGATACTAGTATATAAACTCCGTATGCAGGTGATGAAGGTATATTGCTGCATAAGTAAAGGAAGTTGAAGATAAAAAGGTTAAAGTCATCACATTTATCATAGAGCTTGATTGTTAGATTACCATTACAGTGTAATGCCTATTTCATGAAACAGATGTGTCAGATTCAGTGGTATCGTTTTTCTCAAGCTCATCGGGACATACGAATAGCAATCATCATTGTTAATTGACAATACGTCATCAATATATCTAAATGTCGAGTTGAAAGCCAAAGCAGCTTAACTAGAAAGCGTTCACCCTGTTAAAAGTGATTTTCGTGTTCGGCGGTTTTTGACACTGGTCATTATCTTATCTACATACAAGCTGACCAACTATACAATAACACCAAGGGAACGTTAGTCTGTACTTGATAACTTTGAATTGAATTAACTCATAGAAATATGAAAATGTCTAAGATTATAATGGTTATTGGAATTTTTCTGATTTTCTTGGTTTTTGTGTGCACAGCAGGTACAATTTAAGTGTTTATAGCTAAATTATTTCTCACCTGTGAAAGCCAAAGCAAGAGATTTTTTGGTTAAAGATATTAATAATGTAGAAATTACTGATTTTATTAATTGAATTTTGCTAGCTAACCCCTGCACAAACGGATGGGTACTTTATGAAGAAAAATGCTATTTCTTTAGTAATTTCAAGGAAACGTGGCATACAGCTTCTGTAAGTTTTTTTTATATGCTTTGCAATTCACAATTGTAAAAAACCCAATACATATAATACTTTATATCATTTCTTTCTTTTATGTAAGGTGAAGGAAAAACTTTTTTTTTCATTTTAAATTTCAATTTGTTGTAAACCTATGTTTATTGTAACCATTTATCATCGTAGTTCTAAAGTAAAACTATCTTAAGAGACGCTTTCTTTTCGTTGTATCTAAACACTTTCATCTTTTCCTTTTTTAATAAAATGTGGTAATTGTATCCCCAATCCTCCCCCCTTCCAATAAGTATTTTATAATATTTTCATTGAGAAACATAAGTGCTTACAAATAAGATATTTTTCTTTATCGAAGGCTTATTGTCAGGCATTCAATAGCAAACTCGCTGAACCGAAAACGCAGGAAGAAGTTGTTTTCTTGTCTCAGCAGGCAGTACAAACAGGTGAGCCTTCTTTACAATTGGTATCTGTATCCCAAACCCCCAAACATCAATAATCTGGAAAAAGGGATAAATTTTGATACAAATATCGAACATTTAAGTTCTTTTCAAATGTAAAAATTAAAACATTTTTTGTTTATTTAAAATGTGTTTTGATAAATAAAACCGATGTATGTACTAACATTTTCAAAATGTTTCCTTTAAATATGTCTTAGTTTGCTTTATACAAACCTCTCATTTCACCTCATATTGAATTTTAAGTCTTACATGGTCAATTTAATTTTACAATAACATCATAAGTATTCAGTTTTTATCGGTGAGGTTTGATTGATTGATTTATATTGTTTAACGCCGAGGCGGCAATATTTCAGCCATATTTCGGCGGAGTTTGAAGAAACAAATCATGTCATGGGTTTAAAATAAGGGTATTTTAGTGTTTGTTGAAGACCTTTCAGAACGTAACAATAAAATATGGCTTATTTTTTCTGAAAGTCAGGTTTTATTATTATTTGTTGTCATTCTGTCTATTAAAAAACGGAAACTTACAAAGTCATTTCATTTGTCAAATAAAAATTCAAAATAACAAAAAAGCCATACCCCCCCCCCCCCCGTCCAACGGATGGATCAACTTCCAAGAAAAGTGTTACTTCTTTGGTAAGACAAAAGAAACATGGTATGGTGCATCGGTGAGCATTGATTATTACGTATTCTTTTTAGGCAGTTTATTATTTTTTTTGCTTAAAATTCTAATTTTAATTTGGTTATCATTAAGAAAGAACAAACATGATTTTTCTTTTACAATTCAAACGATTGATTTTCGTTTATGAAGCTTTGAAATTTATAACCATTTAAAAATGTTTTTCCTGAATTTATTTAGGCCTTATGTCAATCCTTTAACAGCAAATTGGCTGAGCCGACAACTCAGGAAGAAGTAACATTCTTGGGTCGTGAAACTATGCAAATTGGTAAATACTTAATCATTTAGTTTTAAATCAATCAGTTGTTTGGTTTCCTCTTTCAGATAAAAATGGTAAGTGTAGATTATGCCCCTCTTAAAATTTGATAAAATCATATTGTTTTTTAACACTTATTGTTGGGATAACTGATCTTTTCGTCTATTATAAGAATCTGTCTATGATATATTTTTTTTCCTTTGAAGATCAATGGTTTATAAAATTTAACAAATATTTTCTGTAAGATATTGTGAGTTTTGCATTTCTGAAATGCACCTCTTTTGAAAAGTCATTTATCATAAACTCCATTGTCTTCCTCGGCATTTCTACATAATCATTATTTTATGTCAAATCAATCACATGTAAACAAAAGAAATTACGTATTATCATAACATGCTTAAAATTAACTTTCAAATAAGGAAATAATGGAGATTACTACCTTGGGATACATGACATTTTTGTGGAGGGGTTATGGGTGTATGCCTTCTCCAGGAAGAACGTAACCATAACGATACCATGGACTCCGGGCGGACCTGATAACTACCACGAGGAGGACTGTGCCCTGATAGGATCCGCCCCTGTGTGGCACGGGCTGTGGGGTGATGCCCCCTGCTCAAGTCTACAGTACTACATCTGTGAATACGATTTAGAGTAAGAATGTTTCTTTTATTTTATGTACCATTTACGTTACAAGACCCAGCTGGTAGTCAGTCATCAGTATTCAGTTTTACAATTTTATTTTATTTGTAAGACAGACTTTAAAAAGACAAAATACTAAAACCTATGAAAGTAAGACATTATAAACATTGCAGTATATTCTTTGCTTATTGGTATATCATGTATACTTTCTGTTGGAAAAATCATTTTCTATCGTGTAAAAGTACTGTAATAGATAAAGTTATAAAATTATACATATGTTGTTTTTACACACAGATTCATTCACTTTAACAAGTAGAACACAGAAAAAAATCATGATATACATATATTATAGTGGTAGTTTTAGTTCGCATTATATGATAATTTAAAAATTGACATAATCATTCTTTTTCTTTGTGTATTTATATGAATTGTGTACAAAATTATTTATTTTCTTTCCTCTCTTTTACAGCTTTGATCCACCTATGGTAATAGGATAGCAAGGCTGTGAATGTATAATTGAACAATGCTTGAAATACAATAAAATGTTTTAAATATGATACCTGAATATTGACATTGGTTTTCAGAAATTCATTAATAGTTTAATAAAGAAATTTGGAAGGTAGTTAACAATCTTTTAACGAAACATTGACAGTGAAAAAGATTAGAATTCAATGGTCACCTTATGTTTTGATAAATGCGTAAAAACGACAGCTGTTATAATATCCAAACAATTATTCTAAATAGTTAAATATTGTAGCTATAATGAAACCTGAATCCATTGCTTTAAACCCCAAGGAAAAAATTACAACAAAATGCATGTGAAGAAAACAGCAAAGAGGTCTGATAGAATTGAAAGAGCACAAAGAAAGTTTTATATGCCTTTTTCTTCAATAATAGTGGTCTCGTTCAGATACTTATTCAGGAAGGTCGTTTAATTTCTAGACTAGTCTAGAAGGCAAACTTTTGCAAAAAAAATAGAAAGGGTTATCAGAATACAGAACCAAAATCAGGAATCAACTACATTAATTTTCCTTGTGACAGAGTCCTAATCCACACGTCTTCAACAGTAAAGGAGTTTTGGGGATAAACAGAGAGTAAATGTTTTTTTCACATGAACAATATTCACAAGATCTTTCACCCATCGGCTTGATTCATTTTCCAGACTTGAAAAAAAACCCACCTTTCATAATTAAGAATCAAGTCTAGCTGCCATATTCAAGTATATGAAGGACGAGGCTCAAAAACATGTTCTAAAGCGATGAGGAATTGTAAATAAATGTTATAGGTATGTTAAAATTAAAGGAGAAAATTTAAGGACAATCATTTAGACAAAATCATTGAGGAGCTTTTTTGTTCCGAGGATATAATTTATTGAACAGCCCTTGGATTACCAATCTATTGATATAACTTTTACTACAAATTATGCACATAATTACAACAAACAAAAATCAGTATGTTTTTTAAACTGCCAATAAGATGATCTAATCTACTGCTTTTTTTGTTATTATAATCTTAGTACGAAAATATAAGTAAGTAGACATAGGCTCTTAATCGTATTATTATTGAGAATTCATGACAAAGTCAGTTTCTCTTGAAGGTTTTTCGAGGTAAATTTCTAAATATAACTTTTTTGGACATATTTTCATATAAATTACTGATTTTAGCATAATTTTGACCCCCCCCCCCCGACAAACCCTCATATTGTAAACTTGATACAAATTTGGGGCCTGAAACAAACCTTGGCATATTTGTAACCTTCTTAATTCTTTGCAAAGGTCAAGGTATGGTCAAATCTGAATCTGGCCCCATATTAGATGTAAAATTTAGAACACAGTTAAAGTTGTGATTGTTGTTAAGAACTTGAAATAAGTCTTGTTTTAAAACCAGCACTAACTTTGATTCAAAGCTTACATAGAGGCCACTAGAGAGCGCGAAATTGGGACATTTCCTCAATTCTGGTGGAAGTTTGTCTTATTTGAGATTCTTTTTACTTCAGGAAGCATAGAACACAAGCATGCCTTTTTGAAATTTTTATACAAAGATTCATCTTATACTAGTGAATGAAATAAATAAATTGGTAAATTCATGATGGCAATCTATGTGCCAAAATTCGATGAAAATTTGCATAAAAATAAGACAATATGGAAATTTACATTTGTTTTGATCTCCTGTGATTTCTGTGTATCCCAATACTTAGAACCAATACTTGTTTTACAGGGGTTACATGAGGTTTTCAAGAAAGACATGGAGATAACGAACAGCATTCAACATCAAAGTCCACAAAACAATACAAAATTGGAGCAGAGCAAACACGGACCTCCGAAACATAAGAGATGGAATCAAGTGCCATGGAGGAGTGAGCATGCTCTGCTGACTGGTCCATCCGCCGTGTGCTCCTTGTCTTGTAATAAACTGTTGCATTGATCTAAAAGACATTCAAAACCAGGGCTCGATAAGGGGTCTTAGCCCATCTTGTCCTTTTATGAGTGGTTTCCTGGAGTATATTTTAGCAATTGATTGAGCACTCAACCTCTGCACTGGTTACTTGTGTTAAATAATAAATAAATAAATAATCTAGTTTAGGAAAAAGTTTTTGGCTTTATGATGTGATCATTCGATTGACTTGCGTGATAATTATCTCCCCACGAAAATTATCTTTCTTTGCGTTGACGCCAATGATTCTGTTATAAACACTGATAAAGGTCTGGTATCAATGACCGATAGCTGACCAGTGAGGAGATATAAGCCAATCATTTAACAGATAAGACTGATTTTTCCCAATAGCATGAAAGAACTGTCCATTGCTTTAATTTTGTCAATTTTTATTATCCCATACATCAACGGTATGTATTTTCTTTTTAAGTTTTATAATTATTAAGTGAAGTTTAAGAATAGTAAACCGTAAGCTGATACCGGTATTATTGTGTTATCAATGGATATTTCAGCGGCTTGTACTAACGGATGGGTAAACTATAAGGACAACAAGTGCTACTTTTTCAGCAAAACGAAGGAGAAGTGGTATGATGCTTCGGTAGGACGTTGTTTCTTTCTTTTTTGATTGAATTAGTTTACAGTGATATCAATTTATACATTTTATTTACTGTAACATATTTATGACAATCCTTTTGCCTTATAAGGTGCTGTGCCAATCATTTGGGAGCAAACTTGCTGAACCAAAGACTCAAGAGGAAGTGATATTTTTAGGCCGTCAAACACACCAAATTGGTATATTAAGAAGAGTTATCAAAAGTTTAAGTTCTGAAGTAATTCTAGAGTTAGTTTTTAATTTTATAAGGTAACTTTTCATTATCAAATTTTACTTTGTTAAATATCACAAATCAATCTGCAAAAACTTCTAGATTCCTTTTGTGAATAAGATAACAATGAAGTAATTTTAAATATGGTTAATGGTATAAACTTTAAGTCAATCTCAAATCTCTATTTACAAAAAGAAGCAATGGAAAAAAGGAACCTTTATTTATTTTGATGAATTTGAAGTCCACGTTCCACAATTCTAAACGAGGAATTCCTACTTATTTGAATTAACAAGCCTAGTACTCGCGTTTACAATGGTTCATTTTTATATTGAGTCGTTATCTATATTTCTAAAAATAATTTTTGATCTTTTGTGATAACAAGGTAATGGTGGGAATTACTTTATTGGAATACATGACATATTCTTGGAGGGCCAATGGGTGTATGCAGGATCTAGGGAGCCCGTCACAATAACCATGCCGTGGGCCCGGGGAGCCCCTGATAACTTTCACGAGGAGGATTGTGTAGAGATGGGATCCGCCCCTGAGTGGCACGAGTTGTGGGGCGATGTTTCCTGCACCTCAGCTTTATACTACATTTGTGAATACGAACAAAAGTACGTAACATTGTCTTATCTGAATGTTGTGTATTACACAATCTTGTTAAATACGGTCTTTACTTTACGCCTCTTTCAGTTTATTTAATATCTGTTTTAAATGTTGTCTGATCCGCACGATCCCTTTGTAATTATTGATGTCTGGATCAGACAAGTTTACTGTATCTGTAAAAGTACTGTGCAAAAGAATCAACCTTTCACACGTTTTTATGTTGATAGGAAATATCAATACATTGGAGAAAAATTAAAAAAAAAAAACTTTGGCTGTGGTATTTACTTCGATTTAAGATATATCTACGATGTATTATCAACTAACAATAGCTACTTCCATTCATACCCCGACTCTACATAACCAAAAGACTTTTAATTTATGGAGACAACGAAAAGATATTAAGCTTAAAATCCTCTAAACAAAAACACAGTTGGATCAGAGCAATAATGGCACCTGTTTTTGGAAAACCATACTTGCTCTGGTCCCGATTAGTGTTATTTCAGCTAATTCCTTCCAATTAAGGTATGATGCATGAGTCTGCATTTTTGTTATTACGTTTTACTGTGAAATAACGATTCTTTTACAGTGATGAATATCAACAAGGTCAAGTCATTGGATGAAAGTAATGATGACGTCTAGGAAGCGATTTGCAGATCACTATATACTGTATACTTTTATTTAGCTTATTAAATCATTGTTTTCTTCATCTGAGTTTTTTGTTTTCGATTTCCTTTAAATCGATCATAATCATCTATGGAAATCCAAATTATGAATCATTATAATCATCTTAAATCTAAACCAGTTGGTTTACAAAAGTCCTTGCAAACATTGATTCTGATAAATATATAGTATTACATGTATATAATTACCACGTATTTAATGAAATATGCATTTTTTAAAACAAGTTTTCATAGATAAATAAAAATGTAAACTTGTGATATCCAAGCAACTTGGAGACATTAATTCTATTTGCATATTGCTACATAAGTAATGTAAGTAAACGACAGAAAAGCTGAAGTAGTCACGTTTATCAAAATTGTGCTTACGAAACGTCTTTTTTCTAGTATATTATCCAAATAGTAAACAGATGTTTCAGACTCTGCAACTCCTATTTCGAGGTATTCTTCCTTTTAAAAATGCCTGGCATTTGGTCACAACGCAAGTTAATTTATATTTGTATTGTCACGACAACTGCCTCTGTGTTTCTTTTTCCTACCTCAATTAAAACAGAGATGAAATTTCGTAAAAAAAAAAAGGCCAATATTCACATATTGTAGCGAAAACTGGGATATACATCAATTTACATAGCAACTAGAATTGTTAGCAAAACACATTTATATGACGTCTTTCTGATCTGGGACGCTTTGGCGATGATTTCAGATCTGGAACAGTTATGTGTAACCTTGTCGTGTTCAAGCGTTGATAATGGAAATAGACAGATTAAAGCGATAAAAAGAAATGGATGTAACGGACTTTATTGCGATTTATATTTTTCTTCCTGTGTTTCTTGAGGCACAACAAGGTAACTATAAATAAAATGGTAGATGCCTTGGATACATTGGTTTTTATTAAACATAGAATTTTTTTTAACTTCAAAAGGTTTTTTACCAAATAAATGAATAGATAAAAAATATATACTAATTATTACAACTATTATATCACTGTGTATGATAATGTCTACGTGTAGTTGTCCGTATTACGCAATTACATACGTTATGGTATTAACTTAATTGATACAGTCATGTTATGTTATTCAGGCAGTCGCTGCGCCAATGGTTGGATACAACACCATGACAAATGTTATTTCTTCAGTAAAGTAAAAGAACCATTTTTTGCGGCATCTGTAAGTATTTACATGTATGACTAAAACGCTTTATAATCTATAAGTGAGTAAACGATACTTGTTTCACTATTAGTTAAGCACAGACAATATTCGTAGACAGGCTTTGGGCTAAGCTAAGAAAAAAATGGACTTAATAACTTGTATATAATGTGTCATACATCATGGAATAAAACTTATTTTCCAGGCCCTCTGCGTTGCTTATGGTGCCCGGTTAGCTGAGCCTGTGACACAGGAAGAGGTGACATTTCTATCCAGAGAAACAATTCAAATTGGTAGGAAGATTCATATTCATATATTGCACAATACACAATCTATATTAGATATCACCCGATCATCATCTACTTCCAAAAGAGTTATCAAATAGAAAACAATTAGAAATGAAAATATTATCACTTAAATACAGGGATTGGTGGAGATTACTTTTTAGGCGTGACAGATGCTTTCTTGGAAGGCGAGTGGGTTTACGCCTCAAAGAAGTCCCCTGTCTTAGTACATATGCCATGGATAGGAGGCGGACCAGACAACTATCATGAAGAGGACTGTGCTGCCATTGATTCGAGCACTACTCATCACGGACAGTGGACGGATGTTCCTTGTGATTTGCCTCTTTATTTCATCTGTGAAGAGAGTTTAGAGTAAGACTTTTTATTCTATTCAAACATTTAATTGATAAAACTTGCACTTGTTAAACTGAATATATAAAGGAAAATATTTTCATCTTATAAGATAGCATTCAATTAGTCGTATAAATCTATAAACACGATAGTTGTCATGCATACTTTTTTTAGGTGTTTATATCTAATTCTTATAATATCCTTGCAATGCAAGGGGATCCATGTCAAGACATTGCCTTGTATTACTGGCTGATCTCATTCAATAGTTCTTGGGCTGACTGAAGCGTAGTCTTTCGGAAAAATAGAAGATCTTGATTGTTTTCTTATATATAAAGTTCAGGTTTTCTATATTGTGAATATATTGTAACACGTGCATTGACTTGTCAATTGAATCCTTTTTGCCTTTATTATCTATACCTATTCATTAGAGCTTTCATTGGATAGGTGCTTCTGAATAAGAGAAACAAGCCCTAAAATTTCGAATGAATTTGGCCAGTGGTCTTACGACAAGGAGTTGATTTAGGAACCCCCCAGCTTTGCAAGGAACGCGTGAAAGGAAAGAACGTTTAACGTATATTGTTTTGAATTAAATGCAGCACAGAGAATGAAAAACTCTTAATGATTAATCCTTTACTATATTAGGACAGTATTTCCTGGCAAAATATATTCTGGAAATAGTAACAATACATATATTAAATATTCCATAATGGTTAATTACTAATCAAACTTGCACATTTTTTTAATCAGGTTTTCGAGCAAGCAGCTGAATTTTCAAATCATTTGAATATAATATATATATCTGTAAATATTTTTTTCAGTATTGAACCGAACATCATTGGTTAGTTGCGTGTAAATTTGATGCTACATCGATAAGTTGGAGATTTAACTGGTAAATATTTTAAAAATGAATAAATCATTTGGAATAATCAGATTGTTCTTGAATTATTTCAACATGAATGTAAAGGTCACAAAAAAGATCTTTGAAATTAGTCAAAATATGTTCATTATACATGTACTACTGCAGAATTTTTTTAGTCCCAACAGCTTAAATACTAAAAGAGCTAAAAAATATTGTATCAAAACTTGCTGTTATCTGCATTTTTTTAAAATTCAATATACAGGTCATAAAACATCTTACAACTGACGATTTTTTTGCACCTTTGTAAAGTCTGTTTAAAATATTGTTAGAAACTAGAGGTACTGTGAGCAATGAGCTCACTAAATGATACCCCTGCCTCCCATAATGTCCATGTGTTGCTATATATTGTTTAACGGCAATGTGTAAAGAGGAATATTCACATCCACTGAATATTTTCTCCTTTATTTCTTAAGAAAATCCATTGCGTTTATCACTGCATGAACTACATTAGGCATGTCGCCTGTACAGATTTCTTGATCAGTGGCTGTTCTTTCAATGAAACGTATAAGGACGTTCGCATCATTAGTGCAATAATTAATCCTTTTAATCCTATTTAAATGATTATTTAAATAGATATAAATATAAACAATAAAATGTCTTTGTTTGTTATTACTGGAATTAACGGAAGAAGCTGTTGCAGAAAAAATACATAACCCGCTTAAGCGGGTTATGTAATTTTTTTCTGCAATTGCTGCGACCGTTCATTCCAGTAATAACAAACAAAGAAAGTATTTTATTGTTTAAATAACTCGTCCTATCAAATGTTATCCAGAAGCCTCTATATGTGACGTCATAGGTAAACATAAAAAAAAAATTATGGCAATGTCCATGTTTTGCTATGGGAAACCTAAAAATACGTGTCGAATAAAAAAGTAAATTAGAAGGTGCACAATGGCAATAATTAATAAAGATTCTGTGAAAGTTTCCTTAAATTCCACTCAATAGTATAAGAGGAGTTGCGGATAAGAGAAATAACAGACGGACGGACGGAAATCCCGATTATTATATACCCTCCCACTCTTCAAGCGAGGGGTATAATGAATGTGAAAACTTTGGATGACTTTGCAACAACTCATTCCGGAAGATATGTAAAAGGAAAGTAGACAAGCTAATTCAGAGAATTTGTTTCCCCCCGCTTAGGGAAAAAGAAAACCATGCGCAGTTCGGAGGGGGGGATCGGATCTCCCTGACTGAATATGTTAAATTTTTAAATGTATACATGTAAACTGAAACAAATTAAATGTGCCAATATGGCTATTCAGATTCGATTGCATATTCTTTATTATGTGTATAGACGATTCTTTGTATATAGTCTATTTATCACACTACAATGATGATTTTATGAGTTTGTACAAGCCAGACGTCATAACTTTTTCATTTTACATGCTGAATACTATAATTTAGTAAAAAAAAAATGTATTTCAAAAAAAAAAGAAGAAGAAAATGAATCGTCCGCGTTCGAACGCGTGACCCCTCTGATGTGAAGCGAGAGATATAACACTACACCACGGCAACGCAAATAACAAGCTGAAATTACATGCAAACATGAGGTAACATACAAATATCTTCACGTTCGATATTCTCAAAATTTTATACAATGCATGGTGTCTAATTTAGTCTTTGTTAAACAGATCTAATAGATTGATTGATTGATTGTATATTATTTAACGTCCCTCTCGAGAATTTTTCAATCATATGGAGACATCACCTTATGCCGGTGAAGGGCTTCAAATTTAGACCTATACTCGACACTCAGGGCCATTGACAAGTAAGGGTTCTTTATCGTGCCAATACTTACCGTGACACGGGACCTTCATTTTTTATGTCATATCCAAAAGACCCGTGACTTTCACGTTTTGTGCATCATGCCTAGCGCTTCGCGAAGGAACAGTCACTACATGTACCTATGTTTATGTCTTAGGTCTGACGTGGCGTCGCGAACGAGAATCGAACCTGGGTCTCCCGATCCCGAAGCGAACGCTCTACCACTAGGCTACCGTGACTGGTCAGATCTAATAGATGGAATAAAAATATAGAACATGTATTATACGTAATAACTCTCCACATGCCCATGCGCTAAAAATAGCGACATTTGATACAATAAATACTATTATAAACAAACGGTGTGGGACACTTTAGGAGGGGTGAGAGAGGCCCTAGTGGGTTTTGGTATAAATTACACTGCAAAAATTCAAAATCTTTTTGAAATATCGCCCATAAGCGATAGTGTTACACACGGAGAGAATGTATAAATTTACGATCTTGAATTTTGATCTTTTGATATCAAAATCGATAGGGGTCTTTTTTAGGCCATAGGGAGTTGTTATGCAAAATTTCATTGCGAAAGCTCAAAGGGTTATCGAGATATCGCGCGGAAACGAAAGTGTCATAACAGGCAGAATTAATAAACTTATGACCTTGACCATTCACCTTTTGACATCAAAATGAATAGGGTTCTCCCTTAAGCCATAGGGAGTTGCTATGTAAAATTTCATTGCGAAAGCTCAAAGGGTTCTTGAGAAATCGTGTGGAAAGGAAAGCGTTACAGACAGACAGAAAGACGGACAGACGGACGAACAGACCCAAATTAATATCCCCCACTTTCAATGAAAGCGGGGGCCAAAAACTAAAAATAGAAACGTCATGCATCAGAATCAATTGCTTGATACATGTACGTTAAGAAAACGAATAACATAGAAGCTCAAAAATTGATGCAACGAATACACATCGGAAGCATAGCAAATACAGATTCTAAATCATCAGATGTGGGATAAGATGAGTTGGGGGAATAAGCATTCCCTGCCAACCGGGCACACCAACCGTGTGCTATTAATCATAACTGGAAATTTAGGAAGATAAATCTGTTGACAATTGTGTTCATAATATCCTAACATTAAGTATAAAAATGTTTGTCAGTTTCATTATGTATTTACTGACAAAGCCATTCTATTGAACATACTACTTGCCAAAAAATGACATACAAAGGCCTGAAATAATGTGACTGTATAATCTGTAATCGTATTTTATATATTTAACAATACAGAAACATTGATGACAAACTAGCCGTGAAATAAATTATTTTTTAAAACATTTATGTTGGGGAACAAAAAAACGATCAATGACTAATTAAAAGTGAAACACAATTAAAAATCAGATATTGATATTGTTGTTTGTGACGTCTCTGGTACCGAATCAAGATTTGGTTTCCATGGAGATTCACTTTTAGAGCTTCTTGCTGAACTCAATATTGAACTAGAAAACATTCTGGGAGAAGTTGACTTCCTTCCATTCTGAGAAGCCCACGATTTACCATTCCTAAAACTCCAAACATCGCCATTAAGATTTTGGGATAATTGGACTTTCTTACACATTTGACAAGTTATATACGTGTACAAATGATAGCAACAGTTTTTACAGCCTCCGTACCAAAATCCGTCCTCTGTGTGTTCGTCACCGTCTACCCAGAAAGATTGTTGTCTGAAAACATGCATTTGATATGAATGAAAGGAGGGGTAGGAAGAGGAGGAAGATAATAAAAACCGTAGAAAAAACATAGCTATATCGAAAAAGATGAATATTTTGATAGGGTCAATTGAGCATTTTCATTTACAACGTATTGTATTAAATTTAACGTATCTAACCAATTAATTTTACATAATTAATTATTAAAAAGGTTTGATTCTTTTGAATGCAATTGATATATTCTTACTTGCAGCCATTTACACAGTGACATCGCTTTATAATGTACCAAGTACCTAGACTGACAATGGAAAGGATCAGCAACAAAAAGGGAATCAGCACAAGAACTGGCACTGAAACACATACATTTTAGCTTGTATAATTTGTCAGTTTTACATAAAGTGTGGAAATAACTTCATTCTAATATTTTTCCACTTTTTTTTAAATTGCGAAGAAAGTGTGCAAGATCAAGTCTAGCGTAATGAATAACAAATTATCTGATTCTATGAATTATATTTCTCTTTTAAAAAATTATTTTCTCCTTTTCCTTGTTCTTCAAAAAAAAAGATTTCATTTATTGTGCAACTGTTTCAGTCATAAATTCACGAACCTGAGATTTGAGAAGTAGACTCGGCTGTTGTTGTGATTATAGTGGTTGTTGTCACTTGTGTACATTTTGGGGTCGTCCCGTTCCAGGCCCCTGAAGCGCCATCACACCATCTGAGCTGATCCCCGTCCAGTTCATACCCCATCTTACAGTAATAAGCCACGTAATCGCCGTTCTGATAGGTCACTTTTGCAATCACGTAAAACCCATTAGAAACCGATGTCGGAGAAGAGCAGGTGAGCGCCATCTTTATTTAAAAAAAAAACCATTTAAATGCTGTTGTATCGCATTGAGCCATTGTCATACTGTTTAATTATGAACAGTTTACACATTTTGATGTTATCTCTTAGAGAATTAATTGAATGGATGATTTGCTCACACAATAAATTCTGTGTATGTCAATCAATTTCATAACCCAGATCATGTAAGTGCTTTATATCAACTGTTTCATACTCGCTACATTACGATTGTAATTACATCGCTTTTATTTACAATACTATCAATTTATTACACTTCTTGAATTATCTAGTTAACTAGTGCTGAAAATTTCAACTTTGTAGAATTACAGATTATGGAATTGGACCCTGTATTTTGGTAGAAACTTTGAAGCTTCCGGTTTTATATCTTTCCAAAACTGACGTTCAAAGGCATATTAAACAGTGTTAGAATCATATCATTTCTATAATTTATTCCTAATAATAAAAAAAACGTACTATAAATCTAAATTGTCTTTTCTAAAATCTACACGTGTAACTTTGTAGATAAACTAAAATATTTCATAAGAATTTATTTTTTGACATACAGGAATCGTTGTCAAAAAAGGCGATTCTGAATACTTTCTGTCAAATGGATAAAAATGATTGATATATATCACCGGTAATTTATACAAAATTAAAGTAAGTAAATGCATTATTAAAAATAAAAATAAAACTTGCACAGAAACTGTTTTGCTTTTTCGTATCTTAGTTGTTTTTTTTTAATCTAAACGTAGGCGATGGGCAAAATAAAAGATGTGACTAATCATAAATGAAAGTCATGTTTTTAAACAAACAATAGATCCTAGTTTTGAATAATAAGTGTAAAGTCTTAATAAATAGAGACGGCTAAGCAGGGAACCAAAAAAAAAAAAAGATGGCTCTGTTTAATTTACAGGAAATGCATTTCAAAACATGCAGTCTTAATATCCCTTTACAATTAAAAATGTAAAAGATTAATCCTATATGCATTAGGTCAATTAATCTTTTAAAAAATACACAAACTAGAAGCAAATTGTAATGACTTGCAGATTTTATCAAGTGTTTCATTTTCTTTTTGTTTATATTTTTATTGAATAAAATGCAACATACATCGAATATTGGACAAGGATTTAGTTATACATTTCAGAAAACATTTCTTCTTACTGACCATATTAAAATACATTTTCTACAGAGAAAAATGTACCATACATATAATTATACAAAAAGCATTGTAATTTAATAACATTTTGCATGTGTTTTTTGCAGCAAGCATTTTTAAACAAGCAGAAATGATGCAAAAGATTCATAATATACGGAAAATGAATGCAGATAACAAATGGGATCTTGATTAAACCAGTACTCTCCATTTACAGAGTCCGTTTGAGAAATGTGTTTTCGAATGTTTCAAATGAATGCACGGAACACAGATACAGAAACACGACTCTCTTATATCTGTCATACATTCACCTCCGTTAGTGGATAATAACATCTCGAAACTATGACGAACCCAGTAAGTAATATGTTTGACAAGTACTAATTCATTATCATAAGACAATTTATTTCTTCAATATTGTACCTATAAACATCTTAAGCTAATGCAGAGATGTATACCAGAAACAATTAAGCTAATAGATTTAGTATTATTAGTTTTTGTCTTTGATGGCAAATTTAAAACTTGAAAAGAAACATTTGTGGTTCAGTTTAAGGAAGGATAATAAGCCATTATTGTATGTTCAATGTCGACTTATTTAATTATCTGCATTAGTTATCATTATGTTGGTGTCAAACAGCGAAATTATGAATAATGTTTACAATCAGTTTCATCTACAAAACCAGTTTATAACAATAATTGACAAAGTAATTGGTTGTAACCAATCGCTGAAAGGAGATAAATGAATTTGACCTGATATCATTTTCATGATTAGCTTCGAATCATCATGACTTGAGTTTATATTCAGTTTGTACTCTGATTATTTGAACGAATATCATGTTTATGAGGTTTCCAGTAATCTTTCAGTTCCTTGGCCACCTTCTTTGTAGACACGACTTCATGTAACTTTAAACGCACTGGACTCTCTGTCTGCATACTCATAGATTTCATACTGGGTACAGGGGATTGGTCAAGGGATTGAGGGGGGAATTCAGGGGCAGGTTGAGAGGTAATGTTATTGCTAGGAAAACATCTACGACATCCCAGAGTGCAACAGTGAAGACAACAAATATAGCAACATCCGGTCTCTACTTCCTCTTCATCGTCCCTTACACGTGTTTTCTGCCTTAAAAGTAGTAAATGTCAAATAAATCATCATAAGTATTTCGATTTGTCTTTGCAAATGAGTTATTCAATTATTTTGTTATGAAAAATTATTTCTATAATTTATTTTGAAAATGTATAATTAAACTTTCTTTAGATCTTCTTCTCAATTAAAAGGTTGTTGCACGAACAACGCATAGAATATTGTCGATTTCTTGGTATATGTATCAAGATCTATTCTTACCTACAAAGTATATGACAATACTTGAGGATAACCATGGCCACAATACAAACAAATACTACAATTAGGAACGTGGATAGACCAATGGACATGTAAAGCCACTCTGAAGCAAAGAATATACAAGTAAAAACAGATATATATGGTATTATAAAAACGATATTGATTCAGTTTATGTTTTCCCATCCTAAAATGAAGATTTTTTTGTAAGTTTTATATATTCAAATAATATATTTATAAATGATTATAAATAATCTGCATTATTTGCAGAGGGTGCTCACTCCTCCGTTGCACCTGATCCTCTCTGTGATGTTTTGGAAGTTTGTGTTTGTTGTACTCCTGTTTTGTTTTGCTTTATGGATTTTTGAGCTTGAATACTATTCGTTATCTTCATATGTTTCAATTATAATTTCGGCATTTTACTGATACAACTTTACCATTGACTGGCGCCGCTGTGGTTGTCGTGGTGGTGGTAGTGGTGGTTGTACAGGTAGGGGCTTTCCCCGTCCAGTTTCCGGTATCCCCGTCACACTCTCTGATGGGGTTCCCTTGTAAGAAGTACGAATACTCACAATAATAGTAAACCCGGTCTCCATCTACGTAATAAGGTTTAGCAATCACAAAGTATCCATTGCTTGCAGAGTTAGGGTCGGAACAGTTATAGGCAGCCATAGTAGCCAATGTTCAGTAAGTAAGAGGCATCCGGAGAAAGTACATTCCAAAATCACTAAATAAGTTCAACACAGAATATAAACGATAAACTGTACGCGTGTACTTGATAGCAATTTGTTTCTTTTCAAATGGTTTCATAAGCAGTAAGACGTGTACATTGTGACAATACATTAAAGACTTTGTGATCTATATTTTAAATGTATAACGCTGCATATGGTCAATTTAAGTTGATGAATGCAATGATTAATACTGGGGTTAATTAACCCTGTAGTATTTAAACGGCAATTTGTGATAATAATTTACGCCATCATTATCTGATAGGAGAGAGAGAGATAGAGAGGTGTTTTCAGATCTTCTGCCTATTCATTCTTTCAAAATAAGAAATTTTAAAATAATCCGTACAAAAAATACCATGTAAAAGTTTTATTATTGTGTATAAAGAAGGGGTGGATGAAAAAGGATCTTAAACTCCGAAACTCAGTGTAACGGTTTGACGTTGACACGGTAAATAGAAACCCTCTCTGTGAATGGTCATGAGTGCCGAGTGCTCAGTATAGAGCTATATTAGAGGAACTTCTTCGGTATACTGTAAACCAACTTTTATTCGCGACGACTTTATTTCGCGATTTACCGGACGTAAACTAGTTCTCGACGATTATTTTTCGCGATCAAGCCCATTAGGGTTTTCTTTTTAATAGACACATAGACATTAAGAACCGGTTCGCGGCGAGAAATATTCGCGATGACGAGGCTCTCGCGAAGTTCGCTAAAATTTCTCTCACGCGAATTAAAGTTGGTTTACAGTATCCTGATCTCAACAACTGAGCGCAAAAATGTGTACAATAAACACAGATGTAAGATAAGACTCTATACTGATGAGCCATATAATTATATTAGTATATCAAATTAAATTAACAAAATGCAAGGCTGTTTCTGTAACAATTAAACTAAATAGATGAGTGCTATTATTGAAATTTACACAGTGAAGGCTCAGGTATCAGAAGTAGTCCACTATTGAAGAGTCTCTCAAAAACGTGTTAACGTAATCCATATGTAATCCGTCGATTCTACAGCAACATGGACCCAGGCAAAATTAACGAGGAGACGTCTATAAGTGCCACTTTGTTTGTTGATACGTGAACTAGAAGTTTTTCAAGGTTGTCGGGAACAAACTTGTTAATAAAATGTCTGCTATATTTTCTCTCCGCGTGTTATCTCTGACGGGAATTACAAATAACATAATAACAGGTAAAAGAGACATGTTGAGAGCAGAACATACAAATTGAGGCAAACACTGCACATTAAAGATATTCTTTTGAAGTGACTTGTTTAACTTTTATGCTAAAGAAAATCAAAGTTTATAAAGTACTACACGGGGCTCGAGAACGTTGCTTTTTCCTCGTAATTTACTTGTTTTCTTAATGCTTGTGGTACTTTTCTATCAAATTCAAATATTCAACCGTGCGGTATATTTATTCAAGTAAACGTTATAAAAGACGAAAACTAGACCCGCGAATAAAATCTCTTCTTTAAATTACTTTTCTAACACAGCTCATCATATTAATTATGTATTGACCTTTTTGCTTACTTAAAGGGTTTTGTACCTGTCGAAACTATTGAAAATTTTTGTCAAGTCTTGTTAAATCTAGAAACGACACACATAGTTTAAGAAAGAATCAAAACAAAAAGTTTGGTTCAGTGCTCTTCTTTTAGCACAACAGAGCAATTAATTTGACCTTTCTACACCCAAAAAATATTATTTTTCTGGTGTTAAAATCTTAAAAAGCAAAATTCATTTAAAAATATTTACATTTGCAAATGTTTTCCTTTATATAACACTACTGAAAGCAAGCGTTTTTATAACTGTATAAATACAGGTACGGGGTCAAGAGGTCATAGATGTGCGTTTGGATAAACGTTCGACGTAATTTCTCTGTGACGTCATAAAGGGTCAACGCGCGTTTAGTGGATTACATATATGCCGTTGGGTTTAAAAAATAACGCATTTCACACGTTAAAAGTAACAATCAGGCAAATATAAAGTATGAATAAGTCACAAATATAAATATAAGTAATAAGGTATCATTTTTTTAGTTTTATTGAGATGTAAAACGAGTTGGCACATGATCAAATCTTCAATAAAGCCCTTTAAAGGCTAGATCACGTGACCATCCCGTTTTACATCTCAATAAAACTCAAAAAATGATACCTTATTTCTTAAGTAAGAATTTTTTCCTGAATTTAAGCAGAGTTAAAATTATCTTATATATTCAGAAAATGAAACAAAGTTTTGGGGTCTGTGATGCTATTTTTTATATATTTTTAGAATAGTGCTGACTGAAATTGGGCTATTTTTCAAGGACTTCCACGATATATTTATATATTTTACAAGTATGAAAATGGAATTCATGCAAGTTAATTTAATATATTATTTAGAACCAATATAAAACATTTCATTGCAAAAGATTACTTTGTATGCATCCTGCATGTTAAATTATAGGAATCCAAACTATATTAGCAATACTGAATACATGTACCTCTAAAGAGGAAAAAACTGATCTTTTTCCTCTTAAAAAAACCTTTCTGCCGTCAAACATTCATTTCCGCACTAAATATTTCTGTATGGAATTTAATCATGGAATTTTAATTGAATAAAGTGTAATTAATTAGCGGTACAG
Source organism: Saccostrea glomerata (assembly GCA_003671525.1). NCBI lineage: Eukaryota > Metazoa > Mollusca > Bivalvia > Ostreida > Ostreidae > Saccostrea > Saccostrea glomerata. Next base: position 31,767 of record PRKT01000343.1, read on the forward strand.
AATCTAAAATTACTGTAAGAATCTAAACATTTTTATATAAAGGTCAAAACAAAAAAAATGTTATTAAGCTGAGGAGCGAACCTCGTTTGTATACTTAAAAAAAAAAAATTAACAGTTCATCGTCCACTACAAATGCTTTAGTAGCATCAAAAAGGTAAAAAGTTTACAAAGATAACGACAAACGGAAATCCGATAAGCTAGCTATGATTTTCACACTATTTTTAAAGGTATTTCACATTCCACACATCCATAAAGCTTTCCATTATTTTATGGGTTCAAAGTAGAAAAATTGAATTTCATTTCATAAAATATAGTTCAAAATTATCGCTAAAAAATGTAGATTGCCATAATTATTAAGATGTTAGATATGAATAAACAGAAGCATATGACAACATTGAAAATCTAATTAATTTGAGTAGACATTAACTAAATGTAAAAATTAGGTTAAACTGGTTCAAATGCATAGACCTGATGCGGATATTTCTAAAATTAGTATTTATGTACAAAGATGTTTGAATTGCGAATAACAGGGCAAGCAGTTTACAAAAATAGTACAATAAATGAAGATATATTGGAAGAAGCTACTGCTTCTTTTTTTTTTTAAAGATTAAATTATTTTTTTATTGGGGAAGGGTGGAATGCCTTTAAAGTCGAGAGTGTTTTCTAAAATTTGACACTTCTTTTGTTGAAAAGGGGGTAGCGCATGATCACTGAAATGCATAAATATGACAGCTCCTTACTGCAAATATCAGTTAGATTCAAATATATATGCATAAACGCTACAAAATGTCAAAAAGAAAGGGGTTAGAATATTGAGACAGGAAAACTTTATAAACTCTAAATAATTATTATCCTGTTGGAATTCAACTCTATAAAACATGATAAACAACTGAATGGTATTCCGAAAGTCACTCTAATTGTGTGAGTCAATTTAAATTATACCTGCTTATCAAAATATTGTAATCATCTTGCCCATAAAATCTCATTTTCTTAATCCGTCTTAAGATAGCGCTACTTTTGCATGTTTTGTTAATATCATGTCTGCGAGGAATAGAATGCAAACAATTAAACACTCAACCACATACCTAAGCTGACTACCAAAGTGTTAAATAAACTTGACAAACCAAACAATATTTACTTTGAAATTACATATAATTGTCTATGGATCCTAAATTGCATAATAGAAGCGCTTTACAGAGCCTCTGCTGATTGTTGGAAGGTTATGTATAAAGTACACGCTATTTTATGATTCAACAAGATGTAAACTCTCCTTAACGTCATGGTTCCACTACAGTATAGTTCAATGCATTATCAATCTAAAACAACACAATCTTGAATGCAGTATAAATTCAAAACAAACTTTTTATAGTAATCGTTTCAATTAAAAAATCAACCTCCACAGGAGTTTAAAATTCACATGCATCCGCTCCCTAAAATACATACAGCTCACAACGAAATATATGGAGATAATGAACAGTATTCAAGCTCAACAGCCCATTAAAGAATACAAAATTGGAGCGGATTGATGGCTTTAAACGAGACTGCTGATATTCTTGATTCAACTATTTGTCTGTCAGAAATTTAACTCTTCGTGGAAATTGTTTATGCATAGAGCATGCTCCTCTGCGTATCGAATCAACTGAGAGATATAAACTACATATATAGGTGATAAATGAATAGCTGCTTAAGTGAGGGAATTAAAAGTCATCAGGTTTATCATATAGCTTGATAGTTAGATAACCATCATATAAAATTCGACTTGAAGGCCATAGCAAGTGTTTTTTTTTTCTTTTTACGAATACGATTTTGAACACATACAGCCTCATTTGAACACATAAAAGGTCTGCTTATAACAGGGTACAAATGGCCATGGGATATCAATAGATTGTTTGAAGAAATTGTCTCCAAAATAACATAGATTGTCAAAAAGAAATTAGAGCATTTTTTTAATATCAACTTCAGAGTACTCGTATGTTTAATCAGGTTCAAATAAAAAAAAAAATCTTGCATAAACAGAACATTTCATATATTTTTTTCATCTTTTATTTAACAATTAAATCACAGTGTACTTTAGAGTTATTTAAACTACGACGGCGTATTAGTGCCATTTTAACAATGTATATATATATTTTTCAAATCGTTTGTACGATTTGATAAATCGTTTGTACAATTAAATAAATCGTTTGTACGATTTAATAAATCGTTTGTACGATTTATTAAATTGTACAAACGATTTACTAAATTGCACAAACGATTTATTAAATCGTACAAACGATTTATTTAATTGTACAAACGATTTAATAAATTGTACAAACTATTTAACAAACAAATTGTACAAACGATTTATTAAATTGTACAAACGATTTATTAAATCGTACAAACGATTTACTAAATTGTACAAACGATTTATTAAATCGTACAAACGATTTATTAAATCGTACAAACGATTTACTAAATCGTACAAACGATTTACTAAATCGTACAAACGATTTATTAAATCGAACAAACGATTTAAAAAAAAATTTCTACATTGTTAAAATGGCACTAATACGCCGTCGTATTAAACCCATTTTACATGTCGTAAGTTTTATGGTCGATACAATGACCTTGTCAGCAAATACAATTTATCATTGAGTCAAATGTTGACTGACGTTTTTCAAACTTGTTGTTAGTCCATTATTTATACACTAAATTAACGACGGATTTTGGAGGTCGGTGTTTGCTTTAAAGGGAAATGCTAAGTTACTTAAAATAATTTTTAAGCTAAAGGCTATAGTCCTTGTTTGTTGAAAAAAAGAAAAATTTTCAATAATCGTATACACAAGTAAATAATTATTATTATGAACATATTTTACAATTTTACAAATAACAATCTTAATAAACATTTTTTTGTCTCTTATGTACATGTTTAGTTGATTACCGTATTTTATAACAAATTTCTACAATTGAATAAAAGCTAAGATCGATATAAATATCACTGCAGTGAAGTTCCCAAATGGTCCGTACATCATCAGGACGGTAATTCTTGTCCAGGTAGAGTTCACCGTTCATACGGGAGACAAATCAAATATTTAATATATCAGTTTTAATAACATACCACTCATCCGATCGCTCTTCGGTCTATTGATAACCCTTTAAGAAAGTACATCGATTTTATGACTTTGAAATCAAATTAAGAAGCATTTGTTTAAATTCCTCTCCAATACCTGTCTTCTCACTGTTCATAAATAATGGAACCTCCCAACATCTCAAATATTTAAAATAAAGCTTTCTGAATAGAGAAGAGGTGATAATTTATGACAATTTTACAAATACATATATATTAGGATTAACGATAATATATTCAAGGAACACGTTTAGTTTTATGTATTCTCAGGCATCGAAAATACATAGTTGACATGTTATGGAATTAGTTTTTATCATGCATTAAATAGATATCTCATAATATTTACCAAGAACATTCATTTTGAATATTTATACATTTTGCAGGTATTTTCATATTACATTTTGTTCAATCTAAAGAAAATGCATATATAGTTTTAAAAAGACCAATTTATAAAGCGATATAAGACGGTCCCCTGGAAATCACAGAAATAGTATCAGGTGTCCAAGAAAAGTTAGAATCCACTGTTTCCGGTAAAATCTGACATGAATCCATAATATTGATCAGGTAAAAGGAATCGATCCAAATACAACAATAAATTTATTTATCTGTGCATATAATGTAATCATACTTATGTAAGAAATATCTCCTTTGCTCCTTTGTATCATAATTGTCATGATTATGTTTATTTATCACATTGTGCTCTCTCTCTCATTTATATGGAACATCCTTCCTAGAACCCTAAAATACATTTCTCCAGTTAATGTTCCATAATGCTTTCTTCTTGCGCAGTGATTCATTTTATTGTTTTTTTTACGCATAAATTTGTTACATATCCATCTAAAAAAATGCATTATACACTTGATAAGGTATCTTTTGAAACATTTGTCGGGATATGTGCGGATCTACTATTGAAGCTGTGTTCGGATTTGACATCACGATCCACACAGGCAACTTCGCCACATATGATCCACATATGTGCATCATACGTGAATCATATGATTGGTTTTTATATGAGAATCATAAAAAAGGGCATCATATGTGAATTATATAAAGCAAATCATACGATTCACATACGATACACATATGATCCTCATATGAAAGGCAATGCATATGTGGATCATATCTTGCTAAATTTCCTATGTACCCATAAATAGAACTGATATATTTTGTAATGTACAGATGACTGTAAATATTTTCGAAAAAAGGAAGGATAAAATTTCATATCTTATGCTCGTTGGTTACCATTTTTCTCAAATTCTAATTCCTTAAAGGCAATGACCTTAATAGCTTGTGTCCTTCAAGGATTTAGAAATTATGGAAGTTATATTGTAAAAAAAAGTAAACATCTTCCACAATGGAACCTAAATGTCTTCCTATAAAAATTATAATTAAACTGATTCTATTTCTGTAGTCTAGCAATACAAATATTTTTGTAAATTAAAAGATTGATCATGTAATTCAATCATAATACGCATAAGGATTTGAGGATTTTCTTTGTAAAGATCATGAATCAACGCATAATCACTTCTTTCCTAATGTTTTGGCTGATTTTGTACAAATATTTGCGAACTTATATATAGATGAATCATATCTGTAACATGTCTAAGCTATTGATTAAAAATTGGTTACAGTAACATATTTTATTAGATAAATCTCTAGATGAAATAAGTACTAGCGACATTATATGTAACGAAATAATTTATGATAAATGATATTGTTCAAAGCAATTAACTTTTATATCACAGTATAATCATTTGGCACAAATACAGTTGCGTTTCCTTTAACTTCGAATGGCTCACTAAAATGGTTCTATCATATCAACAAATACGATACAATCTTTTGTTAGAAGAAATTTTACAGAAAAAATATAATAAAGTAGGAAATGAAGACGCAAATAATTACACAGCTCCAGAAATTCAGTTTGCGTTTACAGGTCGTTATGCTTTAAATTTTTATTCTTATTTGGTACTAGTGTTGATTTTTCTGACACCATGAGTGTGTGGCATCCATGAGTTCAGTTCTCTTGCCGGCTTCACATCTTTCCTGATTAAGGATGGTGTAACTGATGTTTCTGCCGTCTCCTCTGAAATCACTGACACCGAATTTCCGTTTGACGAGGCATAATTTTGCTTAGGAACTTGTTTTGCTTTTGGTTTGCCGCCTTTCTCAGTAATGACGTCGCCGTTTTCTTGACAGCAGGACCAACACTTCATGCAACACCTCGTGCAGCAGGCGTAGCAACATCCGATTTCTACCTGTTCATTAATTCCATGGAGTGCACTCACGCGTGACCATTTTCTAAAAACAACCCAATTAACAATTATTTCTTAGAAGTCTGATTATAATATTGATATAGTTTACTCATATATGTATCATTATATGTAGATAATTTAGAACTTAATTTGATGCAATATAAGTAAGAGTTACAGAAAAGAATTTTCTTTCTTAAGATAATACAATTCTATTTGCTTAATGTTTTAGACACATATCGAAATGTAAATTATTATTTTACCTGCACAGTCGGAGACAATATTTCAAAAACAGTAAGAGTAATATCAACAGAAGGATGAGACCAATGAATGAAATCACTCCGATTCCCACGTATAACCACTCTGTAAAAAAATAAAAGTAGACCAAAATTAATGTTACATCACTGGAGATTCAAGGCTGGAAAAAGTCATCAGATGTTCTCTAATTCAATCATTAATGTTTTTACTGCAAAATCGTCTGATACTTCTATCTATTCATTTTTATACAAAACTATTTGAGTTCAAATGCCTTGCCGGAAGAGGCCTTTTTTTGAAAAAAGAAATATGATCATATAATCAATTATTATGTGTCTCAAACATCATTTAATATTTCGAGAAATCACTTGCATCGTTACCAAATAAAAAAAGAGATTTTGTATTCTGCAAAGATTTGATAAAAGATAAGAAAAAAGTTCATTTTAAGAAATTGATTAGAATGTTTAATGCAAAACATTTTATGTAGTACCGACTATGGGAACTAAATTGATAGCAAGCATAAATTAAATCGAAACAATATTGACATCAGTATAATACTAACTGAAAGCCCTCAAAATATCCAACGTCAAGCAAGCAAATTAAATCTCTTTCATACGGTTATATTATGCAATGAAACGTATAATAAAATTGTCATCCTTTGAACGATTTAAAGGTAGTGTTTGAACGACGTACTTTTTATAACGAGAAATAGTGAAGTGGGGGACTTCTGGAAAGAGATTGCGCAAATGCTGAGGTGTTATATTGGATAATGGCCCTTAAACAAATAACTTAATTTTTTTATATGATCAATTAATTACATTCATCTTCCAGGGCTGATATTAAAATTAGGAGAGGCTTTGTGATCGTTTATCGCCAGTTTGTTTACCACAAGAGCCAGACACCGAATAAAACAACATCAAGAGAGAGTCTTTGGTCACTCGTAAGAGTTAAAGATAAATTGATATATCAATGACGCAAAGATATAAGTTTTTAAGAAATAAGTTTAAAAATGAACCCACGTTTATTAGAATTAATTTTATCTGGTTTGGAACATATTCTACTCTATAAACCGCAAAGAGACTGAGGTTTCTCAAAAGTCTTGTCCAACCATGGTTATGAGTATAACTCGTATATCCAATAAACTAATTCCTTCTGAATTTAATTTTTCTATTTTGAAGTATAAAAAAATAACATTAAAATTTTCAATATTAATGTATTATCGATTTGTGTTAGACGTAGGTCATTCGGAAACCATTATATTTTTTTTAAAATACACACAGTTTGTTTTTCAATCATAAATTGTATTTCAATTGAATTTAAAATTAAACATCTATCAAAAAGTCATTAAGCGCCTTATATGAGTTGAAATATAAATCTTGCTTATAGAAATTTTAAAAATGTATAATAACCAAAAGAGGGTAACAACAATAAAACATTAACATTGGAAAATGGTTTAAGTATCATGAAATTTAAAAAAAAAAAAAAAAAAAAAAAAAAAAAAAAAAAAGAGAAAAAGATAGAAAAATTCGGTAAAGCCATAGGCAATATTTCAAAAAAATTAAAATAAAATCAAACAAACAATTAGATCAAAAAGTATGATAACCTTTAAAAAGTCTGTAAGATAGTTTAATAATTTCAGATTTTCACTCCAGTTTTAGTCAAAATTTCATATCATCACAAAATTCACTAATAAATAATATTATAATAATAATTATCTTATATTTTATTATGGTAATTAGTTCACTTAATTCATTTTAAATTTAATTTATTCCCTTCATATATTTTCTTGCATAAAACTTAAGACGGAAAAACGTAAAAGAAAAATGATCAAAAAAGCATTATACGAGCACTTAAACCTAATATATACCTTCGTAGTCTGGGGCGACGGTGGTGGTGGTGGTAGAGGAACACGTGGGGTGGGTTCCCGACCAGTTCCCTGTCGCACCGTCACACGTAAATACAGGGTTCCCATTCAGAGTATAGGAGGAGTGACACACGAAATACACCTGATCCCCGTCCACATAATAAGTCTTGTCTACTACATAGTAGCCATTCGAGATGGAACTTGGATCCGAACAGTTATACGCAGACATGACTAAAGTGTCAGAAGTTGTTCTTACGATTTGTTGTTAAGGGATTTTTCAAATCTTAATTTTCCAGGTGTATCGAAATATATCTTCTTCTAAGGTACATCATGTACTTTTATTAAATCCTTTTCAATAGATACCAACGTCACTCCTATTAGTAGAGTCCACTGGCAAATCTCAAAAAAGTTAAAACTTCCGATTTATGAAATTGTATCGGGAAAAATCGACTCAGTTAACAGATTTTATTCTTTGATTCCTCAAAAGAAATGTTAACATTCTAAAGAAAATTGGTTTAAGATTATACGGATGTACAATGTCCAACGAAACTGAACAGGTTTTGGAATGTTGCTCTGTAACTCGATATATATGCAATTGATGTTTAGCCTGCAGTATCTTAGTGAAGTCTGTTAAACCTGTGAGGTTAGAATTACTCTTTAACGGGTGCGAAGCCTGGCTGAAGGGTTTAAATATCCTGCTTTATCAGGCGACTCCTTACTTTATGAGTTTAAAATACCAAAGGATGGAACCGAAGTGAAAGGCCAAAATCGTCAGTCAACAAGCAGACATGTTTAATAGGTCGTCCATATACAAATAAGACAATTCTAGCTGAATAGGAGACCACTTCATCCTTGACGGTTCTTTTTATAAGTAAACAATCCAAAACTGCTGATGGGCAATAAAAAAATAAAGTACTGTAGTATTATTTTCCATTTTTATCAATTCTTAGTATTGTTTCAATATGGTTTTTAATGAATGAAATAAAGAATCATTTAAAAATAATCTTTAATGTTGACAATTATACCTATATGGCACTATATATATATATATATATATATATATATGACATTTCCTTCACTGATATAATAATTGTTTCGACAATTGTCACAGAGAGAGACGGAGACAGAGAGAGAGAAGAAAGCGGAGATGCGAGAGTATCTAAAATATACCCAAAACGTTCTGCGATAAGATTAACATTGATTTATATCAGAACACCTGAGAGAATGCAAAAACACCCCCAGACACTTGGTATTAGGAAATGACGTCAACTTGTAGACATTTAAATTGTCATACAAAAATATAGCATGATCCCCTTCCATTATTCGTTTGGTTACACATGCAGTTAAGATATAAAATTATATCAAATAAAAATGACAAAGTGCAACATGTACATAAATTCGTTTCCAAACTTGTCACTTATCGACAACTTTAAATGCAATATACACAACTTATTTAAACATTATTCGATTTAATGCACTTGATTCTATAAATAAGAGGTTATTTGTCGTCTGTGTAAATAGAAATACTTGATTTTATCACATTTTTTCACGAATCGTTCAAAAGTAGCAATTACCTCTAGCAATGGTTTTAATTCCATGTAAATATTAATCTATTTACATACGAATTCATTTTAAAAGATGTGTCACATCAAGCAAAAATTGGTGGTTAATTCTGTTCATCCAGTCCTTTTCAAGTGTTCTTAACATAATTCTAACGATAAGTGTTTTTGGTCCCTGTATATTAATAATAATGAAATGTAAATGCTGAAGATTCTGTAATTGACAAAGAACACAATTTGAAATTAAGTAATTCCTTTACGTAATCTAAACCTCTTTAACCAAGAATCTGTTGACGGTTGTTCATTAGGAACATAGTTAGGAACATGACTTTCTAGAAAATTTTACACAACAAATGTACAGCAAACTTTACTTAGAGAAAACCAAGAATAGTTACCCTTTTTTATAAATAAAAGTAATAAAATACTTAAATCCATTTTCAACTACTGATAGTGGTAATATATGTTAATATTCTAACAGTTCTGCTTTTTTCTTGCCTTTATTTAGTGCTGGTGTTTATGTTTCGAAGTGGATTTGAGTGCGGTTTCCAGGCTATAATTTCTTTCGCTGCTTTAATCTCCTTTTTCTGCATTATTTGATTCGAGTTTGATCCCTCCTCAGAAGCAACAGTCAGAACCGGTGATGAATCGTAGGTCTGTTTAATGCTTTGCTTTGGCTGCCTCGTTTTCGGTGTTTTTCGTTCAATGACGTCAGTGTCATTTCGACAACATTTACAGCATTGTAGACAACATCTGGCACAACATGCATAGCAGCATCCTACTTCTACCTCCTCATTGATTCCGTGAAGTGCGCTCACTCTCGAACGTTTCCTGAATTTGAAAAAAATGAAGTACTTATATAACGACATATGAAGAAAACGAGGGGTACTCATGCTCAAAGTCCATTAAAATTATACAAATCTAGGGCAGAGAAAACATAGACCCCTAAATCATCAAACATGTGATCAGTTACCTGGGAGGAGTGATATCCCATACTGTGTGCTACAAATTGAAAAAGAGGGATGACTTGTAGAATTTTCAGACATGGTCGTTGTATTGACTAACAAACTTGCGAAATGATGACTTCAAACGGAACTGTTGATATCCTCGTTCCATCAACTTGTTTTTGAATACCTCACCTCGTTAAGAAATTGTTTATACAGAAAACAAGATCTTGCATACTTACATAAGTAAAGGAAGTTTACGATTTAAAAGTTGATGACATTGTGTTTATCATAAAGCTTGGTTAATTTACAATTTAAGTCTTTTTCTAGTGAAATAACAAGATATGAGACAGTAGTGTCAGACTCCGTGGTATCTTTAATTTCAAGATCATTTGAAACATCCGGTGGACATATGTGTATTTACTAGTATGTATCAGTATTTAAGAGCACACAAGAAAGGGTGTAAGTTTTTAATTTGATATATTGAATAAAATTAAACATGTCATGCTTCATATTATCACAAAAATAGGCCTGAATATTATGGGGTACAATTGATAACCTAGAGAATTCCAACAGATCGTTTGAAAATCTGAACTCCAAAAACATTGTTAAAATATTTTCAGATAGTTTGATCTATCCCGTTCAGTTTATCCAGTAATTCAAGCTGTCAGTATGTCAGTAGGAAATAACTAAAAAAAACAAGACTTTGTTCCCAAAGAAATGAAGGGTGATATATTTAAGAAATAAAGTCCGCGTTTTCGTGAATGTTGAAGAATAACCTCCGAGGTCGAGAAATGTTGTTTGAAATATAAAAGCCGAGGCGTTAGCCGAGGCTTTTATATTTCAAACAACATTTCGAAACCGAGGAGGTTATTCTGCATCATTCACGACAACAAGGACTTTATTTCTATTCTACCAAGGGCGATAAATACGGCCGATTGTTTCCTCTATAGAGAAACGAATTAGGTCACCATGTCTCGATTACGCTGTTCTATTTAACACCAGAGAGAAATTTTATTGACTTACCTATATATGGAATGCAGATGATTTGAGCTTTCGTTGCATTAAAAATAGTCTTGTTTAATTACAAATTTGTTCGTAATATGTATTGATCAGTTAAAATGAATATACAAAAACAAAATCATATTCTTGTTTTACTTCTAAAATCACGTTGTTTAATGTGTAGGGAGGTCCGTGGAATAGCCCCGCTTAGCTATAAAACCGATATTCATCAGCAACTTGATGCAATGTACAGTGTTTATACTGCAAAAGACGACACATCGATGCGGTCTAATCAAGTATTTCATTCTACAGCCAAACATGCATTTGAATTGTTCAGATTTGATACGTGTTTCTGATCTGATAATTTTTTGATGACGTTCGTGATCTATTGGAGAATAATGTCCGGCGGCTTCCTTTGAAGTTTTCAATAACCGTGGTAGAATTGGAGATAATGAATAGTATTTGAGCTCAAAAGTCCATCAAACATTACAAAATTAGAGGCGAGCAAACACGGACCTCCAAAGGTGGGATCAGGTGCATAGTAGAGTGAGCATCCCCTGTCGACCTGTCACACTCGCCGTGTGCTCCTTGTCATGATCGGGAAATAACGTAAATATCTTTGGTCAGTCTCAAGCTAAAAGGTATATATAACAATACAAATTTGGAATGCAGAAAACACGGACCTCCAAAACATCAGAAGTGTCATTGAGGAATGAGCTTATCCTGAAGACCGGTCACGTCCATCGTTCGCTCCTTGTCATGATAGGGAAATAACGAGACAATCCATCGTCAATTCAGTATGCATATAATGTCCCAACAATAAGTATGAAAAACGTCAGTCAGCATTGGACTTAATGAAAAAATTCCATTTGCTGACAAGATAATTGTATTGACCATAGAACTTACGAAACGATGACTTAAATAGAGACTGCTGATATTCATTTTTCATCAACTTGTTTGTCAATAATTTATCACGTTGTAGAAATTGTACATACCTAGAGCTTGCTCTTGCGTATCGTTTCAACTGAGAGATATAAACTCCGTATGCAAGTAATAAAGGTATATTACTGCATAAGTAAGGGAAGGTGGCGATCAAAAAGTTGGAGACATCAAGTTTATTATTCAGCTTCGATGATGTTAGATCACAATTAACGTCTTCTTTTAAAGCAAAGTATCGAGATATGAAACAGATGTGTCAGACCCGATGGTATCTATTATGTAAAGCACAAGGGGATATATCGTAGAGACATAAGAATGGAAATAACCATTAATAATTGACAATACGTCGTCGATGTATTGAAATGTCGAGTTAAGGCCACAGCAAGTGTTTTCTTCTTTTCACGCATAAAATTTTGAACATATTCTGCTTCATATGAATACAAAAATAGTTATGCTTATAACGAGGAGCAATTATTGTTACCCACTGGAATTTCAATAGATTGTTGGAAACCTTCTGGTCTTCAAAAATCACATACATGTATATTTAACATCAACTTCAGAGTGTTTGTACAATGTATGCAATCAGAACGTTTTTAAAAAAAAAGTAATTTTGCAAATGACAAATGACAAGGTATGTAATTTACAAGTTCCATTATTCAAACGCGGCTGTCAATGATGCAAAAAAAAAAAATCAGGGCTTTAATTTATGGTGGAGAATGAAACATATGTGGAGATAACGACAGTATTCAAGATCAAACGTCCATTAAACTATACAAAACAGGAGCAGAGCAAACACGGACCTCCATAACCTTAGAGGTGGGATCAGGTGCCATGGAGAAGTGAGCATGCCCTGCTGACCCGTCACAACCGCCTTGTCATGATCGGGAAATCACGGAAAAATCCATTGTCAATTCAGTGTACAAATAATGGACTAACAATAAGTATGAAAAACGCCAACCAGCATTTGACTCAATGATAAATTGTATTTGTTGACAAGGTCATTGTATCGACAACAGAACTAACCAAATGATTACTTTAAACGAGACTGCTGATATTCTTGTTTCATCAACTTGTTTGTCAATAAATAATCTCGTTTTAGAAATTGCTCATACGTAGAGCATGCTCTTGTTTATCGAATCAAGTGAGCTATCTATACTCCCTATGCAGGTTATGAAGGTATATTGCTGCATTAGTAAGGGAAGTTGATAGAAAAGTTAAAGTCATCACGTTTTTCATAGAGCTTGGTTGTTAGATTACCATTAATGTCTTTTTCAAGTAAAATCTTGTTAATTGGCAGTACGTCGTCGATATGTCTAAATCTCGAGTTGAAGGCCACAGCAAGTTTTTTTTTCTCCTTTTCACGCTTAAAGGCCGAGGTTTGCAACCGTACGGTTTTCCTCAGGTAAGTTTGGTGTGGGGTGGAGCTTAATCAAAGCGGCTGAGAAGCCCCGAGGGAACGACGCTGGCTTGTGTATATTACCTTTATACACAGGATGTTACCTGATTGTTTTACCTGTATGCGTTTTCCTATGACATTGTAAAATGAAGCCGTTTTTTCCCCTTGGTAGCTCAATTGAAATACATGAAATAAAGCATGTTTTTGTTGCGGACAGGGTCCTTCTCAAATCCTTTCTTTTAAGATTAACATTTTTAATAATTCGACAATTTCAATATACTGCGTGTTTGTTAATCAATTGCCATACACCAAAATCTGTCGTTGTAATCTGGCGACAAAAAGGGAAGTAATTCAAATTACACGACATGTACACAAAACAAAAGAAGAAAGTGCGTCATAAACAAGTTTCTCGGTAAATAATAATTAAACGTAGAAACAATGTTTTGAGAATAAATTAACTGTTCAGAAATATAATTATAGTCTGAAAAATATATATATTAAGATAAACCCTACGTGATTTTTCCCGCATAACGCATGGTCTGTAAAAATGGCCAGGGGTTCGGACCGAGAATGATAGGCCTATAGGTGAAACGGGAATGGAATCATCAACATAATACTTTTTCTTTCGGGGTTCATAATTTAAATATTAATTAAATGCAAAGCAAGATGTGATAATAACAACCCGACTAGTTTTTCGTCTAAAACTGGTTACATGTAAATATACCGTTATTTCGTCACCATGGCTCGAAGAGTTAGCAACTTCACATGACTCCTGGACAATGTAAACAGTTACAATGTTGATGTTGCCAGCCTTGTTTTAAATAATAATTTAATTTAATTTCATGATACTAACTTCAAACGCGGGTCGGTTTATTTTGGTTATTATGGAGGAATTAGTGTGCATTAAGGTTTCGTCAAAGATCAACATGTCTAAAAAATTATTTTTACAATTGCTCCAAAACTATGTGTGGTATAAAGTCAAAACGTTTACAGTTTATAAATATATCATTGATTAATAGATAGAAAGTATCACTTGATGACAAATATTTTTAAAAAGATATTCTTTGAGAAAAATTGTATCAGAAAATGTGCATATTTAAAGAAAAATGCACCAGATTAATTCTATCCTTTTTGTGAAAACCATCATTGAAGAAATAATATATGTTTACCATTGAAGGGCAAGTTGGACGTGAATGGTCTCTGAAAGGCTGTTATTGAAAGCAGGACATGTATAAAGACAAGGCCCCTGTAGAATCCGCCATTTGCACTGTACTTTCACTTTCAAGTCTTAACATTTGGACAAATTAAACAGGGAAAACAACTTTCCAGAGGCGATCCAAGTCCAACTTGCCCTTCATTGATAAACATATTTTGTTTCTGCAATGAAGGTTTTCACAAAGAGCACGGAATTAATTAGGTGTATTTTTTGAAAATATATGCATTTTTAAGAAGAATTTTTCTCACTTAATTTTTTTCACAAGTATTTTTTACATCAAGTGATACTTACTGTCTGTTAATCAATGAAAAATTTATAAACTGTAAAAGTTTTAACTTTATACCTCGCATAGTTTTGGAACTATGGTAAAAATAAGTTTTTAGACATGTTGACCTTTGACGAAACCTTAACTCATGTTTTGACAAAATAAAATGATCGATTGTAATTGTGAAATAAAATCCGCCTTATCAAAATTGGAAGTACAATAAATAGGCATTATTTTTTTTATCATTTATTTAATTAGTTGATGGATTGGTTATACTTATGATATATTCTTATAAATTAAGCAAGAACGCTTTGCCTGCTTCTTTAATCATGTTGGCATATGCGGTAGGCATCAAAAGCCTGAATGTTAATTCGATGGTCGGTACAATCTCCAGACAAGATACACAAGATATTCACAACGGGAGAAAACTAATTGTCAATAAAATCAAAGTATCCAATCCCAGGTTTGATATGATAATGATAATTTCCATTCCTACGTCGACACGATATATCCTGCTGAGCTTGAGATAAAAGATACCACAGAGTCCGACACTTCTGCTTCATACTTGGATATTTTACTTGAAAAAGACACTTATGGTAATCTAACAACCAAGCTATATGATAAACGTGATGACTTTAACTTTTCTATCGTCAACTTCCCTTACTTATGCAGCAATATACCTTCATCACCTGCATACGGAGTATTTATATCTCAGTTGATTCGATACGCAAGAGCATGCTCTACGTATGAACAATTTCTTAAACGAGGTAAATTATTGACAAGCAAGTTGATGAAACAAGAATATCAACAGTCTCGTTTAAAGTCATCATTTCGTAAATTCTATGGTCGATACAATGACCTTGTCAGCAAACACAATTTATCATTGAATGAAATGCTGACTGACGTTTTTCATACCAATTGTTAGTCCCTTATTTATACACTGAATTGACCACGGATTTTTTCCGTTTTTTCCTGATTATGACAACGAGCACACGGCGGGTGTGACCGGTCGGCAGGGGATGCTCACTCCTCCATGGCACCTGATCCCACCTCTGATGTTTCGGAGGTCCGTGTTTGCTCTGCTCTTATTTTGTATATTTGTTTAATGGACGTTGAGATTGAATACTGTTCGTTATTTCCATATCCATCAGATGATTGACAGGGGTTCTAAGACCAGGTAAATTTGAGGGAGGTGCGTATTTCCTCCCCCTTTAAGATTTTGCACAAATTCTGCTTCATATGAATACAAAAATAAGCCTGCTAATAACAGTGCGCAATTAGTACACATGTGCATTCCAATAGACTGTTGGAAGACCTGGTCTCCAATCACCACATAGATATTGTCAATCTGAAACTCAAGCATCTTTTTGAAGTCAACTTCAGAGCACTTGTGTATGCAATCAGAATCTGTTTTAAGAAAATAATTTTGCAAATGACCGATGACAAGGTAATTTAATTTAAGAGTTCCATTTTTATTGAAAAAGCAGCTGTCAATGATATCAAAAAGCCTGGACTTTAATTTATCGTGGGGAATATAAATTTTTATAATTTGTAAATTCTTATGTTGTTAATGATAGTAATATTTTGCGATTTCAAATATTCCAAAAATTCTTAAGACTTTTTTAGTACCCGCATTTGATTTACACCACTTTTGTGATTGTAGATGTTGGTTATCATTATTTATATGCAAACGGAATCAAAATTCTTTTTTGCATGTTTCTTTGTTTTTTACACACCTGCAAAGGCGATAACAAAACTTGACACACAGTAAAAGGACGAGAAGACTTAACAACAGTCCCAGGAACGACATCACTCCAACTCCGACGTAAAACCATTCTGAAATTAAAAAAAAATACATGAAACAAAAATGACAAAATCCTAAGTACAGACTATTTTTGAAATTCTCTAATGGGTCACAGGTCCTTCTAAGAAACAAATAGAGGCAATTCCAAAAAAAAACAATGAATGGAAAGAAAGAATCCGTGTTTGCTTTAACAGAATTATCGCTAAACATGTCCTTTGTTTTTTAGAGAGGGGGTGTGGTTGTTATATAAATCATCTACGGTTTATGCAGGATTTATTTCCCTTTTTGGTTCAAAGATGTTGTTCATCCTTCTAACCTGGAGAATTTTGTATTTCTTATAAAAATTAGGAGGAAGGGGTATATAATACTTCCGTATAAAATTAGAATCATCACATTTTGAAGGAAATAATATGACTGACAGAGTTTCGTATTGTTGGAGATCAATTGAATTATTGATCCCTTTAGGGGTGACGGCAAACGTATACTCGTTTGGAGTCATTTCGCGTAGGCTTACTCTATGAATACTAATAAACTGAAATAATTTTATAAGTGGCTGACAATCTATGAATCTTTTTTTTTTTTTGCTGATGGGAACTGAATTCCTATTTGACTTGGATTGGTAACTTGTTTAAAACTGTTTTTTGAATCAAAATATTTTTTGCAGATTGTTATATAGTAAAGATTTACTTATACCCGGGATGCTTATATAACTGCATATTTTGTTTATAATGGCTGAGATTTTATTTGATGATTGATACATTTGTTTTACTTCTGACGTGGGTCTGTCCATGTTGTGCTTGTTTGTTTATATTAGTGACCTACAAATAATGCCAAGAGAATTCACACAACATAAAAATAAATACTTATTTACCTTTGTTCGCGTTGAATTTTCTCTATTCAATGAAGAATGATAGAAACAAAAATGGATGCCTGGATCGGTATATAGTTTTTGACATATTTCATTTATAAATGATTAGGATAATAATTTTCTAAATCATTAAAAATTGCAAAGTTGTTTAAAATTCTACTTTATTACTACAACCATCCTTATATCTCTATACAAGTTTTGTCACCTAAAAACTATAAATGAAATTTAAATAAAAATTAAAAATCAATTCGGTTCAACTTATTCATTTTACTTAAAAAAACAAGACAAAGGAAGTTATTAAAAAATTAACAAAAGTTCGAATCATCTGCTTTTAAATGAATAATTATTACATTGAAGGTTATGAACTATTTTATAGGGGGTATCATCCAAACACAAAAGCCACATTTGTTGTTTGTTGTAAACACGGGGCTGAAATGGCGCCTTTGTTACTATTACCCTCCATGGACTAAATTTTAAATTGTTTATAATCATTTTGAACCATGGTAGTAACTGAATTTTTAAATGTTGTAAAGAACGGGAAACAACAATAAACAAGAGGTAACACGGTATCTGGTATCGCTTTCCATCTTTTTTGATGATTGGTTTACTCCTTTAATTTATAATTGTTGATAAAAATTATCAGAGACGTTTTCTCTTTGTACAGTTCTATATTTTACGCAATAATGTTAAACGAAGATTACACTGAATTGTACATAAACGTTTTTGATCTGTCACTTTAAAAGATTAAAAAAACAAATTTATGCTTATATTTTGTGGACTTTGGTCTTCACAATCATGATTGGGTCTTTTTTCAATAAAATCATCTTTCGGCACACCAACTACATCTCTCTCTCTCTCTCTCTTTCTCCAAATATATATTAAAGTTAAGACCAAAATATCTCATTCTGAACTTACACAAATTAAACTACTTATTATCTGAAGATAGCTGGAAGTGAAACAGTAAGACTATTTAAAGAAATCTATTTACATTTGAGTTTTACGAAAGAATGTTTTATTATTAATCAAATTCAAATATAGCTATTTGAAGTCAATATTTCCAATTTAGAAATTGAAATTAACCTTTTTTACTCTTCATATTTATTGCCTTTGCTGTTTTGGCGCTATAATTTATTCTAATGTTTTTTTTAGATATAAGTTTCATTAAATGTAGCATAAAAATGCTCATAAAGTTACAAATGATATAAATATGTGTTTCAAACGGAATCATCGCGTTTCAAACGGTAACACTTCCGTTTTGTAAGAAAAACAAGGTCTTATAAAAATGTAAACTTTAAAATATCATTATGAATTCTGTCTGAATTTTAAAGAGATATCCAAAAGACGCTGATATTTTATCACACTGAATTGTACCTTCATTAGCGGGTGTTGTGGTGGTCGTTGAAGCCGTCGTAGTAGAAGAACACGTTGGATATGTCCCTGACCAATTTCCCGTTGTACCATCACAAGTAAAGGTTGGGTTACCTTCCAAACTATAAGAGGTATGACAGATGAAATAAACCTGGTCGCCATCTTGATAGTATGTTTTATCAACGACATAATAGCCGTTTGAAATGGTATTTGGATCCGAACAGTTATAGGTTGGCATAGCAGTCGTAACTCATCCACTATAGCCAATATCTCCGAGAATTTCACATCACACTGTTCACAAAAGATTAATTGAATTAAATACCTCAAAGGTTATCGGTCATTTGATAATTCCTTCTTTTCAAACTAGCTTTAAAATAAAAACCACATGTTCCTTTACAATAAAGGAAATGAAACATAAAAAGACAATTTAAAGAATTGTAGTATTTTTGAACTTTTTTTTTTATCTCCCCCAATATATGGCATGCGCAAAATCGTAAAATAAAGGGCTAAAAAACTAGATAGAAATCTACTGATTTAAATCCCCGACAGTGTCAAATTAACAAGTTACTTGATAAGGTGAAACATCAAAGATAGATAGTGACGATAAATTCAATTGGGAGGGTCACTTGATAAACTAAAGTAAATCGATCTCTCTTGTTACACCTCTTGAATTTGATGAGTACACTTACTGTCCTTTCAAATCATATTTGACATTCTATATCCAAAATTTGGAAAATATTAAGCAAAATATCTGGTATGAGCATCTGTCCAGTATATGTGTTCTTTGAAATACTTTAAATTGAAGTAAAAGGTGTCCCTTGCAGATCTTGATAATAAATTGTTCACTGATATTACATAACATCTCTTATCAAATTAGGGAGAATATTATCAATTTGATCAATATAAAATACATGTAAAGGAAACACTAGCTCTCATAGATATAAACAAATATTTCAATACAAATATGCAGCAAGATTATCATGCAACTAATTGGGTCTTCTACATTGTAGTTTTACAATGAAAACTTTTTTCAGTTTTTGATTTTATAGTTTGTAAAAATAGAAAAATTATAATTTTTTCTGCATTATTTTTTCCTTTGAAACGTGTAAAACAATATGAGGAATTCACTGCCAAGTGAATCTTTTGTGGACGTGTCAAAAGTGCCGAGGTTAGATATAATTATGTAGCGAAACTTGCGTGATAAACGAGACTTTGGCAGGCAAAATAAAAAAAGAGAAAACATTTAAATCTGACGGAATTGTTCAGCTATAATAAGAAATAAGCAATGGGTCTTTGGAATTATCTTGTTTATCTTAATTTTATTCAGAAAGACAACTAAAAAATATAGTTAAATTAAAATTTGATGAAATAAAGTGCAGTTCAAACAGATTTTTCGAGCCTTTTACAACCTGTGAGGAAATAGAATTGAAGTCTTTCTATTTTTTTTTTCTCAAAATGATCGCTCCCAAAATAATTTCTTATTATCAAGAAGGATATGGAGATAACGAACAGTATTCAAGATCAAAGTCCATAAAACAATACAAAATAGGAGCAGAGCAAACACGGACCTCCGAAACATCAGAGGTGGGATCAGGTGCCATGGATGAGTGAGCATTCCCTACTGACCGGTCACACCCTCCGCGTGCTTCTTGTCATGATCGGGAAATAACGGAAAAATCCGTCGTCAAATCAGTATATAAATAATGGACCAACATTAGTATGAAAACGTAATGATAAATTGTATTTGCTGACAAGGTCATTGTATCGACCATAGAACTAATGAAATGATTACTTTAAAGGAGACTGCTGATATTCTTGTTTCATCAATACAATTAAATCGGAGAAAGCAATCATAAAAGTCATTTTTAAAAAGAAGTAAAAACTACACATGGTTTAATGCTTTAATACAATTTATATATATTTCTTATGTATTTTCATATATTCATTTGTAATGTTTAGCTTTTAATTAATAATGAAGCCAGAGAATGAGGTTCTTCCATATTCATTACTTCTAATCTTTCCCTTTCCAACACCAGGGCGGGTACGTACAAATACTGCATCGCCCTTCGTCACTTTTATAATGGCATTTCCAGTGACGGTATTCCAACCGCAATAAGCAAATGTGCTTCCAACCACATCCTTATTTACAATTAGTTCGCTTGTATACGCTTCACCGCACTCAACACGTGTCACCCAGGTAAACGAATAAAGACCTTCCTTTGTTGCCGTAAAGATACCTGTGTATTGGTTGTACGCATTGTCAAAATTTGTTTTAATGACGTCATAAACTATTGTGTGTTGGCCTCCAGGATTAGCAAGATCACTTGACAGATATGCATAAAATCCATTTCCATTCTTGTCTACAAAAGAAGAAATAATGATTGATTGTTAATGTTCAAAATATTTACCTCATTATTTAAAATTTATTTAAAAAAGATACAAGTTCATAAATATGCAAGCTTAATGCTAATGATTAAATAGTTTTAAGGCTCTTCTTGCAATTGATTTGCCAAAATGTGATAATGAAACATTACTCACAAAATATGGATGATTGAAAAGTTTCATAAAAAAGAAATACAAGAAGCGTTATGGAGTAGACTCAATTTATTAAACAATAAGTAAAGACGATATAAACAAAACATGGGTTCCTGCATTAGTTTAAAAAAAGGAAAATGCCTATTATGTTCAAATTTTTTTTCTATTATTTTTTTTTTTCGGAATAAATATATTATCTTTTAGTCAAATTCTAACTGAAGTTTTCATACTAATTGTTAAGCCAATATAAACACAGTTAATTGTCAACGGATGTTTCTGTTATTTCCCGATAATGACAAGGAGCGCACGGCGGATGTGACCGGTCGGCAGGGGATGCTCACTCATCCATGTCACCTGCATTCACCTCTGATGTTTCTGAGGTCCTTGTTTATTCTGCTCTTATTTTGTATTGTATAAGGGACTTTAGAGCTTAAATACAGTACGTTATTTCCATATATTGTTAATTTTGAATAAAACTGTTGCCTCTGTGGTTTAAAAATTCCTTATAAGCATATAGAAATTACATTAATTGCTATTTTCAAGATATTCAATAAAAGTTTGCTTATATTATCTGCTTTAATTTAATTTTTTTTAAAAATTGTTTGTACTAGTAGAAATTTCTTGTCAAAGAAAAAGCAAAGCCGCAGCAGCACCCATTTTGAAACTATATATGCGCAAGGTTAAAATTTTGGCTGAGAAACAGATAGACAGATGGACGGATAGGGAAAGACCTATATACCCTCCAGTCTTCGATAACGGAATCATAAGAAAAAAAACAAACAAAAGTAGGAAAATGTAAAACAATCTTACCTGGCGAAATGTCTTTTTCTTGCTTTCGTTCTCCTGTTTTCTCTCCTTCAGTTTTAAGGTTAGAAATTTCACTTGTTAAGAGACGCAACTTCTTTTCGATTTCAAGTCGAATCAATGTTTCTTTATACAACTGATCGGTAGCAATTTTTAATAACTTATTCTTCGAAGGTTCAGTCAAAGAACTTGCATTAGAGACATTAGGTAAAACGTTTCCAAAAGCCCCAACCACCAATAATCCAAAAAGGATTATTAATTCTAAAACTTTTGGTTTCATTTCAGTTTTCTAGTTGTAGTAAGCTATAGCCCAGAAAAATGTAATGCTTACAAACTATACCTTTTTTTTAATCAAGAGTCATATTTTCAACAGCATCTGTTTTATATCTAGTGGGCATCTAGGCTAGGTCTGTTTAACTGTTTATATTACGTCAAATGCAACATGCGGATTGTTTTACTTTCTATAACAGATTCATTTTTTAATACAGTATATGCTGATTATGTTGATAAATACAAAGCCAAAGCTTGGTAAACAGTACAAAATGATTTATGAGCGGATAAATAAAAAAAATATGTATAAGCTGTTAATAAATTTGAATGTACAAAAAGTCAAAAGCAAAATCTTAATGAATGTGTATAACTATACATTTTTCCTTTGATAATACAATGCCTTTGCTCAATATTTAAATAAGAAGCATTCAATAAAAAATTAAACAATTTTTCATTGCTAGATAGGTTTTTTAGCATGAACTAAAAAAATATTATTAAAATGAAATAAAGCACATACATATTATGTTTTTCAGCTAATTCAATATTCTTTCCCAATTATCTTTAAAAATTCCCATAATATCATATCATCTATTTTTAAAAAGATTAGGTGGAAAATGGGATTTTTTCCCCATCTCTCCTGTCTGTCTGTCTTTCTGTCTGTTTCTCTATCGAACTGTTTGGTCGTCCGCAAAAGATGTAATTAAGATTTTCTGTCAATCTATTTGCTGTTCAAAAAATATCGATTATGACATATCTTTCAGATGATTGGTGTTACGACAATCGTATTCCGAAAGTTTAATCCTTGAAAAAAGGACCTATCGTTGAATACAAATTTTTTTTATTTTACCTTTTTTCTAGACTTTAGAATTAGGCTCAATCAGCGCAAAGCTCATTGAAAGAGACAGTTGGAAACAGCAAACATGGGCTTCCAAGCAATCAGAATAAGAACCAGGTGTCTTCTGATAAAGAGTTTTATTTATTATGCCGACGTACTTCATACTTTGTATACATTTTTTTTCCCGTGGCCTTATTTTTATCAGTAGACAAGTGATACTCACTCTTCCATGATATCTGATCCCACCCTGATAATTTTTCAGCTCCTTATCTGTATTGTTTGAGTGGAATTTAATCTTGATTACTGTCCATTGTCTTTATTAATTTTGTACATAATAATGCTGTATTTGCATATGTTTTCCACACCTGAGGCATTGCATAACTGTATCTGTATGTACCGTTAATCACATATATCTATCCTATTTTTTCATCAATGAAATTCGGTCTGGCATATTTTGTGATAGGACGTCATGCATGTGCACTTTTCACAACATAATCACGTGAAATACGTTCTTCTGACTCAAAACTTGGCAAAACAAACCCATTAATTAGATGTTTTAAACAAGAACTAGAGGAACTGTGAGCAATGAGCTCACTAAATGATACCCCCGTCTCTCATATAAATATAAATCTAAGTTAGTTTTAAAGAGAGTGTTTTAACACTTTGTTAAAGAAAATCTCTATAAATTGTATCAACGTCGAAGAGAGAAGATGAAAATTCTTGCTTTGACCTCCAAATCCACATTCGGATAAATCAACGACGTTTCATCAATAAATAAAATCACTTTAAATCAGATAATATATATCCTGAAATAAAAGACCTCACGAAGTTTGACAATTCTACTCTATATTGAGATCCTTAATTGACAACCAACTACCAACTATATGTGGTCAACAAACGACAATCTTAATCGATTGATTGATTGAATGTTGCTTAAAGTTCCTCTCGAGAATCTTTCACCCATATAGAGACGCCGCACTTGCCGTTGGAGAGCTGCAAACTTTATCCTATGTTCTGTACGCAGGGCCATTGAGCAGGGAAGGATCTTTTTCGTGGGACCTACTTCGACACGGGACCTCGGTTTATTCGGTCTCATCCGAAGAATCGGTCTCCACGTCCCACAGTGAGATTAGAACCAGCGACGTAAGGGTCTACTTCTTACTTAGCGACTCTATACAGCAGACGCTCTAACAACTGCGCCATGAGACAACTTGATTGACAAACAATATTACGTCAGCTTTGCCATTGTCATCTTTCATTTATCATCTAGTAATATTTCACTATCAGCTGTATGGTATTCATGTCTTAAAACTCATCCAATACCCAAAAGCAAGCTATTTTTAATGTTGATATAGAGTACAGACAGATAAAATAAATTTACAGGAATTCCTACAACCCCGTTTAAGTCAGCATTTTGTAACTTGTATGGTCGATATATCACCTCGTTAGTATTGTAACTTGTCATTGACTCGTATTTAGGCTTTTGCGCTTCATATCAATTGTACAGCCTTCGTTTTTTTTTTAAAAAGAAATTTTACTATAAAATCATAGGACATGATGAATATACAAAATCCGAGCAAATGTGACCAAGCAACAGGGGGAGCCTATTTACTCTAGGCATCTCATATTTAAAATGAGAGGATTAGTGTTTTTTTCACTGTTCGTATATTTGTATATATTGATGACTTTGTCAAATTCAATATATATAACAAACAAATGTCTATTAATTGGTATGAAACAAATTACGCCAAATGACAGGTATGCTAAATTTGCAAATAAGGCTATTTTAAAACGACCGTAGAATTCAAGAAAAGTTGACATAAAATGAGCTTGTTTAAATTACTGTAACATGCATATTATGTTATTGGTGACTTATCTGGCTCGGTTTAAAATTCATAGATTCTCAGTAAAAATGCAGGTTCTGTATAGTCTTGAAAATCGAATCAGTAAGGAGATGTAAAGCCAAAAGAGCGGGATATTATTACATAAATGAATAAAGTTAACAATGGAAAATTGAAGCCATCTTGTTTGTCATACAGATGAGTTGTTAGTTTGCTCTTATCGTCTATTTCAACATCTACATGTATATATAGCAATGATACTATTATTTCTTTTATGTAAATTTTATTTGCTCATTTACAATATGATATTCTGTTGAATAACTAGAAACGAGGATCATGTAAATATTGTGTGCTTTATTACGATACATAATTATATATTTATACAGTGTATACTAGTATTCTATTAATGAAAGGCTACAATGTAAAAAAAGAGAGCAAATCAGGCAGGTTTTTTTCATCAACGAATCATAACTATTCATAAAGACCTTTTAAATTTCGGTGGAGGTAAGAAAACCTGAAAATATATTATAATTTTCATGGATTCGCCCCACATTCCGTGCTCTTGTCCAAACTTTATCTCCGTTTTTCAAAGTTAACACGACAGTTTCAGATGCTTGGTTCCAAGGTGATGAATCTGAGTATATAGTGGATATGAGTTGTCCATCTTGTACTATTTCTATATGTATTGACTCTCTTTCATAAGCCATTACTGTACATGAGAACAGATAAAGCCCTGCTGTAGGCGCTGTGAAGATCCCGGTCCACTTGTCATACCCGTTTCCTTGATTCGTGATTTCTTTGTCAAATTTGACAATTTGATTGACTCCTAATGTGGTATCTTTTGAAAGAAGTGCACTAAATCCAACAGCTGAAATTATCATTCATAAACAAATTTAAAATGATATATCTCGTGTTTAAAACATAGAGATACAAAAATACTGAAAAACCGCGGTATTTTAAAATTGGCAATAATAGATCTCTATGTATTTCATAATGAATAATATCCAGGATATTAGCATATTCGGAACCTAGAGAGTATCTCCAGATTTTCCTATTAAAACCATAAAAATGAAAGTAAATAGCTCTCAATAATTTATTTTTCATGCTCCTTTGAAAAAACCAATGTTAAAAAATTACTAAATTTTTCTTACCTTGCGATCCATTTTCTTTATCTGTTTGTATTGTTTCACACACTTTCTCATATCCTGCCTTAAGATTTGAAACTTCTTCCATCAAAATTCGTAGCTTTTTCTCAATTTCAATTCTTATCATCGTTTCTTTATAAAGTTGGTCGATGGCTTCCTTTAATAATTTTTCTTTTGAGGAAGAAGTTTCTGACACATTCTTCCCCAATTCTGTCGTAAGCTGTAACTGTTCGAATGCCATTATCGAAAGAAAACATTGAATGAAGATCAAACATGCTGGTTCAGCTCTTGAATTCGTCTTTCAGTTTCCGAGATGCTACTTTCTTCTTAATCAAATTTCAGAGAAAAATCTTTTTACTTTATAGTGTTTTTTATCTTTTTTCGAATGTTATGATTGATGGCGTTAGGAAAATCGTATCGTTGGAAATATTCACGATCTTTGTAATGCAAGGTGATGCGTAGGTTCTTATCATTGTTTCTTGACGCTTGTGATTATTTTTAGAACAAAAACATCTCATTTCAAACCAAGTTTCTGAAGTTCTAGATTACTTATGGGTTTAAAAAAAATTACGTTTCTGACGCAATCTATAAATAGCGGTATAATTTCAAAAAAATTATGGATTTAGTGGAACATTTCGCCTGGCGATGGGTCGGACATGAAAAAGAAATCATTCACACGTAGTCTGCACTTTGTCAGAATTGATTATAAGTTGATTTATGTATAAATTTTAAAACTCGAATAAAGTGATTGAGGGGCAAAATGAAAACCAACTACATGTATCTTTCTACAATAATTCGAGTTGGGAAAAAATTATAGAATACACGATTAGTATGTCCTGGTTCCTACTAATAATTCGGGAATCCTGTACAACAATTTATTCGATAGGTTGTGTAAATCAGCTGTGGATACTTAAAATTCCAAGGTATTTGAAATCACAAAATTTTACCAAAATAAACATGAGAATTTACGACTTTTCAACTTTAACATACAACTTACAAATATTCCCCATCATAAATTAGAGTTCAGGCCCTTTGTAATCATTGATTGCTTTTTAAAAAAAAAAAGAAAGTAGAACTCAAAAATTAACTTATCATGTCAGTGGTTATTTGCAAATTATTTAGTTGAGAAACATTTTGATTGTACAGGCAAGTACTCTGAAGTTGATTGTATATATCATTAGACTGTTATTTACACACTGAATTCATTGCCGAAGGATTTTCTTCATTTATTCCCTGATCATGAGGAGTTCACGATGAATTTGACCAATGGAGGGGGATGCTCACTCCTCCATTGCACCGCATGCCAACTCTGATGTTTAACCGTGTTCACTCTGTGCCAAAATTTGTATCATTTGATGGATTATTTGAGCTTGAATACTGTTCGTTATCTCCATAAATTTCATGACAAACTTTTGTGATGAACATTTTAAATTGAAGCCACCAACTTTTGTTATTCCAACTTTTTTTTTTAATTTTATCCTTTTCCATACAGTCGCCCGCGTGGTTAGAGCGTCTGCTTTAGAGTTGCGACGTAAGGTATTGATCCTTGTGTAGCGGGTTTGAATCCAACTGTGGGACGTGGAGACGGTTTTTCAGATGATACCGTACATGTATAAACTGAGGTCCTGTGTCACAGTAGGTGCTGGCACGAAAATCCTCCCTGCTCAATGGTCCTGAGTACCGAGTAAAGGACAAAATTTGCAGCTCAGCACCGGAAAGTGGAGGCATCTCCAAATGAGTGAAAAATTCTCGATAGAGACGTTAAACACCATACTAACAAACAGACAAAAACCTTTTCCATTAGGCTTAAAATACTCAAATTGGGAATCTTAACTGATAATCAAAGCATGTGAATCTGATCGCCTTCTTGTTTTTAAATTGTTCACATTTATACCGTCATAATAATAAAGACATTATTCATCTCTATGAAAGCGTTTTATTTGACTTGTACACAATCAATAAAAACAAGCTGTGATGAGCTTGCTTATAAGCATTAGAAGACATAAAATAGTTTTCAGCACTTATCATGATAAAGATTAATTTTATTTAGATCTTTAAAGTAAAATCTAACTTTATTTAATTTCATATATTGAAAGATATTTTTCAGAACAGTTAGATCATTTCTTCAAACTAAATCATCTACCTTTGCTCAAGTAATACAAGAAACACACAAAACAATATGGCGGATAGCTAGTTAATGCTCACTCCTCCGTAGCACCTTATCTATGATGCTTTCAGAGGTCCGTGTTTAGTCTGCTCCAGAGTAAATTTATTTCAATAGACTTCTAATGATTCATATTTCAAACAGCACCATTTGTGTAAAAAACAAAATGCATTGCAGTACAACGTCATTTATGAATATTGACTGCTGAATTTGTTGATATTATAGAGATTAAATTTCGTGGTTTTTGAAATAAGATTAGACTCACGACCCACCAAATTAAAATTCAAGATAATTTTATAACTCAGCACTTCTTCAAAAACAAAAGCAATTAAGCTGAAACCACATTTATTCTTCAAACGACAAAATAAGACAAATTGAATTCATATGGATTCAAAGTATTTTTTTTTATTGTCTATTTATTTATTTTAGTTATGGAGATCGCTTTATTCAAATTAATCTTTCTTGCCATGCACATTCAAACCATTCCAAAAAATATTTTTAGAGCATAAAATACGTACATATTGTTTTCTTTATTGAGCAAATGAAAAGATTTCTTTTTCCATATCAGTAACTATTCAATACGGAATCCGGAAAATGAGGATCGGCCATATTGAGTGCTTCTTATCTGACCCTTTCCTGCAAGGGTGCGCACGAATACGACATCGCCTTTGGACACATGGAGAATGGCATTCCCTGAAACACTTTTTTTACCACAGTATGCATACGTACTGCCGACCACTTTTTTTGTTAACATGAAGTTCGCTTGTGTACGCTTCACTACACGCCACACGTGTCACCCAAGTATAGGTGGCAGAGGATAGTTTTTTTTGCAATCAAAACGTTTGACTGACGGTTTACTTAATATTGAGCTGCTTTAAAAATGTGCATTGAAAAATATTTAATTCCCTCTACATGTAATAATAGTATGATGTAGTCCCTTGAGAAATTTGAAGCTTTTAGGAATAAAACATGTACAACTTACACAATGAGCCCTAAAGATGGCGCAGGGACAATCTCAAAATTTCATGTGAATCAAGCCTATTTTCACTATTTCGCCGCAGCCGCATCTGCTTCCAGGCCCGTGTGCCTGACCTAAGCTACCACACAAATTGCAGAATAACATTTGTACATACCAATGAACAGCAAGAGATAATGGCTCAACCACCTCGTTTTCAAGCTACAATTCATCCTGTGAACCCACCCCGCTTTTCTGGTGAAATACCGGTAGAGCGAGTTTTGAGCTTAGTTTCGTATTTCTAGTCCATATCCCATATACAGTAGTAGTGACACTAAAGTGTCATATTTCAATAAAATATACAAGGCCACCAATTCCCTCCAAATGCACCCATGAAATATTCTAGCAATAAAATTACCTATAATATGCATTCAAACCTCAGGTTTCTCTATTTTTTCTATTTTTTGACCGGTACTTTATTCGAAACTATCCTCTGCCACCTTTAACTTTCAAAGTTTGTCTTGCAAGTAATAAACCTTGCTCAATTCAAAAAGAACATGCAATTCTGAGTAAAAATATACCAAATATGTCTTGATTCATTGAAAAATAAAAAAGTTATGGCCAAATAAGAGACCTCACCAGTTCTTGGTCAACCACCTTAACCCCATATTGTTTCTTACACATTAAACAAATGCAATTCTTACAACTCCAGATAAATATACCAGCAAAAAAGTGTTAAATGGTAATTTTAATCTATTTCAAATACATTTCTGTGTAAAAAGTCAAATAGAAAGGGCACATCTTGGTGAAATGTACTCACATGTATCACATACTCCCCTATTTTTCATGTTCTATGAAATTCCATTTTATCTCCTTTTCACTTGGTTTTATATACCTATAACTTCTTTGCAAAGTTAAAACCCCTTTCAACTTTCAAGATATTAATCATGATATGCAAAAAACCCTCTTGCATCATATGCTAAAGAAAAAGTGTCCAGGAAATGGCTGTTCAACACCCTACCCCTGCAGCCATTTCTTTAGTGTAATGAAAATGCACTGTAAAAATGTGTTTGTCGTAGCTGAATTCTTTCTAAGTGTCTGATATTCACTTTTAACAGTTATGAGTAATCAGATACATACATTTCATTCTCCTGAATACTAAAAGTGATTATTCTGTCCATCCTGGGCAATTGTGGGCAGATTATATGGGCCTAGCAGAATTCAATAATTACATGAGAATGCACATTTTATTGATATCACTTCATTAAATATGCAATATAAACTCTTTGTTTTGTTATTATTCAAAGAAAAATAGTCATTTTATAACAAACCATTGAAAAATTTAGATTCTGTCACATTTAAATATAGATAAATTAAAAAATTGAAAAGGGGGGGGGCATATTTCATGAAAATATCAATAATAGAATAGGTTAAATTTGGAAAAATAAAGCAAAAAAAGTTTTTTTGTACTGTATATGGTTTGGTTTAGTGACATTTAGGTATGCTGACTGATTTTTATTTTCAAAATAATTATATTTAGTAAATTAGGTTGAAAAAATGGCAAATATATGTAATTTCAGTGATATCGCACTAATTAATACACTTAAATTTTAATTAGATTTAATCAATTAAAGCAAGACATGATTTTAATTATGCGACAAGACCCAAAGTATCAAATTCAAGCAATTAATTTATTCTCACGCAAAAAATGCCTGAATCCTATATGATTTATTATGCTGATGGTTCAAAGTCTTTAAAAATGTATGCTGGAAAAGAGTAACCCCCTTGCTTTTTAGTGAATATACCTAACTGTACAGATTTAAATAACAGAAACAAAGTATCTTTTTAAATTGACTTACATAAATAAACCCTTTTGTATAAAAATCAGACTAAAATTCACATTTCTAAAAATTGATGCTTTCTTGAAGGTGGCAGAGGATAGTTTTTTTTGCAATCAAAACGTTTGACTGACGGTTTACTTAATATTGAGCTGCTTT